>JAWTZU010000015.1:1162377-1222377 GCA_033629205.1 Lithocarpus polystachyus | reverse complement strand
AGGTATAAGTAACAGACCCTTGACCCAATGATTATAAAGGAATCACGAACCAAAGGTATAAGTTTGAACGCCACAAGGAAAAATCCTTGATAAGTTCATAGTTCTTGAAGAACCAAAGAGAAGAGCAAAGCCTCACCTTTTCTGATTTTTATTCAATTATTCCTCTATTACAAGGAGTGCATGCTATTTATAAGGCATGGCTGAATGAAGAAAACCTAATCCTTCTATTACAAGGAGTGGCTGAATGTAGAAAACCTAAAAAACGTGCTAAATAATAAAACCCTAAATAAAACCTGATTTGGTCTGAAAGTAGCAGATCCAAAATAGGAAAAGCCCTAAAAAACGTTCTAAATAATAAAAGCCTAAAAATTAAGGAAGATCTGATCCAAAATTAGAAGATCTAAATTAGGAAAAGTATCTATTAACTGATTTAGAGCTGGAAAGTCAATCAGTCATAAATCTTTGCCATAAATAACGCCCAATTACGTCAGATCAGCCCTCAATAGCTTGGATTAAATTTATTAGGCCTTCATCTTCTTTTGGGCCCATCTTGGAATGTGAATCAGCCCAAATCCCTTGAATCAGCCCATTTAGTGCTTCTTTGATCTTCTTGGATCTTGCTCTTGTAATTGGCCCAACTGGAACTTGCAATGGATCCTTGAAAGCTTGTTGATTCTCATCAGGATCTGCTATTTTCAGGCCAAATCAGTTTTTAATTAGGGTTTTATTATTTAGTACGTTTTTTAGGTCAAATTTGATTCCTGATATGGTTAGGTATCAATTAGGAGTTATTTTAGAATATATTTTCTTGTCTGTCAAGTTTTATGGAGCCCTTAAATAGGCCCCTAAGTCTGTAAACGTTTTTTGGATGAATTATTGAATAAAAATCAGAAAAGGTGAGGCTTTTGCTCTTCTCTTTGGTTCTTCAAGAACTGTGAACTTATCAAGGATTCTTCCTTGTTACTTATACCTTTGGTTCACGTTTCTCTTATAAACGTTGGGTCTGGGTTTTTCTATCAAATCTGAATTTTAGCTTTCCTGGGCAATATTCCAACATTGTTTGTTGGGTCTCAAAGCGAGTCGATTGAGGTTCGCATCAAAAACAGCCCCGAAACCCAAAAAATGACCAAAATACCCTCGAAACATAAAAATTACAAAAATAATGGCCGAAACCTAAAAGTAACCAAAATACTCTCGAAACCAAAAAAATTACCAAAATACCTCCGAAACGCAAGGAATGACCAAAATACCCCCGAAACCCAAAAAATGACCAAAATACTCTCGAAACATAAAAATTACAAAAATAATCGCCGAAACCTAAAAGTAAACAAAATACTCTCGAAACCGAAAAAATTACCAGAATACCTCCGAAACGCAAGAAATGACCAAAATACCCCCGAAACCCAAAAAATGACCAAAATACCCACGAAACATAAAAATTACCAAAATAATCCCCGAAACCTCAAAGTAACCAAAATACTCTTAGAACCAAAAAAATTACCAGAATACCTCCGAAACCCAAGAAATGACCAAAACAGGCCCGAAACCCAAAAAATGACCAAAATACCCACGAAACATAAAAATTACCAAAATAATCCCCGAAACCTAAAAGTAACCAAAATACTCTCGAAACCGAAAAAATTACCAAAACACCTCCGAAACCCAAGAAATGACCAAAACAGCCCCGAAACCAAAAAAATGACCAAAATACCCTCGAAACATAAAAATTACAAAAATAATCGCCGAAACCTAAAAGTAAACAAAATGCATTCGAAACCAAAAAAATTACCAGAATACCTCCGAAACGCAAGAAATGACCAAAATACCCCCGAAACCCAAAAAATGACTAAAATACCGTCGAAACATAAAAATTACCAAAATAATCCCCGAAACCTAAAAGTAACCAAAATACTCTCGAAACCAAAAAAATTACCAGAATACCTCCGAAACCCAAGAAATGACCGAAACAGCCCCGAAACCCAAAAAATGACCAAAATACCCACGAAACATAAAAATTACCAAAATAATCCCCGAAACCTCAAAGTAACCAAAATACTCTCGGAACCAAAAAAATTACCAGAATACCTCCAAAACCCAAGAAATGACCAAAACAGCCCCGAAACCCAAAAAATGACCAAAATACCCACGAAACATAAAAATTACCAAAATAATCCCCGAAACCTCAAAGTAACCAAAATACTCTCAGAACCAAAAAAATTACCTGAATACCTCCAAAACCCAAGAAATGACTAAAATACCCACGAAACATAAAAATTACCAAAATAATCCCCGAAACCAAAATACTCTCGAAACCGAGAAAATTACCAAAATACCTCTGAAACCCAAGAAATGACCAAAACAGCCCCGAAACCAAAAAAATGACCAAAATACCCTCGAAATATAAAAATTACAAAAATAATCGCCGAAACCTAATAGTAACCAAAATACATTCGAAACCAAAAAAATTACCAGAATACCTCCGAAACGCAAGAAATGACCAAAATACCCCCGAAACCCAAAAAATGACCAAAATACCGTCGAAACATAAAAATTACCAAAATAATCCCCGAAACCTAAGAGTAATCAAAATACTCTCGAAACCAAAAAAATTACCAGAATACCTCCGAAACCCAAGAAATAACCAAAACAGCCCCGAAACCCAAAAAATGACCAAAATACCCACGAAACATAAAAATTACCAAAATAATCCCCGAAACCTCAAAGTAACCAAAATACTCTCAGAACCAAAAAAATTACCAGAATACTCTCGAAACCAAAAAAATGACCAGAATACCTCCGAAACACAAGAAATGACCAGAACAGCCCCGAAACCCAAAAAATGACCAAAATACCCTCGAAACGTAAAAATTACCAAAATAATCCCCGAAACCTAAAAGTAACCAAAATACTCTCAAAACCGAAAAAATTACCAAAATACCTCCGAAACGCAAGAAATGACCAAAATACCACCGAAACCCAAAAAATGACCAAAATACCATCGAAACATAAAAATTACCAATATAACCCCCGAAACCTAAAAATGACCAAAATACACTCGAAACCAAAAAAATTACCAGAATACCTCCGAAACGCAAGAAATGACCAAAATACCCCCGAAACCCAAAAAATGACTAAAATACCGTCGAAACATAAAAATTACCAAAATAATCCCCGAAACCTAAAAGTAACCAAAATACTCTCGAAACCAAAAAAATTACCAGAATACCTCCGAAACCCAAGAAATGACCAAAACAGCCCCGAAACCCAAAAAATGACCAAAATACCCACGAAACATAAAAATTACCAAAATAATCCCCGAAACCTCAAAGTAACCAAAATACTCTCGGAACCAAAAAAATTACCAGAATTCCTCCGAAACCCAAGAAATGACCAAAACAGCCCCGAAACCCAAAAAATGACCAAAATACCCACGAAACATAAAAATTACCAAAATAATCCCCGAAACCTCAAAGTAACCAAAATACTCTCAGAACCAAAAAAATTACCAGAATACCTCCGAAACCCAAGAAATGACCAAAATACCCACGAAACATAAAAATTACCAGAATAATCCCCGAAACCAAAATACTCTCGAAACCGAGAAAATTACCAAAATACCTCTGAAACCCAAGAAATGACCAAAACAGCCCCGAAACCAAAAAAATGACCAAAATACCCTCGAAACATAAAAATTACAAAAATAATCGCCGAAACCTAATAGTAACCAAAATACATTCGAAACCAAAAAAATTACCAGAATACCTCCGAAACGCAAGAAATGACCAAAATACCCCCGAAACCCAAAAAATGACCAAAATACCGTCGAAACATAAAAATTACCAAAATAATCCCCGAAACCTAAAAATAATCAAAATACTCTCGAAACCAAAAAAATTACCAGAATACCTCCGAAACCCAAGAAATAACCAAAACAGCCCCGAAACCCAAAAAATGACCAAAATACCCACGAAACATAAAAATTACCAAAATAATCCCCGAAACCTCAAAGTAACCAAAATACTCTCAGAACCAAAAAAATTACCAGAATACTCTCGAAACCAAAAAAATGACCAGAATACCTCCGAAACACAAGAAATGACCAGAACAGCCCCGAAACCCAAAAAATGACCAAAATACCCTCGAAACGTAAAAATTACCAAAATAATCCCCGAAACCTAAAAGTAACCAAAATACTCTCAAAACCGAAAAAATTACCAAAATACCTCCGAAACGCAAGAAATGACCAAAATACCCCCGAAACCCAAAAAATGACCAAAATACCATCGAAACATAAAAATTACCAATATAACCCCCGAAACCTAAAAATGACCAAAATACACTCGAAACCAAAAAAATTACCAGAATACCTCCGAAACGCAAGAAATGACCAAAATACCCCCGAAACCCAAAAAATGACTAAAATACCGTCGAAACATAAAAATTACCAAAATAATCCCCGAAACCTAAAAGTAACCAAAATACTCTCGAAACCAAAAAAATTACCAGAATACCACCGAAACCCAAGAAATGACCAAAACAGCCCCGAAACCCAAAAAATGACCAAAATACCCACGAAACATAAAAATTACCAAAATAATCCCCGAAACCTCAAAGTAACCAAAATACTCTCGGAACCAAAAAAATTACCAGAATTCCTCCGAAACCCAAGAAATGACCAAAACAGCCCCGAAACCCAAAAAATGACCAAAATACCCACGAAACATAAAAATTACCAAAATAATCCCCGGAACCTCAAAGTAACCAAAATACTCTCAGAACCAAAAAAATTACCAGAATACCTCCGAAACCCAAGAAATGACCAAAATACCCACGAAACATAAAAATTACCCAAATAATCCCCGAAACCATAATACTCTCGAAACCGAGAAAATTACCAAAATACCTCTGAAACCCAAGAAATGACCAAAACAGCCCCGAAACCAAAAAAATGACCAAAATACCCTCGAAACATAAAAATTACAAAAATAATCGCCGAAACCTAATAGTAACCAAAATACATTCGAAACCAAAAAAATTACCAGAATACCTCGGAAACGCAAGAAATGACCAAACTACCCCCGAAACCCAAAAAATGACCAAAATACCGTCGAAACATAAAAATTACCAAAATAATCCCCGAAACCTAAAAGTAATTAAAATACTCTCGAAACCAAAAAAATTACCAGAATACCTCCGAAACCCAAGAAATAACCAAAACAGCCCCGAAACCAAAAAAATGACCAAAATACCCACGAAACATAAAAATTACCAAAATAATCCCCGAAACCTCAAAGTAACCAAAATACTCTCAGAACCAAAAAAATTACCAGAATACTCTTGAAACCAAAAAAATGACCAGAATACCTCCGAAACACAAGAAATGACCAGAACAGCCCCGAAACCCAAAAAATGACCAAAATACCCTCGAAACGTAAAAATTACCAAAATAATCCCCGAAACCTAAAAGTAACCAAAATACTCTCAAAACCGAAAAAATTACCAAAATACCTCCGAAACGCAAGAAATGACCAAAATACCCCCGAAACCCAAAAAATGACCAAAATATCATCGAAACAAAAAAATTACCAAAATATCCCCCGAAACCTAGAAATGACCAAAATATACTCGAAACCAAAAAAATTACCCGAATACCTCCGAAACGCAAGAAATGACAAAAATACCCCCGAAACACAAAAAAATGTCCAAAATAATCCCCGAAACCTAAAAATGACCAAAATACTCTCGAAACCAAAAAAATGACCAGAATAGCTCCGAAACCCATGAAATGACCAGAACAGCCCCGAAACCCAAAAAATGACCAAAATACCCTCGAAACATAAAAATTACAAAAATAATCTCCGAAACCTAAAAGTAACCAAAATACTCTCGAAACCAAAAAAATGACCAGAATACCTCCGAAACACAAGAAATGACCAGAACTGATGCGAACCTCAATAGACTCGCTTTGAGACCCAACAAACAATATTGGAATATTACCCAAGAAAGCTAAAATTCAGATTTGATAGAAAACCCAGACCCAACGTTTATAAGAGAAACGCGAACCTAAGGTATAAGTAACAGACCTTGACCCAATGATTATAAAGAATCACGAACCAAAGGTATAAAGTTTGAACGCCACAAGGAAGAATCCTTGATAAGTTCACAGTTCTTGACGAACCAAAGAGAAGAGCAAAGCCTCACCTTTTCTGATTTTTATTCAATAATCCATCCCATTACAAGGAGTGCATGCTATTTATAAGGCATGGCTGAATGAAGAAAACCTAATCCTTCTATTACAAGGAGTGGCTGAATGTAGAAAACCTAATCCTTCTATTACAAGGAGTGGCTGAATGTAGAAAACCTAATCCCTCTATTACAAGGAGTGGCTGAATGTAGAAAACCTAAAAAACGTGCTAAATAATAAAACCCTAAATAAAACCTGATTTGGTCTGAAAATAGCAGATCCAAAATAGGAAAAACCCTAAAAAACGTTCTAAATAATAAAAGCCTAAAATTAAGGAAGATCTGGTCCAAAATTAGAAGATCTAAATTAGGAAAAGTATCTATTAACTGATTTAGAGCTAGAAAGTCAATCAGTCATAAATCTTTGCCATAAATAACGCCCAATTACGTCAGATCAGCCCTCAATAGCTTGGATTGAAATTTATTAGGCCTTCATCTTCTTTTGGGCCCAGCTTGGAATGTGAATCAGCCCAAATCCCTTGAATCAGCCCATTTAGTGCTTCTTTGATCTTCTTGGATCTTGCTCTTGTAATTGGCCCAACTGGAACTTGCAATGGATCCTTGAAAGCTTGTTGATTCTCATCATTCCCCCTCTCTTCAAAAGGATTCGTCCTCGAATCGTCACCATAATGTTATTGATAGCCCTGCAATCAACACACATCCTCCAAGTTCCATCCTTCTTAGGCACAAGCAGCACCGGCACCGCGCATGGACTCATGTTTTCTCTCACATGTCCTTTGGTCAGCAACTCCTCAACTTGCCTTTGAAGTTCCTTTGTCTCCTCCGGATTACTCCTATAGGCTGGTCGGTTAGGAATTGTTGCACCTGGAACAAAATCAATTTGATGCTCTATTCCTCTAATAGGTGGCAATCCACTAGGTACATCATTAGGAAACACATCCTCATATTCCTGCAACAAAGAAACAACAACACTAGGCAAAGATTCGTCAAGTTCATTAGTATTAAAACAAACCTCTTTGTACAAGAGTACAAATATAGGCTGGTTTGTATAAAAAGCACTCTTGATATCACTCGCCTTAGCATAAAAACTTCCTTGTTTTCTTGTTTTTCTCTCATTTTTTTCACTCTCTATTTTCTTTTCAATCTCTCTTTTGTTTTCACTCACTTTTTTCTGCTCACTCTCTTTTTTCTGCTCACTCTCTTTTTTTCTTTCACTCTCCTTCTCACAATTTTTTTTCAAGTCATTCTCTCTTTTCAGTTTCATTTGATCCTCATAGACTTGACTTGGAGTCAACGGTACAAGAGTAATGGGTTTATTGTCTTTTACAAAAGAATACCTATTCTTGAACCCATCATGATTGACCTTTCTGTCAAATTGCCATGGCCTACCCAGTAAAATGTGACCCGCATGCAATGGAACAACATCACAAAGTACTTCATCCTTGTACCTCCCAATTGAAAAAGAAATCAGTACTTGCCTATTTACCTTAACCTCCCCACAATCATTCAACCACTGCAACTTATATGGTCTAGGGTGTTTTATGGTAGGTAAATTCAATTTTTCAACTAAAGTAGTACTAGCCACATTAGTACAGCTCCCCCCATCAATAATCATACTACATACCTTGCTGTTGACGTGGCATCTAGTGTGAAAAATGTTCTCCCTTTGTTGTTCCATATCATCCTCTTTGACTTGGGCACTTAAAGCACGCCTAGCCACAAGTGCCTCACCCTCCACTGGATACTCCACATCATCGTCACAAGCATCCTCAAGTGATGGAATCAGGTCATCATCTCCCTCACTTTCAGTTTCCACCTCTCCATCAATACGTGCAATCATGGTCCTCTTATTTGGGCACTGTGAAGCAATATGACCTACTCCCAAACAACGAAAACACTTAATATCACGATTACGAGTTTGGGATTCATTTTTACCTTTGTTCACACTGGGACCTTCATCTCTCCTTTTAGGTGGTTCGGTTTTGGACTTGAAAACAGCCCCTTCATCTTTCCTCCCATTTGATCTCCATGAAGCAGAAGAGCCCGGACTTTGAAATGACCGAGTTCCTTTCCTTTTGAGCTGTCGTTCCACCTTTATTGCCATATGCACCATGTCCTCCAACTCCACGTAGTGCTGCAACTCCACCACATTGGCAATGTCTCGATTCAGCCCATTCAGAAACCTTGCCATGGTAGCTTCTCTATCCTCCTCTACATTAGCTCGAATCATGGCAATCTCCATCTCCTTGTGGTAGGCATCCACGCTCCTATAGCTTTGAGTAAGACTCTGTAATTTTTGATACAAGTCCCTATAGTAGTGACTAGGGATAAATCGCCTCCTCATGGTGGCCTTCATTTGCTCCCACGTCTCAATAGGCCTCTCATGGTTTCTCCTTCTGTTCATCACAAGTTGATCCCACCATATAATAGCATAGTCAGTAAACTCAATCACAGCTAGTTTTACCTTTTTCTCTTCGGAGTAATTGTGGCACTCAAAGATGAACTCCACCTTCTTCTCCCACTCCAAGTACGCTTCTGGATCATTTTTCCCTTGGAATGATGGTATCTTCATTTTATATTTCCTAGGCTTCTGTCAGTCCCATCTTGCCATCTTGGATCTCTTCGAAATCCTATACCACGCCTTTCGCCCCTTCGCGCAAACCTGCCCTCATTGTTCCACGAAACTTGATCCTCCTCATCTTCAAACTCATCCTCATGGTAGTCATCAGAATCATACACGCGCGCATGCCTTTCTTGCCTTCTAGCATTAGGACCTCTTTGGGGGTGCTCTTCACGCAAGTTAGCAATAACAGTATCTTGCTTGTCCAACCGATCCCGAATCTCATTAAATACAACGTTCATGCGCTCAAATTGTTGTTGCATAGCCTGCAACATGATGGATGACTCCTCTCCTCCTTCCTTATTTGATGTTTCACCCCTGCAAGACATACTTTTAAAACTACAGAAAAATGTTAGAAGAAAAAAAAATTCCTCACAACACTCCCTTACGTGTTTGCACTCAGATTATGTCACTCCCACTCGTGTTTCACTCTTAAATAGGCTTTTTCCCGATATTAATCTCACACTCTCTTGCCTTTTTCCACTCGTAGCTTCCCCTTTTCAGTTCTGCAATAAACTAATAAACCTGATCAAGAAATTCAACTTGTAGTATTGAAACAAATACCAATGGCAAGAAAATATGGCAGAGACACAAATCAAAGAAAAAGGACAAAAGAAAACAATATTTTGGTCTGGGAGAACTGAAACTAATATAAAGTTTTTTTTTTTTTTTTTTTTTTGGAACTCAGTGCACAGTTTTAACCTAGTGCACCTCACAGAATAAGAACGAAGAACAAAGAACAGAAACGAAACAAGATAACTGGAAACAAAAGAAAAAAGGATAGAAAACTGATTTTAGAACCTGAGCTCTGATACCAAATGATGCGAACCTCAATAGACTCGCTTTGAGACCCAACAAACAATATTGGAATATTACCCAAGAAAGCTAAAATTCAGATTTGATAGAAAACCCAGACCCAACGTTTATAAGAGAAACGCGAACCTAAGGTATAAGTAACAGACCTTGACCCAATGATTATAAAGAATCACGAACCAAAGGTATAAAGTTTGAACGCCACAAGGAAGAATCCTTGATAAGTTCACAGTTCTTGACGAACCAAAGAGAAGAGCAAAGCCTCACCTTTTCTGATTTTTATTCAATAATCCATCCCATTACAAGGAGTGCATGCTATTTATAAGGCATGGCTGAATGAAGAAAACCTAATCCTTCTATTACAAGGAGTGGCTGAATGTAGAAAACCTAATCCTTCTATTACAAGGAGTGGCTGAATGTAGAAAACCTAAAAAACGTGCTAAATAATAAAACCCTAAATAAAACCTGATTTGGTCTGAAAATAGCAGATCCAAAATAGGAAAAACCCTAAAAAACGTTCTAAATAATAAAAGCCTAAAATTAAGGAAGATCTGGTCCAAAATTAGAAGATCTAAATTAGGAAAAGTATCTATTAACTGATTTAGAGCTAGAAAGTCAATCAGTCATAAATCTTTGCCATAAATAACGCCCAATTACGTCAGATCAGCCCTCAATAGCTTGGATTAAATTTATTAGGCCTTCATCTTCTTTTGGGCCCAGCTTGGAATGTGAATCAGCCCAAATCCCTTGAATCAGCCCATTTAGTGTTTCTTTGATCATCTTGGATCTTGCTCTTGTAATTGGCCCAACTGGAACTTGCAATGGATCCTTGAAAGCTTGTTGATTCTCATCAAGAACAGCCCCGAAACCAAAAAAATGAACAAAATACCCTCGAAACATAAAAATTACCAAAATAATCGCCGAAACCTAAAAGTAACCAAAATACACTCAAAACCGAAAAAATTACCAAAATACCTCCGAAACCCAAGAAATGACCAAAACAACCCCGAAACCCAAAAAATGACCAAAATACCCTCGAAACATAAAAATTACAAAAATTATCGCCGAAACCTAAAAGTAACCAAAATACTCTCGAAACCAAAAAATTACCAGAATACCTCCGAAACGCAAGAAATGACCAAAATACCCCCGAAACCCAAAAAATGACCAAAATACCCTCGAAACATAAAAATTACCAAAATAATTCCCGAAACCTAAAAGTAATCAAAATACTCTAGAAACCAAAAAAATTACCAGAATACCTCCGAAACCCAAGAAATGACCAAAACAGCCCCGAAACCCAAAAAATGATCAAAATACCCTCGAAACATAAAAATTACCCAAATAATCGCCGAAACGTAAAAGTAACCGAAATACTCTCGAAACCAAAAAAATGACCAGAATACCTCCGAAACCTATGAAATGACCAGAACAGCCCCGAAACCCAAAAAATGACCAAAATACCCTCGAAACATAAAAATTACAAAAATAACCTCCGAAACCTAAAAGTAACCAAAATACTCTCGAAACCAAAAAAATTACCAGAATACCTCCGAAACGCAAGAAATGACCAAAATACCCCCGAAACCCAAAAAATGACCAAAATACCATCGAAACATAAAAATTACCAAAATAATCCCCGAAACCTAAAAATGACCAAAATACATTCGAAACCAAAAAAATTACCCGAATACCTCCAAAACGCAAGAAATGATTAAAATACCCCCGAAATCCAAAAAATGTCCAAAATAATCCCCGAAACCTAAAAATGACCAAAATACTCTCGAAACCAAAAAAATTACCAGAATACCTCCGAAACGCAAGAAATTACCAAAATACCCCCGAAACCCAAAAAATGACTAAAATACCATCGAAACATAAAAATTACCAAAATAATCCCCGTAACCTAAAAGTAACCAAAATACTATAGAAACCAAAAAAATTTCCAGAATACCTCCGAAACCCAAGAAATGACCAAAACAGCCCCGAAACCCAAAAAATGACCAAAATACCCTCGAAACATAAAAATTACCAAAATAATCGCCGAAACCTACAAGTAACCAAAATACTCTCGAAACCAAAAAAATGACCAGAATACCTACGAAACACAAGAAATGACCAGAACAGCCCCGAAACCCAAAAAATGACCAAAATACCTCCGAAACCCAAGAAATGACCAAAACAGCCCCGAAACCCAAAAAATGACCAAAATACCCTCGAAACATAAAAATTACAAAAATAATCGCCGAAACCTAAAAGTAACCAAAACACTCTCGAAACCAAAAAAATTACCAGAATACCTCCGAATCGCAAAAAATGACCAAAATATCCCCGAAACCCAAAAAATGACCAAAATACCCTCGAAACATAAAAATTACCAAAATAATTCCCGAAACCTAAAAGTAACCAAAATACTCTAGAAACCAAAAAAATTACCAAAATACCTCCGAAACCCAAGAAATGACCAAAACAGCCCCGAAACCGAAAAAATGATCAAAATACCCTCGAAACATAAAAATTACCAAAATAATCGCCGAAACTTAAAAGTAACCAAAATACTCTAGAAACCAAAAAAGTGACCAGAACACCTCCGAAACCCATGAAATGACCAGAACAGCCCCGAAACCCAAAAAAATGACCAAAATACCCTCGAAACATAAAAATTACCAAAATAATCCCCGAAACCTTTTGTAACCAAAATACTCTCAAAACCGAAAAAATTACCAAAATACCTCCGAAACGCAAGAAATGACCAAAATACCCACGAAACCCAAAAAACGACCAAAATACCATCGAAACATAAAAATTACCAAAATAACCCCCGACACCTAAAAATGACCAAAATACACTGGAAACCAAAAAAATTACCCGAATACCTCCGAAACGCAAGAAATTACCAAAATACCCCCGAAACCCAAAAATTGTCCAAAATAGTCCCCGAAACCTAAAAGTAACCAAAATACTCTAGAAACCAAAAAAATTTCTAGAATACCTCCGAAACCCAAGAAATGACCAAAACAGCCCGGAAACACAAAAAATTACCAAAATACCCTCGAAACATAAAAATTACCAAAATAATCCCCGAAACCTAAAAGTAACCAAAATACTCTAGAAACCAAAAAAATTACCAGAATACCTCCGAAACGCAAGAAATGACAAAAATACCCCCGAAACCCAAAAAATGTCCAAAATAATCCCCGAAACCTAAAAATGACCAAAATACTCTCGAAACCATAAAAATTACCAGAATACCTCCGAAACCCAAGAAATGACCAAAAACCCCCGAAACCCAAAAAATGACCAAAATACCGTCGAAACATAAAAATTACCAAAATAATCCCCGAAACCTAAAAGTAACCAAAATACTCTCGAAACCAAAAAAATTACCAGAATACCTCCGTAACCCAAGAAATGACCAAAACAGCCCCGAAACCCAAAAAATGACCAAAATACCCTCGAAACATAAAAATTACCAAAATAATCCCCGAAACCTAAAAGTAACCAAAATACTCTCGAAACCAAAAAAATGACCAGAATACCTCCGAAACACAAGAAATGACCAGAACAGCCCCGACACCCAAAAAATGACCAAAATACCCTCGAAACATAAAAATTACAAAAATAATCTCCGAAACCTAAAAGTAACCAAAATACTCTCGAAACCAAAAAAATTACCCGAATACCACCGAAACGCAAGAAATGACCAAAATACCCCCGAAACCCAAAAAATGTCCAAAATAATCGCCGAAACTTAAAAGTAACCAAAATACTCTCGAAACCAGAAAAATGACCAGAATACCTCCGAAACCCAAGAAATGACCAAAACAGCCCCGAAACCCAAAAAATGACCAAAATACCTCGAAACATAAAAATTATCAAAATAATCGCCGAAACCTAAAAGTGACCAAAATACTCTCGAAACCAAAAAAATTACCAGAATACCGCCGAAACGCAAGAAATGACCAAAATACCCCCGAAACCCAAAAAATGACCAAAATACCATCGAAACATAAAAATTACCAAAATAACCTCCGAAATCTAAAAATGACCAAAATACACTCGAAACCAAAAAAATTACCCGAATACCTCCGAAACGCAAGAAATGACCAAAATACCCCCGAAACCCAAAAAATGTCCAAAATAATCGCCGAAACCTAAAAATGACCAAAATACTCTCGAAACCAATAAAATTACCAGAATACCTCCGAAACCCAAGAAATGACCAACATACCCCCGAAACCCAAAAAATGACCA
This sequence comes from Lithocarpus polystachyus, assembly GCA_033629205.1. Classification (NCBI taxonomy): domain Eukaryota; kingdom Viridiplantae; phylum Streptophyta; class Magnoliopsida; order Fagales; family Fagaceae; genus Lithocarpus; species Lithocarpus polystachyus. The sequence continues at coordinate 1,208,486 of JAWTZU010000015.1, read as the reverse complement.
AAATACCATCGAGACATAAAAATTACCAAAATAATCCCCGAAACCTAAAAGTAACCAAAATACTCTAGAAACCAAAAAATTACCAGAATACCTCCGAAACCCATGAAATGACCAGAACAGCCCCGAAACCCAAAAAATGACCAAAATACCCTCGAAATATAAAAATTACCAAAATAATCTCCGAAACCTAAAAATGACCAAAATACACTCGAAACCAAAAAAATTACCCGAATACCTCCGACACGCAAGAAATGACCAAAATACCCCCGAAACCCAAAAAATGTCCAAAATAATCCCCGAAACCTAAAAATGACCAAAATACTCTCGAAACCAATAAAATTACCAGAATACCTCCGAAACCCAAGAAATGACCAAAACAGGCCTGAAACCCAAAAAATGACCAAAATACCCTCGAAACATAAAAATTACCAAAATAATCGCCGAAACCTAAAAGTGACCAAAATACTCTCGAAACCAAAAAAATTACCAGAATACCTCCGAAACGCAAGAAATGACCAAAATACCCCCGAAACCAGAAAAATGACCAAAATATCATCGAAACATAAAAATTACCAAAATAACCTCCGAAACCTAAAAATGACCAAAATACACACGAAACCAAAAAAATTACCAGAATACTTCCGAAACGCAAGAAATGACCAAAATACCCCCGAAACCCAAAAAATGACCAAAATACCCTCGAAACATAAAAATTACCAAAATAATTCCCGAAACCTAAAAGTAATCAAAATACTCTAGAAACCAAAAAAATTATCAGAATACCTCCGAAACCCAAGAAATGACCAAAACAGCCCCGAAACCCAAAAAATGATCAAAATACCCTCGAAACATAAAAATTACCAAAATAATCGCCGAAACGTAAAAGTAACGGAAATACTCTCGAAACCAAAAAAATGACCAGAATACCTCCGAAACCCATGAAATGACCAGAACAGCCCCGAAACCCAAAAAATGACCAAAATACCCTCGAAACATAAAAATTACAAAAATAATCTCCGAAACCTAAAAGTAACCAAAATACTCTCGAAACCAAAAAAATTACCAGAATACCTCCGAAACGCAAGAAATGACCAAAATACCCTCGAAACCCAAAAAATGACCAAAATACCATCGAAACATAAAAATTACCAAAATAACCCCCGAAACCTAAAAATGACCAAAATACACTCAAAACCAAAAAAATTACCCGAATACCTCCAAAACGCAAGAAATGACTAAAATACCCCCGAAATCCAAAAAATGTCCAAAATAATCCCCGAAACCTAAAAATGACCAAAATACTCTCGAAACCAAAAAAATTACCAGAATACCTCCGAAACGCAAGAAATGACCAAAATACCCCCGAAACCCAAAAAATGACTAAAATACCATCGAAACATAAAAATTACCAAAATAATCCCCGAAACCTAAAAGTAACCAAAATACTATAGAAACCAAAAAAATTACCAAAATACCTCCGAAACCCAAGAAATGACCAAAACAGCCCCGAAACCCAAAAAATGACCAAAATACCCTCGAAACATAAAAATTACCAAAATAATCGCCGAAACCTACAAGTAACCAAAATACTCTCGAAACCAAAAAAATGACCAGAACACCTCCGAAACCCATGAAATGACCAAAACAGCCCGGAAACACAAAAAATTACCAAAATACCCTCGAAACATAAAAATTACCAAAATAATCCCCGAAACCTAAAAGTAACCAAAATACTCTGGAAACCAAAAAAATTACCAGAATACCTCCGAAACGCAAGAAATGACCAAAATACACCCGAAACCCAAAAAATGTCCAAAATAATCCCCGAAACCTAAAAATGACCAAAATACTCTCGAAACCATAAAAATTACCAGAATACCTCCGAAACCCAAGAAATGACGAAAATACCCCCGAAACCCAAAAAATGACCAAAATACCGTCGAAACATAAAAATTACCAAAATAATCTCCGAAACCTAAAAGTAACCAAAATACACTCGAAACCAAAAAAATTACCAGAATACCTCCGTAACCCAAGAAATGACCAAAACAGCCCCGAAACCCAAAAAATGACAAAAATACCCTCGAAACATAAAAATTACCAAAATAATCCCCGAAACCTAAAAGTAACCAAAATACTCTCGAAATCAAAAAAATGACCAGAATACCTCCGAAACACAAGAAATGACCAGAACAGCCCCGACACCCAAAAAATGCCCAAAATACCCTCGAAACATAAAAATTACAAAAATAATCTCCGAAACCTAAAAGTAACCAAAATACTCTCGAAACCAAAAAAATTACCCGAATACCTCCGAAACGCAAGAAATGACCAAAATACCCCCGAAACCCAAAAAATGTCCAAAATAATCGCCGAAACTTAAAAGTAACCAAAATACTCTCGAGACCAAAAAAATGACCAGAATACCTCCGAAACCCATGCAATGACCAGAACAGCCCCGAAACCCAAAAAATGACTAAAATACCCTCGAAACATAAAAATTACAAAAATAATCTCCGAAACCTAAAAGTAACCAAAATACTCTCGAAACCAAGAAAATTACCAGAATACCTCCGAAACGCAAGAAATGACCAAAATACCCCCGAAACCCAAAAAATGACCAAAATACCATCGAAACATAAAAATTACCAAAATAACCCCCGAAACCTAAAAATGACCAAAATACACTCGAAACCAAAAAAATTACCCGAATACCTCCGAAACGCAAGAAATGACCAAAATACCCCCGAAACCCAAAAAATGTCCAAAATAATCTCCGAAACCTAAAAATGACCAAAATACTCTCGAAACCAAAAAAATGACCAGAATAGCTCCGAAACCCATGAAATGACCAGAACAGCCCCGAAACCCAAAAAATGACAAAAATACCCTCGAAACATAAAAATTACAAGAATAATCTCCGAAACCTAAAAGTAACCAAAATACTCTCGAAACCAAAAAAATGACCAGAATACCTCCGAAACACAAGAAATGACCAGAAGAGCCCCGAAACCCAAAAAATGACCAAAATACCCTCGAAACATAAAAATTACCAAAATAATTCCCGAAACCTAAAAGTAACCAAAATACTCTAGAAACCAAAAAAATTACCAGAATACCTCCGAAACGCAAGAAATGACCAAAATACCCCCGAAACCCAAAAAATGCCCAAAATACCATCGAGACATAAAAATTACCAAAATAATCCCCGAAATCTAAAAGTAACCAAAATACTCTAGAAACCAAAAAAATTACCAGAATACCTCCGAAACCCATGAAATGACCAGAACAGCCCCGAAACCCAAAAAATGACCAAAATACCCTCGAAATATAAAAATTACCAAAATAATCTCCGAAACCTAAAAATGACCAAAATACACTCGAAACCAAAAAAATTACCCGAATACCTCCGACACGCAAGAAATGACCAAAATACCCCCGAAACCCAAAAAATGTCCAAAATAATCCCCGAAACCGAAAAATGACCAAAATACTCTCGAAACCAATAAAATTACCAGAATACCTCCGAAACCCAAGAAATGACCAAAACAGCCCCGAAACCCAAAAAATGACCAAAATACCCTCGAAACATAAAAATTACCAAAATAATCGCCGAAACCTAAAAGTGACCAAAATACTCTCGAAACCAAAAAAATTACCAGAATACCTCCGAAACGCAAGAAATGACCAAAATACCCCCGAAACCCAAAAAATGACCAAAATACCATCGAAACATAAAAATTACCAAAATAATCCCCGAAACCTAAAAGTAACCAAAATACTCTAGAAACCAAAAAAATTACCAGAATACCTCCGAAACCCAAGAAATGACCAAAACAGCCCCGAAACCCAAAAAATGACCAAAATACCCTCGAAACATAAAAATTACCAAAATAATCCCCGAAATCTAAAAGTAACCAAAATACTCTCGAAACCAAAAAAATGACCAGAATACCTCCGAAACACAAGAAATGACCAGAACAGCCCCGAAACCCAAAAAATGACCAAAATACCATCGAAACATAAAAATTACCAAAATTATCCCCGAAACCTAAAAGTAACCAAAATACTCTAGAAACCAAAAAGATTACCAGAATACCTCCGAAACCCAAGAAATGACCAAAACAGCCCCGAAACCCAAAAAATGACCAAAATACCCTCGAAACATAAAAATTACCAAAATAATCCCCGAAATCTAAAAGTAACCAAAATACTCTCGAAACCAAAAAAATGACCAGAATACCTCCGAAACACAAGAAATAACCAGAACAGCCCCGAAACCCAAAAAATGACCAAAATACCCTCGAAACATAAAAATTACCAAAATAATACCCGAAACCTAAAAGTTACCAAAATACTCTCAAAACCGAAAAAATTACCAAAATACCTCCGAAACCCAAGAAATGACTAACACAACCCCGAAACCCAAAAAATGACCAAAATACCCTCGAAACATAAAAATTACAAAAATAATTGCCAAAACCTAAAAGTAGCCAAAATTCTCTCGTAACCAAAAAAATTACCAGAATACCTCCGAAACGCAAGAAATGACCAAAATATCCCCGAAACCCAAAAAATGACCAAAATACCATCGAAACATAAAAATTACCAAAATAACCCCCGAAACCTAAATATGACCAAAATACACTCGAAACCAAAAAAATTACCCGAATACCTCCGAAACGCAAGAAATGACCAAAATACCCCCGAAACCCAAAAAATGTCCAAAATAATCCCCGAAACCTAAAAATGACCAAAATACTCTCGAAACCAAAAAAATGACCAGAATAGCTCCGAAACCCGTGAAATAACCAAAATACCCCCGAAACCCAAAAAATGACCAAAATACCATCGAAACATAAAAATTACCAAAATAATCCCCGAAACCTAAAAGTAACCAAAATACTCTAGAAACCAAAAAAATTACCAAAATACCTCCGAAACCCAAGAAATGACCAAAACAGCCCCGAAACCCAAAAAATGACCAAAATACCCTCGAAACATAAAAATTACCAAAATAATCCCCGAAATCTAAAAGTAACCAAAATACTCTCGAAACCAAAAAAATGACCAGAATACCTCCGAAACACAAGAAATGACCAGAACAGCCCCGAAACCCAAAAAATGACCAAAATACCATCGAAACATAAAAATTACCAAAATTATCCCCGAAACCTAAAAGTAACCAAAATACTCTAGAAACCAAAAAGATTACCAGAATACCTCCGAAACCCAAGAAATGACCAAAACAGCCCCGAAACCCAAAAAATGACCAAAATACCCTCGAAACATAAAAATTACCAAAATAATCCCCGAAATCTAAAAGTAACCAAAATATTCTCGAAACCAAAAAAATGACCAGAATACCTCCGAAACACAAGAAATGACCAGAACAGCCCCGAAACCAAAAAAATGACCAAAATACCCTCGAAACATAAAAATTACCAAAATAATACCCGAAACCTAAAAGTAACCAAAATACTCTCAAAACCGAAAAAATTACCAAAATACCTCCGAAACCCAAGAAATGACCAACACAACCCCGAAACCCAAAAAATGACCAAAATACCCTCGAAACATAAAAATTACAAAAATAATTGCCAAAACCTAAAAGTAGCCAAAATTCTCTCGTAACCAAAAAAATTACCAGAATACCTCCGAAACGCAAGAAATGACCAAAATATCCCCGAAACCCAAAAAATGACCAAAATACCATCGAAACATAAAAATTACCAAAATAACCCCCGAAACCTAAAAATGACCAAAATACACTCGAAACCAAAAAAATTACCCGAATACCTACGAAACGCAAGAAATGACCAAAATACCCCCGAAACCAAAAAAATGTCCAAAATAATCCCCGAAACCTAAAAATGACCAAAATACTCTCGAAACCAAAAAAATGACCAGAATAGCTCCGAAACCCATGAAATGACCAGAACAGCCCCGAAACCCAAAAAATGACCAAAATACCCTCGAAACATAAAAATTACAAAAATAATCTCCGAAACCTAAGAGTAACCAAAATACTCTCGAAACCAAAAAAAATGACCAGAATACCTCCGAAACACAAGAAATGACCAGAACAGCCCCGAAACCAAAAAAATGACCAAAATACCCTCGAAACATAAAAATTACCAAAATAATCGCCGAAACCTAAATGTAACCAAAATACTCTCAAAACCGAAAAAATTACCAAAATACCTCCGAAACCCAAGAAATGACCAAAACAACCCCGAAACCCAAAAAATGACCAAAATACCCTCGAAACATAAAAATTACAAAAATTATCGCCGAAACCTAAAAGTAACCAAAATACTCTCGAAACCAAAAAAATTACCGGAATAACACTGAAACGCAAGGAATGACAAAAATACCCCCGAAACCCAAAAAATGACCAAAATACCCCCGAAACCCAAAAAATTACCAAAATAATTCCCGAAACCTAAAAGTAACCAAAATACTCTAGAAACAAAAAAAATTACCAGAATACCTCCGAAACCCAAGAAATGACCAAAACAGCCCCGAAACCCAAAAAATGATCAAAATACCCTCGAAACATAAAAATTACCAAAGTAATCGCCGAAACGTAAAAGTAAACAAAATACTCTCGAAACAAAAAAAATGACCAGAATACCTCCGAAACCCATGAAATGACCAGAACAGCCCCGAAACCCAAAAAATGACCAAAATACCATCGAAACATAAAAATTACAAAAATAATCTCCGAAACCTAAAAGTAACCAAAATACTCTCGAAACCAAAAAAATTACCAGAATACATCCGAAACGCAAGAAATGACCAAAATACCCCCGAAACCCAAAAAATGACCAAAATACCATCGAAACATAAAAATTACCAAAATAACCCCCGAAACCTAAAAATGACCAAAATACACTCGAAACCAAAAAAATTACCAGAATACATCCGAAACGCAAGAAATGACCAAAATACCCCCGAAACCCAAAAAATGACCAAAATACCATCGAAACATAAAAATTACCAAAATAACCCCCGAAACCTAAAAATGACCAAAATACACTCGAAACCAAAAAAATTACCCGAATACCTCCAAAACGCAAGAAATGACTAAAATACCCCCGAAATCCAAAAAATGTCCAAAATAATCCACGAAACCTAAAATGACCAAAATACTCTCGAAACCAAAAAAAATTACCAGAATACCTCCGAAACGCAAGAAATGACCAAAATACCCCCGAAACCCAAAAAATGACAAAAATACCATCGAAACATAAAAATTACCAAAATAATCCCCGAAACCAAAAAGTAACCAAAATACTATAGAAACCAAAAAAAATTACCAGAATACCTCCGAAACCCAAGAAATGACCAAAACAGCCCCGAAACCCAAAAAATGACCAAAATACCCTCGAAACATAAAAATTACCAAAAATAATCGCCCGAAACCTACAAGTAACCAAAATACTCTCGAAACCAAAAAAATGACGCAGAATACCTACGAAACACAAGAAATGACCAGAACAGCCCCGAAACCCAAAAAAATGACCAAAATACCTCCGAAAACCCAAGAAATGACCCAAAACAGCCCCGAAACCCAAAAAATGACCAAAATACCCCTCGAAACATAAAAATTACCAAAATAATCGCCGAAACCTAAAAGTGACCAAAATACTCTCGAAACCAAAAAAAATTACCAGAATACCGCCGAAACGCAAGAAATGACCAAAATACCCCGGAAACCCAAAAAATGACCAAAATACCATCGAAACATAAAAAATTACCAAAATAACATCCGAAACCTAAAAATGAACAAAATACACTCGAAACCAAAAAAATTACCCGAATACCTCCGAAACGCAAGAAATGACCAAAATACCCCCGAAACCCAAAAAAATGTCCAAAATAATCCCCGAAACCTAAAAAATGACCAAAATACTCTCGAAACCAAAAAAATGACCAGAATAGCTCCGAAACCCATTGAAATGACCAGAACAGCCCCGAAACCCAAAAAATGACCAAAAATACCCTCGAAACATAAAAATTACAAGAATAATCTCCGAAACCTAAAAGTAACCAAAATAATCTAGAAACCAAAAAAATTACCAGAATACCTCCGAAACCCATGAAATGACCAGAACAGCCCCGAAAACCCAAAAAATGACCAAAATACCCTCGAAATATAAAAAATTACCAAAATAATCTCCGAAACCTAAAAATGACCAAAATACACTCGAAACCAAAAAAAATTACCCGAATACCTCCGAAACGCAAGAAATGACAAAAAATACCCCCGAAACCCAAAAAAATGTCCAAAATAATCGCCGAAACTTAAAAGTAACCAAAATACTCTCGAAACCAAAAAAATGACCCAGAATACCTCCGAAACCCATGAAATGACCAGAACAGCCCCGAAACCCAAAAAAATGACCAAAAATACCCTCGAAACATAAAAATTACAAAAATAATCTCCGAAACCTAAAAGTAACCAAAATACTCTCGAAACCAAAAAAATTACCAGAATACCTCCGAAACGCAAGAAATAACCAAAATACCCCCGAAACCCAAAAAATGACCAAAAATACCATCGAAACATAAAAAATTACCAAAATAACCCCCGAAACCTAAAAATGACCAAAATACACTCGAAACCAAAAAAATTACCCGAATACCTCCGAAACGCAAGAAATGACCAAAATTACCCCCGAAAACCCAAAAAATGTCCCAAAATAATCCCCGAAACCTAAAAATGACCAAAATACTCTCGAAAACCAAAAAAATGACCAGAATAGCTCCGAAACCCATGAAATGACCAGAAACAGCCCCGAAACCCCAAAAAATGACCAAAAATACCCTCGAAAACATAAAAAATTACAAGAATAATCTCCGAAACCTAAAAGTAACCAAAATACTCTCGAAACCAAAAAAAATGACCAGAATACCTCCGAAACACAAGATATGACCAGAACAGCCCCGAAACCCAAAAAATGACCAAAATACCCTCGAAACATAAAAAATTACCAAAATAATTCCCGAAACCAAAAAGTAACCAAAATACTCTAGAAAACCAAAAAAATTACCAGAATACCTCCGAAACGCAAGAAATGACCAAAATACCATCGAGACATAAAAATTACCAAAATAATCCCCGAAACCTAAAAGTAACCAAAATAATCTAGAAACCAAAAAATTACCAGAATACCTCCGAAACCCATGAAATGACCAGAAACAGCCCCGAAACCCAAAAAATGACCAAAATACCCTCGAAATATAAAAAATTACCAAAATAATCTCCGAAACCTAAAAATGACCAAAATACACTCGAAACCAAAAAAATTACCCGAATACCTCAGACACGCAAGAAATGACCAAAATACCCCCGAAACCCAAAAAATGTCCAATATAATCCCCGAAACCTAAAAACGACCAAAAATACCTCTCGAAACCAATAAAATTACCAGAATACCTCCGAAAACCCAAGAAAAAAACCAAAACAGCCCCGAAAGCCGAAAAATGACCCAAAATACCCACGAAACATAAAAATTACCAAAATAATCGCCGAAACCTAAAAGTGACCAAAATACTCTCGAAACCAAAAAAAATTACCAGAATACCTCCGAAACGCAAGAAATGACCAAAATACCCCCGAAACCCAAAAAATGACCAAAATACCATCGAAACATAAAAATTTCCAAAATAACCTCCGAAACCTAAAAATGACCAAAATACACTCGAAACCAAAAAAATTACCAGAATACCTCCGAAACGCAAGAAATGACCAAAATACCCCCGAAAACCCAAAAAAATGACCCAAAATACCCTCGAAACATAAAAATTACCAAAATAATTCCCGAAACCTAAAAGTAATCAAAATACTCTAGAAACCAAAAAAATTACCAAAATACCTCCGAAACCCAAGAAATGACCAAAACAGCCCCGAAACCAAAAAAAATGATCAAAATACCCTCGAAAAATAAAAATTACCAAAATAATCGCCGAAACGTAAAAGTAACCGAAATACTCTCGAAACCAAAAAAATGACCAGAATACCTCCGAAACCCATGAAATGACCAGAACAGCCCCGAAACCCAAAAAATGACCAAAATACCCTCGAAACATAAAAATTACAAAAATAATCTCCGAAACCTAAAAGTGACCAAAATACTCTCGAAACCAAAAAAATGACCAGAACACCTCCGAAACCCATGAAATGACCAAAAACAGCCCGGGAAACACAAAAAATTACCAAAATACCCTCGAAACATAAAAATTACCAAAATAATCCCCGAAACCTAAAAGTAACCAAAATACTCTAGAAACCAAAAAAATTACCAGAATACCTCCGAAACGCAAGAAATGACCAAAATACACCCGAAACCCAAAAAAATGTCCAAAATAATCCCCGAAACCTAAAAAATGACCAAAATACTCTCGAAACCATAAAAAATTACCAGAATACCTCCGAAACCCAAGAAATGACCAAAATACTCCCGAAACCCAAAAAAATGACCAAAAATACCCTCGAAACATAAAAATTACCAAAATAATCCCCCGAAACCTAAAAGTAACCAAAAATACTCTCGAAACCAAAAAAATTACCAGAATACCTCCGAAACGCAAGAAAATGACCAAAATACCCCACGAAACCCAAAAAAATGACCAAAATACCATCGAAACATAAAAATTACCAAAATAACCTCCGAAACCTAAAAATGACCAAAATACACACGGAAACCAAAAAAATTACCAGAATACTTCCGAAACGCAAGAAATGACCAAAATACCCCCGAAACCCAAAAAAATGACCAAAATACCCTCGAAACATAAAAAATTACCAAAATAAATTTCCGAATCCTAAAAGTAATCAAAATACTCTAGAAACCAAAAAAATTACCAGAATACCTCCGAAAACCCAAGAAATGACCAAAAACGGCCCCGAAACCCAAAAAATGATCAAAATACCCCTCGAAACAAAAAAAATTACCAAAATAATCGCCGAAACGTAAAAGTAACGGAAATACTCTCGAAACCAAAAAAATGACCAGAATACCTCCGAAACCCATGAAATGACCAGAACAGCCCCCGAAACCCAAAAAATGACCAAAATACCCCTCGAAACATAAAAATTACAAAAATAATCTCCGAAACCTAAAAGTAACCAAAATACTCCCTGAAACCAAAAAAAATTACCAGAATACCTCCGAAACGCAAGAAATGACCAAAATACCCTCGAAACCCAAAAAAATGACCAAAAATGACCATCGAAACATAAAAATTACCAAAATAACCCCCGAAACCTAAAAATGACCAAAATACACTCAAAACCAAAAAAAATTTACCCGAATACCTCCAAAACGCAAGAAATGACTAAAATACCCCCGAAATCCAAAAAAATGTCCAAAATAATCCCCGAAACCTAAAAATGACCAAAATACTCTCGAAACCAAAAAAATTACCAGAATACCTCCGAAACGCAAGAAATGACCAAAATACCCCCCGAAACCCAAAAAATGACTAAAATACCATCGAAACATAAAAGAAATGACCAAAACAGCCCCGAAACCCAAAAAATGACCAAAATACCCTCGAAACATAAAAATTACCAAAATAATCGCCGAAACCTACAAGTAACCAAAATACTCTCGAAACCAAAAAAATGACCAGAACGCCTCCGAAACCCATGAAATGACCAAAACAGCCCAGAAACACAAAAATTACCAAAATACCCTCGAAACATAAAATTACCAAAATAATCCCCGAAACCTAAAAGTAACCAAAATACTCTGGAAACCAAAGAAATTACCAGAATACCTCCGAAACGCAAGAAATGACCAAAATACACCCGAAACCCAAAAAATGTCCAAAATAATCCCCGAAACCTAAAAATGACCAAAATACTCTCGAAACCATAAAAATTACTAGAATACCTCCGAAACCCAAGAAATGACCAAAATACCCCCGAAACCCAAAAAATGACCAAAATACCGTCGAAACATAAAAATTACCAAAATAATCCCCGAAACCTAAAAGTAACCAAAATACACTAGAAACCAAAAAAATTACCAGAATACCTCCGTAACCCAAGAAATGACCAAAACAGCCCCGAAACCCAAAAAATGACAAAATACCCTCGAAACATAAAAATTACCAAAATAATCCCCGAAACCTAAAAGTAACCAAAATACTCTCGAAATCAAAAAAATGACCAGAATACCTCCGAAACACAAGAAATGACCAGAACAGCCCCGACACCCAAAAAATGCCCAAAATACCCTCGAAACATAAAAATTACAAAAATAATCTCCGAAACCTAAAAGTAACCAAAATACTCTCGAAACCAAAAAAATTACCCGAATACCTCCGAAACGCAAGAAATGACCAAAATACCCCCGAAACCCAAAAAATGTCCAAAATAATCGCCGAAACTTAAAAGTAACCAAAATACTCTCGAGACCAAAAAAATGACCAGAATACCTCCGAAACCCATGAAATGACCAGAACAGCCCCGAAACCCAAAAAATGACTAAAATACCCTCGAAACATAAAAATTACAAAAATAATCTCCGAAACCTAAAAGTAACCAAAATACTCTCGAAACCAAAAAAAATTACCAGAATACCTCCGAAACGCAAGAAATGACCAAAATACCCCCGAAACCCAAAAAATGACCAAAATACCATCGAAACATAAAAATTACCAAAATAACCCCGAAACCTAAAAATGACCAAAATACACTCGAAACCAAAAAAATTACCCGAATACCTCCGAAACGCAAGAAATGACCAAAATACCCCCGAAACCCAAAAAATGCCCAAATAATCTCCGAAACCTAAAAATGACCAAAATACTCTCGAAACCAAAAAAATGACCAGAATAGCTCCGAAACCCATGAAATGACCAGAACAGCCCCGAAACCCAAAAAATGACAAAAATACCCTCGAAACATAAAAATTACAAGAATAATCTCCGAAACCCTAAAAGTACCCAAAATACTCTCGAAACCAAAAAAATGACCAGAATACCTCCGAAACACAAGAAATGACCAGAAGAGCCCCGAAACCCAAAAAATGACCAAAATACCCTCGAAACATAAAAATTACCAAAATAATTCCCGAAACCTAAAAGTAACCAAAATACTCTGGAAACCAAAAAAATTACCAGAATACCTCCGAAACGCAAGAAATGACCAAAATACCCCCGAAACCCAAAAAATGCCCAAAATACCATCGAGACATAAAATTACCAAAATAATCCCCGAAATCTAAAAGTAACCAAAATACTCTAGAAACCAAAAAAATTACCAGAATACCTCCGAAACCCATGAAATGACCAGAACAGCCCCGAAACCAAAAAATGACCAAAATACCCTCGAAATATAAAAATTACCAAAATAATCTCCGAAACCTAAAGGTGACCAAAATACTCTCGAAACCAAAAAAATTACCAGAATACCTCCGAAACGCAAGAAATGACCAAAATACCCCCGAAACCCAAAAATTGACCAAAATACCATCGAAACATAAAAATTACCAAAATAATCCCCGAAACCTAAAAGTAACCAAAATACTCTAGAAACCAAAAAAATTACCAGAATACCTCCGAAACCCAAGAAATGACCAAAACAGCCCCGAAACCCAAAAAATGACCAAAATACCCTCGAAACATAAAAATTACCAAAATAATCCCCGAAATCTAAAAGTAACCAAAATACTCTCGAAACCAAAAAAATGACCAGAATACCTCCGAAACACAAGAAATGACCAGAACAGCCCCGAAACCCAAAAAATGACCAAAATACCATCGAAACATAAAAATTACCCAAAATTATCCCCGAAACCTAAAGTAACCAAAATACTCTAGAAACCAAAAAGATTACACGAATACCTCCGAAACCCAAGAAATGACCAAAACAGCCCCGAAACCCAAAAATGACCAAAATACCCTCGAAACATAAAAATTACCAAAATAATCCCCGAAATCTAAAAGTAACCAAAATATTCTCGAAACCAAAAAAATGACCAGAATACCTCCGAAACACAAGAAATGACCAGAACAGCCCCGAAACCCAAAAAATGACCAAAATACCCTCGAAACATAAAAATTACCAAAATAATACCCGAAACCTAAAAGTAACCAAAATACTCTCAAAACCGAAAAAATAACCAAAATACCTCCGAAACCCAAGAAATGACCAACACTACCCCGAAACCCAAAAAATGACCAAAATACCCTCGAAACATAAAAATTACAAAAATAATTGCCAAAACCTAAAAGTAGCCAAAATTCTCTCGTAACCAAAAAAATTACCAGAATACCTCCGAAACGCAAGAAATGACCAAAATATCCCCGAAACCCAAAAAATGACCAAAATACCATCGAAACATAAAAATTACCCAAAATAACCCCCGAAACCTAAAAATGACCAAAATACACTCGAAACCAAAAAAATTACCCGAATACCTCCGAAACGCAAGAAATGACCAAAATACCCCCGAAACCCAAAAAATGTCCAAAATAATCCCCGAAACCTAAAAATGACCAAAATACTCTCGAAACCAAAAAAATGACCAGAATAGCTCCGAAACCCATGAAATGACCAGTACAGCCCCGAAACCCAAAAAATGACCAAAATACCCTCGAAACATAAAATTACAAAAATAATCTCCGAAACCTAAGAGTAACCAAAATACTCTCGAAACCAAAAAAATGACCAGAATAGCTCCGAAACCCATGAAATGACCAGAACAGCCCCGAAACCCAAAAAATGACCAAAATACCCTCGAAACATAAAAATTACAAAAATAATCTCCGAAACCTAAGAGTAACCAAAATACTCTCGAAACCAAAAAAATGACCAGAATACCTCCGAAACACAAGAAATGACCAAAACAACCCCGAAACCCAAAAAATGATCAAAATACCCTCGAAACATAAAAATTACCAAAGTAATCCGAAACGTAAAAGTAACCAAAATACTCTCGAAACAAAAAAAATGACCAGAATACCTCCGAAACCCATGAAATGACCAGAACAGCCCCGAAACCCAAAAAATGACCAAAATACCATCGAAACATAAAAATTACAAAAATAATCTCCGAAACCTAAAAGTAACCAAAATACTCTCGAAACCAAAAAATTTACCAGAATACATCCGAAACGCAAGAAATGACCACAAATACCCCCGAAACCCAAAAAATGACCAAAATACCATCGAAACATAAAAATTACCAAAATAACCCCCGAAACCTAAAAATGACCAAAATACACTCGAAACCAAAAAAAATTACCAGAATACCTCCGAAACGCAAGAAATGACCAAAATACCCCCGAAATCCAAAAAATACTCCAAATAACCACGAAACTAAATGACCAAAATACTCTCGAAACAAAAATTACAAATACCCAGAAACCTCGAACGAGAAATGACCAAAATACCCCGAAACCCAAAAAATGACAAAAATACCATCGAACATAAAAATACCAAAATAATCCCGAGAAAAGTAACCAAAATACTATAGAAACCAAAAAAATTACCAGAATACCTCCGAAACCCAAGAAATGACCAAAACAGCCCCGAAACCCAAAAAATGACCAAAATACCTCGAAACATAAAATTACCAAAATAATCGCCGAAACCTAAAAGTGACCAAAATACTCTCGAAACCAAAAAAATTACCAGAATACCGCCGAAACGCAAGAAATGACCAAAATACCCCGGAAACCCAAAAAATGACCAAAATACCTTCGAACATAAAAATTACCAAAATAACCTCCGAAACCTAAAAATGACCAAAATACACTCGAAACCAAAAAAATTACCCGAATACCTCCGAAACGCAAGAAATGACCAAAATACCCCCGAAACCCAAAAAATGTCCAAAATAATCGCCGAAACTTAAAAGTAACCAAAATACTCTCGAAACCAAAAAAATGACCAGAATACCTCCGAAACCCATGAAATGACCAGAACAGCCCCGAAACCCAAAAATGACCAAAATACCCTCGAAACATAAAAATTACAAAAATAACATCCGAAACCTAAAAGTAACCAAAATACTCTCGAAACCAAAAAAATTACCAGAATACCTCCGAAACGCAAGAAATAACCAAAATACCCCCGAAACCCAAAAAATGACCAAAATACCATCGAAACATAAAAATTACCAAAATAACCCCCGAAACCTAAAAATGACCAAAATACACTCGAAACCAAAAAAATTACCCGAATACCTCCGAAACGCAAGAAATGACCAAAATACCCCCGAAACCCAAAAAATGTCCAAAATAATCCCCGAAACCTAAAAATGACCAAAAATACTCTCGAAACCAAAAAAATGACCAGAATAGCTCCGAAACCCATGAAATGACCAGAACAGCCACCGAAACCCAAAAAATGACCAAAATACCCTCGAAGCATAAAAATTACAAGAATAATCTCCGAACCTAAAAGTAACCAAAATACTCTCGAAACCAAAAAAATGACCAGAATACCTCCGAAACACAAGATATGACCAGAACAGCCCCGAAACCCAAAAAATGACCAAAATACCCTCGAAACATAAAAAATTACCAAAATAATTCCCGAAACCAAAAAGTAACCAAAATACTCTAGAAACCAAAAAAATTACCAGAATACCTCCGAAACGCAAGAAATGACCAAAATACCCCCGAAACCCAAAAAATGACCAAAATACCATCGAGACATAAAAATTATCCAAAATAATCCCGAAACCTAAAAGTAACCAAAATAATCTAGAAACCAAAAAATTACCAGAATACCTCCGAAACCCATGAAATGACCAGAACAGCCCCGAAACCCAAAAAATGACCAAAATACCCTCGAAATATAAATATTATCAAAATAATCTCCGAAACCTAAAAATGACCAAAATACACTCGAAACCAAAAAAATTACCCGAATACCTCCGACACGCAAGAAATGACCAAAATACCCCGAAACCCAAAAAATGTCCAAAATAATCCCCGAAACCTAAAAACGACCAAAATACTCTCGAAACCAATAAAATTACCAGAATACCTCCGAAACCCAAGAAATACCAAAACAGCCCCGAAAGCCAAAAAATGACCAAAATACCCACGAAACATAAAAATTACCAAAATAATCGCCGAAACCTAAAAGTGACCCAAAATACTCTCGAAACCAATAAAATTACCAGAATACCTCCGAAACGCAAGAAATGACCAAAATACCCCCGAAACCCAAAAAATGACCAAAATACCATCGAAACATAAAAATTTCCAAAAATAACCTCCGAAACCTAAAAATGACCAAAATACACTCGAAACCAAAAAAATTACCAGAATACCTCCGACAACGCAAGAAATGACCAAAATACCCCCGAAACCCAAAAAATGACCAAAATACCCTCGAAACATAAAAATTACCAAAATAATTCCCGAAACCTAAGAGTAATCAAAATACTCTAGAAACCAAAAAAATTACCAAAATACCTCCGAAACCCAAGAAATGACCAAAACAGCCCCGAAACCCAAAAAATGATCAAAATACCCTCGAAAAATAAAAATTACCAAAATAATCTCCGAAACGTAAAAGTAACCGAAATACTCTCGAAACCAAAAAAATGACCAGAATACCCTCCGAAACCCATGAAATGACCAGAACAGCCCCGAAACCAAAAAATGACCAAAATACCCTCGAAACATAAAAATTACAAAATAATCTCCGAAACCTAAAAGTGACCAAAATACTCTCGAAACCAAAAAAATGACCAGAACACCTCCGAAACCCATGAAATGACCAAAACAGCCCGGAAACACAAAAAATTACCAAAATACCCTCGAAACATAAAAATTACCAAAATAATCCCCGAAACCTAAAAGTAACCAAAATACTCTAGAAACCAAAAAAATTACCAGAATACCTCCGAAACGCAAGAAATGACCAAAATACACCCGAAACCCAAAAAATGTCCAAAATAATCCCCGAAACCTAAAAATGACCAAAATACTCTCGAAACCATAAAAATTACCAGAATACCTCCGAAACCCAAGAAATGACCAAAATACCCCCGAAACCCAAAAAATGACCAAAATACCGTCGAAACATAAAAATTACCAAAATAATCCCCGAAACCTAAAAGTAACCAAAATACTCTCGAAACCAAAAAATTACCAGAATACCTCCGTAACCCAAGAAATGACAAAACAGCCCCGAAACCCAAAAAATGACAAAAATACCCTCGAAACATAAAAATTACCAAAATAATCCCCGAAACCTAAAAGCAACCAAAATACTCTCGAAACCAAAAAAATGACCAGAATACCTCCGAAACACAAGAAATGACCAAATACCCCGGAAACCCAAAAATGACCAAAATACCATCGAAACATAAAAATTACCAAAATAACTTCCGAAACCTAAAAATGACCAAAATACACTTGAAACCAAAAAAAATTACCCGAATACCTCCGAAACGCAAGAAATGACCAAAATACCCCCGAAACCCAAAAAATGTCCAAAATAATCGCCGAAACTTAAATGTAACCAAAATACTCTCGAAACCAAAAAAATGACCAGAATACCTCCGAAACCCATGAAATGACCAGAACAGCCCCGAAACCCAAAAAATGACCAAAATACCCTCGAAACATAAAAATTACAAAAATAATCTCCGAAACCTAAAAGTAACCAAAATACTCTCGAAACCAAAAAAATTACCAGAATACCTCCGAAACGCAAGAAATGACCAAAATACCCCCGAAACCCAAAAAATGACCAAAATACCATCGAAACATAAAAATTACCAAAATAACCCCCGAAAGCTAAAAATGACTAAAATACACTCGAAACCAAAAAAATTACCCGAATACCTCCGAAACGCAAGAAATGACCAAAATACCCCCGAAACCCAAAAAATGTCCAAAATAATCCCCGAAACCTAAAAATGACCAAAATACTCTCGAAACCAAAGAAAAATGACCAGAATAGCTCCGAAACCCATGAAATGACCAGAACAGCCCCGAAACCCAAAAAATGACCAAAATACCCTCGAAACATAAAAATTACAAGAATAATCTCCGAAACCTAAAAGTAACCAAAATACTCTCGAAACCAAAAAAATGACCAGAATACCTCCGAAACACAAGAAATGACCAGAACAGCCCCGAAACCCAAAAAATGACCAAAATACCCCTCGAAACATAAAAATTACCAAAATAATTCCCGAAACCTAAAAGTAACCAAAATACTCTAGAAACCAAAAAAATTACCAGAATACCTCCGAAACGCAAGAAATGACCAAAATACCCCCGAAACCCAAAAAATGACCAAAATACCATCGAGACATAAAAATTACCAAAATAATCCCCGAAACCTAAAAGTAACCAAATAATCTAGAAACCAAAAAATTACCAGAATACCTCCGAAACCCATGAAATGACCAGAACAGCCCCGAAACCCAAAAAATGACCAAAATACCCTCGAAATATAAAAATTACCAAATAATCTCCGAAACCTAAAAATGACCAAAATACACTCGAAACCAAAAAAATTACCCGAATACCTCCGACACGCAAGAAATGACCAAAATACCCCCGAAACCCAAAAAATGTCCAAAATAATCCCCGAAACCTAAAATGACCAAAATACTCTCGAAACCAATAAAATTACCAGAATACTCCGAAACCCAAGAAATGACCAAAACAGCCCCGAAACCCAAAAAATGACCAAAATACCCACGAAACATAAAAATTACCAAAATAATCGCCGAAACCTAATAGTGACCAAAAATACTCTCGAAACCAAAAAAATTACCAGAATACCTCCGAAACGCAAGAAATGACCAAAATACCCCCGAAACCCAAAAAATGACCAAAATACCATCGAAACATAAAAAAAACCAAAATAATTCCCGAAACCTAAAAGTAATCAAAACACTCTAGAAACCAAAAAAATTACCAGAATACCTCCGAAACCAAAGAAATGACCAAAACAGCCCCGAAACCCAAAAAATGATCAAAATACCCTCGAAAAATAAAAATTACCAAAATAATCGCCGAAACGTAAAAGTAACCGAAATACTCTCGAAACCAAAAAAATGACCAGAATACCTCCGAAACCCATGAAATGACCAGAACAGCCCCGAAACCCAAAAAATGACCAAAATACCCTCGAAACATAAAAATTACCAAAATAATTCCCGAAACCTAAAAGTAATCAAAACACTCTAGAAACCAAAAAAATTACCAGAATACCTCCGAAACCAAAGAAATGACCAAACAGCCCCGAAACCCAAAAAATGATCAAAATACCCTCGAAAAATAAAAATTACCAAAATAATCGCCGAAACGTAAAAGTAACCGAAATACTCTCGAAACCAAAAAAATGACCAGAATAACCTCCGAAACCCATGAAATGACCAGAACAGCCCGAAACACAAAAAATTACCAAATACCGCGAAACATAAAAATTACCAAAATAATTCCCGAAACCTAAAAGTAATCAAAACACTCTAGAAACCAAAAAAATTACCAGAATACCTCCGAAACCAAAGAAATGACCAAAACAGCCCCGAAACCCAAAAAATGACCAAAATACCCACGAAACATAAAAATTACCAAAATAATCGCCGAAACCTAATAGTGACCAAAATACTCTCGAAACCAAAAAAATTACCAGAATACCTCCGAAACGCAAGAAATGACCAAAATACCCCCGAAACCCAAAAAATGACCAAAATACCATCGAAACATAAAAATTACCAAAATAATTCCCGAAACCTAAAAGTAATCAAAACACTCTAGAAACCAAAAAAATTACAAGAATACCTCCGAAACCAAAGAAATGACCAAAACAGCCCCGAAACCCAAAAAAAGATCAAAATACCCTCGAAAAATAAAAATTACCAAAATAATCGCCCGAAACCGTAAAAGTAACCGAAAATACTCTCGAAACCAAAAAATTACCTCGAAACCAAAAAAAATTACCAGAAATACCTCCGAAACGCAAGAAATGACCAAAAATACCCCCCGAAACCCAAAAAATGACCAAAATACCATCGAAACATAAAAATTACCAAATAATTCCCGAAACCTAAAAGTAATCAAAAACACTCTAGAAACCAAAAAAATTACCAGAATACCTCCGAAACCAAAGAAATGACCAAAACAGCCCCGAAACCCCAAAAAATGACCAAAATACCCTCGAAATATAAAAATTACCAAAATAATCTCCGAAACCTAAAAATGACCAAAATACACTGGAAACCAAAAAAAATTACCAGAATACCTCCGAAACGCAAGAAATGACCAAAATACCCCCGAAACCCAAAAAATGACCAAAATACCCTCGAAACATAAAAATTACCAAAATAATTCCCGAAACCTAAAAGTAATCAAAAACACTCTAGAAACCAAAAAAATTACCAGAATACCTCGAAACCAAAGAAATGACCAAAAACAGCCCCGAAACCCAAAAAATGATCAAAATACCCTCGAAAAATAAAAATTACCAAAATAATCGCCGAAACGTAAAAGTAACCGAAATACTCTCGAAACCAAAAAAATGATCAGAATACCTCCGAAACCCATGAAATGACCAGAACAGCCCCGAAACCCAAAAAATGACCAAAATTCCCTTGAAACATAAAAATTACAAAAATAATCCCCGAAATCTAAAAGTAACCAAAATACTCTCGAAACCAAAAAAATACCAGGAATACCTCCGTAAACCCATGAAATGACCAAAACAGCCCCGAAACCCAAAAATGACAAAAATTACCCTCGAAACATAAAAATTACCAAAATAATCCCCGAAATCTAAAAGTAGCCAAAATACTCTCGAAACCAAAAAAATGACCAGAATACCTCCGAAACACAAGAAATGACCAGAACAGCCCCGACACCCCCAAAAAATGACCAAAATACCCTCGAAACATAAAATTACAAAAATATCTCCGAAACCTAAAAGTAACCAAAATACTCTCGAAACCAAAAAAATTAACCGAATACCTCCGAAACGCAAGAAATGACCAAAATACCCCCGAAACCCAAAAAATGTCCAAAATAATCGCCGAAACTTAAAAGTAACCAAAATACTCTCGAGACCAAAAAAAATGACCAGAATACCTCCGAAACCCATGAAATGACCAGAACAGCCCCGAAACCCAAAAAATGACCAAAATACCCTCGAAACATAAAAATTACAAAAATAATCTCCGAAACCTAAAAGTGACCAAAATACTCTCGAAACCAAAAAAATGACCAGAACACCTCCGAAACCCATGAAATGACCAAAACAGCCCGGAAAACACAAAAAAATTACCAAAATACCCTCGAAACATAAAAATTACCAAAATAATCCCCGAAACCTAAAAGTAACCAAAATACTCTAGAAACCAAAAAAATTACCAGAATACCTCCGAAACGCAAGAAATGACCAAAATACACCCGAAAACCCAAAAAATGTCCAAAATAATCCCCGAAACCTAAAAATGACCAAAATACTCTCGAAACCATAAAAATTACCAGAATACCTCCGAAACCCAAGAAATGACCAAAATACCCCCGAAACCCAAAAAATGACCAAAATACCGTCGAAACATAAAAAATTACCAAAATAATCCCCGAAACCTAAAAGTAACCAAAATACTCTCGAAACCAAAAAATTACCAGAATACCTCCGTAACCCAAGAAATGACAAAACAGCCCCGAAACCCAAAAAATGACAAAAATACCCTCGAAACATAAAAATTACCAAAATAATCCCCGAAACCTAAAAGCAACCCAAAATACTCTCGAAACCAAAAAAAATGACCAGAATTACCTCCGAAACACAAGAAATGACCAAAATACCCCGGAAACCCAAAAAATGACCAAAATACCATCGAAACATAAAAATTACCAAAATAACTTCCGAAACCTAAAAATGACCAAAAATACACTTGAAACCAAAAAAATTACCCGAATACCTCCGAAACGCAAGAAATGACCAAAATTACCCCCGAAACCCAAAAAATGTCCAAAATAATCGCCGAAACTTAAATGTAACCAAAATACTCTCGAAACCAAAAAAATGACCAGAATACCTCCGAAACCCATGAAATGACCAGAACAGCCCCCGAAACCCAAAAAATGACCAAAATACCCTCGAAACATAAAAATTACAAAAATAATCTCCGAAACCTAAAAGTAACCCAAAATACTCTCGAAAACCAAAAAAATTACCAGAATACCTCCGAAACGCAAGAAATGACCAAAATACCCCCGAAACCCAAAAAATGACCAAAATACCATCGAAACATAAAAATTACCAAAATAACCCCCGAAAGCTAAAAATGACTAAAAATACACTCGAAACCAAAAAAATTACCCGAATACCTCCGAAACGCAAGAAATGACCAAAATACCCCCGAAAACCCAAAAAATGTCCAAAATAATCCCCGAAACCTAAAAATGACCAAAATACTCTCGAAAACCCAAAAAAATGACCAGAATAGCTCCGAAACCCATGAAATGACCAGAACAGCCCCGAAACCCAAAAAATGGACCAAAATACCCTCGAAACATAAAAATTACAAGAATAATCTCCGAAACCTAAAAGTAACCAAAATACTCTCGAAACAAAAAAATGACCAGAATACCTCCGAAACACAAGAAATGACCAGAACAGCCCCGAAAACCCAAAAAATGACCAAAATACCCTCGAAACATAAAAATTACCAAAATAATTCCCGAAACCTAAAAGTAACCAAAATACTCTAGAAACCAAAAAAAATTACCAGAATACCTCCGAAACGCAAGAAATGACCAAAATACCCCCGAAAACCCAAAAAATGACCAAAATACCATCGAGACATAAAAATTACCAAAATAATCCCCGAAACCTAAAAGTAACCAAAATAATCTAGAAACCAAAAAATTACCAGAATACCTCCGAAAACCCATGAAATGACCAGAACAGCCCCGAAACCCAAAAAATGACCAAAATACCCTCGAAATATAAAAATTACCAAAATAATCTCCGAAACCTAAAAATGACCAAAATACACTCGAAACCAAAAAAATTACCCGAATACCTCCGACACGCAAGAAATGACCAAAATACCCCCGAAACCCAAAAAATGTATGACCAAAACAGCCCCGAAACCCAAAAAATGACCAAAATACCCACGAACATAAAAATTACCAAAATAATCGCCGAAACCTAATAGTGACCAAAATACTCTCGAAACCAAAAAAATTACCAGAATACCTCCGAAACGCAAGAAATGACCAAAATACCCCCGAAACCCAAAAAATGACCAAAATACCATCGAAACATAAAAAAAACCAAAATAATTCCCGAAACCTAAAAGTAATCAAAACACTCTAGAAACCAAAAAATTACCAGAATACCTCCGAAACCAAAGAAATGACCAAAACAGCCCCGAAACCCAAAAAATGATCAAAATACCCTCGAAAAATAAAAATTACCAAAATAATCGCCGAAACGTAAAAGTAACCGAAATACTCTCGAAACCAAAAAAATGACCAGAATACCTCCGAAACCCATGAAATGACCAGAACAGCCCCGAAACCCAAAAAATGACCAAAATACCCTCGAAACATAAAAATTACCAAAATAATTCCCGAAACCTAAAAGTAATCAAAACACTCTAGAAACCAAAAAAATTACCAGAATACCTCCGAAACCAAAGAAATGACCAAAACAGCCCCGAAACCCAAAAAAATGATCAAAATACCCTCGAAAAATAAAAATTACCAAAATAATCGCCGAAACGTAAAAGTAACCGAAATACTCTCGAAACCAAAAAAATGACCAGAATACCTCCGAAACCCATGAAATGACCAGAACAGCCCCGAAACACAAAAAATTACCAAAATACCCGCGAAACATAAAAATTACCAAAATAATTCCCGAAACCTAAAAGTAATCAAAACACTCTAGAAACCAAAAAAATTACCAGAATACCTCCGAAACCAAAGAAATGACCAAACAGCCCCGAAACCCAAAAAATGACCAAAATACCCACGAAACATAAAAATTACCAAAATAATCGCCGAAACCTAATAGTGACCAAAATACTCTCGAAACCAAAAAAATTACCAGAATACCTCCGAAACGCAAGAAATGACCAAAATACCCCCGAAACCCAAAAAATGACCAAAATACCATCGAAACATAAAAATTACCAAAATAATTCCCGAAACCTAAAGTAATCAAAACACTCTAGAAACCAAAAAAATTACAAGAATACCTCCGAAACCAAAGAAATGACCAAAACAGCCCCGAAACCCAAAAAAAGATCAAAATACCCTCGAAAAATAAAAATTACCAAAATAATCGCCGAAACGTAAAAGTAACCGAAATACTCTCGAAACCAAAAAAATTACCAGAATACCTCCGAAACGCAAGAAATGACCAAAATACCCCCGAAACCCAAAAAATGACCAAAATACCATCGAAACATAAAAATTACCAAAATAATTCCCGAAACCTAAAAGTAATCAAAACACTCTAGAAACCAAAAAAATTACCAGAATACCTCCGAAACCAAAGAAATGACCAAAACAGCCCCGAAACCCAAAAAATGACCAAAATACCCTCGAAATATAAAAATTACCAAAATAATCTCCGAAACCTAAAAATGACCAAAATACACTGGAAACCAAAAAAATTACCAGAATACCTCCGAAACGCAAGAAATGACCAAAATACCCCCGAAACCCAAAAAATGACCAAAATACCCTCGAAACATAAAAATTACCAAAATAATTCCCGAAACCTAAAAGTAATCAAAACACTCTAGAAACCAAAAAAATTACCAGAATACCTCCGAAACCAAAGAAATGACCAAAACAGCCCCGAAACCCAAAAAATGATCAAAATACCCTCGAAAAATAAAAATTACCAAAATAATCGCCGAAACGTAAAAGTAACCGAAATACTCTCGAAACCAAAAAAATGATCAGAATACCTCCGAAACCCATGAAATGACCAGAACAGCCCCGAAACCCAAAAAATGACCAAAATTCCCTTGAAACATAAAAATTACAAAAATAATCCCCGAAATCTAAAAGTAACCAAAATACTCTCGAAACCAAAAAAATTACCAGAATACCTCCGTAACCCATGAAATGACCAAAACAGCCCCGAAACCCAAAAAATGACAAAAATACCCTCGAAACATAAAAATTACCAAAATAATCCCCGAAATCTAAAAGTAGCCAAAATACTCTCGAAACCAAAAAAATGACCAGAATACCTCCGAAACACAAGAAATGACCAGAACAGCCCCGACACCCAAAAAATGACCAAAATACCCTCGAAACATAAAAATTACAAAAATAATCTCCGAAACCTAAAGTAACCAAAATACTCTCGAAACCAAAAAAATTAACCGAATACCTCCGAAACGCAAGAAATGACCAAAATACCCCCGAAACCCAAAAAATGTCCAAAATAATCGCCGAAACTTAAAAGTAACCAAAATACTCTCGAGACCAAAAAAATGACCAGAATACCTCCGAAACCCATGAAATGACCAGAACAGCCCCGAAACCCAAAAAATGACCAAAATACCCTCGAAACATAAAAATTACAAAAATAATCTCCGAAACCTAAAAGTAACCAAAATACTCTCGAAACCAAAAAAATTACCAGAATACCTCCGAAACGCAAGAAATGACCAAAATACCCCCGAAACCCAAAAAATGACCAAAATACCATCGAAACATAAAATTACCAAAATAACCCCCGAAACCTAAAAATGACCAAAATACACTCGCACCAAAAAAATTACCCGAATACCTCCGAAACGCAAGAAATGACCAAAATACCCCCGAAACCCAAAAAATGTCCAAAATAATCCCCGAAACCTAGAAATGACCAGAATAGCTCCGAAACCCATGAAATGACCAGAACAGCCCCGAAACCCAAAAAATGACCAAAATACCCTCGAAACATAAAAATTACAAGAATAATCTCCGAAACCTAAAAGTAACCAAAATACTCTCGAAACCAAAAAAATGACCAGAATACCTCCGAAACGCAAGAAATGACCAGAAGAGCCCCGAAACCCAAAAATGACCAAAATACCCTCGAAACATAAAAATTACCAAAATAATTCCCGAAACCTAAAAGTAACCAAAATACTCTAGAAACCAAAAAAATTACCAGAATACCTCCGAAACGCAAGAAATGACCAAAATACCCCCGAAACCCAAAAAATGACCAAAATACCATCGAGACATAAAAATTACCAAAATAATCCCGAAATCTAAAAGTAACCAAAATACTCTAGAAACCAAAAAAATTACCAGAATACCTCCGAAACCCATGAAATGACCAGAACAGCCCCGAAACCCAAAAAATGACCAAAATACCCTCGAAATATAAAAATTACCAAAATAATCTCCGAAACCTAAAATGACCAAAATACACTCGAAACCAAAAAAATTACCCGAATACCTCCGACACGCAAGAAATGACCAAAATACCCCCGAAACCCAAAAAATGTCCAAAATAATCCCCGAAACCTAAAAATGACCAAAATACTCTCGAAACCAGTAAAATTACCAGAATACCTCCGAAACCCAAGAAATGACCAAAACAGCCCCGAAACCCAAAAAATGACCAAAATACCCTCGAAACATAAAAATTACCAAAATAATCCCCGAAACCTAAAAGTAACCAAAATACTCTAGAAACCAAAAAATTACCAGAATACCTCCGAAACCCAAGAAATGACCAAAACAGCCCCGAAACCCAAAAATGACCAAAATACCCTTGAAACATAAAAATTACCAAAATAATCCCCGAAATCTAAAAGTAACCAAAATACTCTCGAAACCAAAAAAATGACCAGAATACCTCCGAAACACAAGAAATGACCAGAACAGCCCCGAAACCCAAAAAATGACCAAAATACCATCGAAACATAAAAATTACCAAAATTATCCCCGAAACCTAAAAGTAACCAAAATACTCTAGAAACCAAAAAGATTACCAGAATACCTCCGAAACCCAAGAAATGACCAAAACAGCCCCGAAACCCAAAAAATGACCAAAATACCCTCGAAACATAAAAATTACCAAAATAATCGCCGAAACCTAAAAGTAACCAAAACACTCTCGAAACCAAAAAAATTACCAGAATACCTCCGAAACGCAAGAAATGACCAAAATACCCCCGAAACCCAAAAAATGACCAAAATACCATCGAAACATAAAAATTACCAAAATAACCCCCGAAACCTAAAAATGACCAAAATACACTCGCACCAAAAAAATTACCCGAATACCTCCGAAACGCAAGAAATGACCAAAATACCCCCGAAACCCAAAAAATGTCCAAAATAATCCCCGAAACCTAGAAATGACCAAAATACTCTCGAAACCAAAAAAATTACCAGAATAGCTCCGAAACCCATGAAATGACCAGAACAGCCCCGAAACCCAAAAAATGACCAAAATACCCTCGAAACATAAAAATTACAAGAATAATCTCCGAAACCTAAAAGTAACCAAAATACTCTCGAAACCAAAAAAATGACCAGAATACCTCCGAAACACAAGAAATGACCAGAAGAGCCCCGAAACCCAAAAAATGACCAAAATACCCTCGAAACATAAAAATTACCAAAATAATTCCCGAAACCTAAAAGTAACCAAAATACTCTAGAAACCAAAAAAATTACCAGAATACCTCCGAAACGCAAGAAATGACCAAAATACCCCCGAAACCCAAAAAATGACCAAAATACCATCGAGACATAAAAATTACCAAAATAATCCCCGAAATCTAAAAGTAACCAAAATACTCTAGAAACCAAAAAAATTACCAGAATACCTCCGAAACCCATGAAATGACCAGAACAGCCCCGAAACCCAAAAAATGACCAAAATACCCTCGAAATATAAAAATTACCAAAATAATCTCCGAAACCTAAAAATGACCAAAATACACTCGAAACCAAAAAAATTACCCGAATACCTCAGACACGCAAGAAATGACCAAAATACCCCCGAAACCCAAAAAATGTCCAAAATAATCCCCGAAACCTAAAAATGACCAAAATACTCTCGAAACCAATAAAATTACCAGAATACCTCCGAAACCCAAGAAATGACCAAAACAGCCCCGAAACCCAAAAATGACCAAAATACCCTCGAAACATAAAATTACCAAAATAATCGCCGAAACCTAAAAGTGACCAAAATACTCTCGAAACCAAAAAAATTACCAGAATACCTCCGAAACGCAAGAAATGACCAAAATACCCCCGAAACCCAAAAAATGACCAAAATACCATCGAAACATAAAAATTACCAAAATAATCCCGAAACCTAAAAGTAACCAAAATACTCTAGAAACCAAAAAAATTACCAGAATACCTCCGAAACCCAAGAAATGACCAAAACAGCCTCGAAACCCAAAAAATGACCAAAATACCCTCGAAACATAAAAATTACCAAAATAATCCCCGAAATCTAAAAGTAACCAAAATACTCTCGAAACCAAAAAAATGACCAGAATACCTCCGAAACACAAGAAATGACCAGAACAGCCCCGAAACCCAAAAAATGACCAAAATACCATCGAAACATAAAAATTACCAAAATTATCCCCGAAACCTAAAAGTAACCAAAATATTCTAGAAACCAAAAAGATTACCAGAATACCTCCGAAACCCAAGAAATGACCAAAACAGCCCCGAAACCCCAAAAATGACCAAAATACCCTCGAAACATAAAAATTACCAAAATAATCCCCGATATCTAAAAGTAACCAAAATACTCTCGAAACCAAAAAAATGACCAGAATACCTCCGAAACGCAAGAAATGACCAAAATACCCCCGAAACCCAAAAAATGACCAAAATTCCATCGAGACATAAAAATTACCAAAATAATCCCCGAAATCTAAAAGTAACCAAATACTCTAGAAACCAAAAAAATTACCAGAATACCTCCGAAACCCATGAAATGACCAGAACAGCCCGAAACCCAAAAAATGACCAAAATACCCTCGAAATATAAAAATTACAAAAATAATCTCCGAAACCTAAAAATGACCAAAATACACTCGAAACCAAAAAATTACCCGAATACCTCCGACACGCAAGAAATGACCAAAATACCCCCGAAACCCAAAAAATGTCCAAAATAATCCCCGAAACCTAAAAATGACCAAAATACTCTCGAAACCAATAAAATTACCAGAATACCTCCGAAACCCAAGAAATGACCAAAACAGCCCCGAAACCCAAAAAATGACCAAAATACCCTCGAAACATAAAAATTACCAAAATAATCGCCGAGACCTAAAGTGACCAAAATACTCTCGAAACCAAAAAAATTACCAGAATACCTCCGAAACGCAAGAAATGACCAAAATACCCCCGAAACCCAAAAATGACCAAAATACCATCGAAACATAAAAATTACCAAAATAATCCCCGAAACCTAAAAGTAACCAAAATACTCTAGAAACCAAAAAAATTACCAGAATACCTCCGAAACCCAAGAAATGACCAAAACAGCCCCGAAACCCAAAAATGACCAAAATACCCTCGAAACATAAAAATTACCAAAATAATACCCGAAACCTAAAAGTAACCAAAATACTCTCGAAACCGAAAAAATGACCAGAATACCTCCGAAACACAAGAAATGACCAGAACAGCCCGAAACCCAAAAAATGACCAAAATACCATCGAAACATAAAAATTACCAAAATAATTGCCAAAACCTAAAAGTAACCAAAATTCTCTCGTAACCAAAAAAATTACCAGAATACCTCCGAAACGCAAGAAATGACCAAAATATCCCCGAAACCCAAAAAATGACCAAAATACCATCGAAACATAAAAATTACCAAAATAACCCCCAAAACCTAAAAATGACCAAAATACACTCGAAACCAAAAAAATTACCCGAATACCTCCGAAACGCAAGAAATGACCAAAATACCCCCGAAACCCAAAAAATGTCCAAAATAATCCCCGAAACCTAAAAATGACCAAAATACTCTCGAAACCAAAAAAATGACCAGAATAGCTCCGAAACCCATGAAATGACCAGAACAGCCCCGAAA
This sequence comes from Lithocarpus polystachyus, assembly GCA_033629205.1. NCBI lineage: Eukaryota > Viridiplantae > Streptophyta > Magnoliopsida > Fagales > Fagaceae > Lithocarpus > Lithocarpus polystachyus. Next base: position 1,177,428 of record JAWTZU010000015.1, on the reverse strand, counting down.
CCCAAAAAATGACCAAAATACCATCGAAACATAAAAATTACAAAAATAATCTCCGAAACCTAAAAGTAACCAAAATACTCTCGAAACCAAAAAAATGACCAGAATACCTCCGAAACACAAGAAATGACCAGAACAGCCCCGAAACCAAAAAAATGACCAAAATACCCTCGAAACATAAAAATTACCAAAATAATCGCCGAAACCTAAAGTAACCAAAATACTCTCAAAACCGAAAAAATTACCAAAATACCTCCGAAACCCAAGAAATGACCAAAACAACCCCGAAACCCATAAAATGACCAAAATACCCTCGAAACATAAAAATTACAAAAATTATCGCCGAAACCTAAAAGTAACCAAAATACTCTCGAAACCAAAAAAATTACCAGAATGACACTGAAACGCAAGAAATGACCAAAATACCCCCGAAACCCAAAAAATGACCAAAATACCCACGAAACATAAAAATTACCAAAATAATTCCCGAAACCTAAAAGTAACCAAAATACTCTAGAAACAAAAAAAATTACCAGAATACCTCCGAAACCCAAGAAATGACCAAAACAGCCCCGAAACCCAAAAAAAGATCAAAATACCCTCGAAACATAAAAATTACCAAAATAATCGCCGAAACGTAAAAGTAACCAAAATACTCTCGAAACCAAAAAAATGACCAGAATACCTCCGAAACCCATGAAATGACCAGAACAGCCCGAAACCCAAAAAATGACCAAAATACCATCGAAACATAAAAATTACAAAAATAATCTCCGAAACCTAAAAGTAACCAAAATACTCTCGAAACCAAAAAAATTACCAGAATACCTCCGAAACGCAAGAAATGACCAAAATACCCTCGAAACCCAAAAAATGACCAAAATACCATCGAAACATAAAAATTACCGAAATAACCCCCGAAACCTAAAAATGACCAAAATACACTCGAAACCAAAAAATTACCCGAATACCTCCGAAACGCAAGAAATGACCAAAATACCCCCGAAATCCGAAAAATGTCCAAAATAATCCCCGAAACCTAAAAATGACCAAAATACTCTCGAAACCAAAAAAATTACCAGAATACCTCCGAAACGCAAGAAATGACCAAAATACCCCCGAAACCCAAAAAATGACAAAAATACCATCGAAACATAAAAATTACCAAAATAATCCCCGAAACCAAAAAGTAACCAAAATACTATAGAAACCAAAAAAATTACCAGAATACCTCCGAAACCCAAGAAATGACCAAAACAGCCCCGAAACCCAAAAAATGACCAAAATACCCTCGAAACATAAAAATTACCAAAATAATCGCCGAAACCTACAAGTAACCAAAATACTCTCGAAACCAAAAAAATGACCAGAATACCTACGAAACACAAGAAATGACCAGAACAGCCCCGTAACCCAAAAAATGACCAAAATACCTCCGAAACCCAAGAAATGACCAAAACAGCCCCGAAACCCTAAAAATGACCAAAATACCATCGAAACATAAAAATTATAAAAATAATCGCCGAAACCTGAAAGTAACCAAAACACTCTCGAAACCAAAAAAATTACCAGAATACCTCCGAAACGCAAAAAATGACCAAAATACCCCCGAAACCCAAAAAATGACCAAAATACCCTCGAAACATAAAAATTACCAAAATAATTCCCGAAACCTAAAAGTAACCAAAATACTCTAGAAACCAAAAAATTACCAGAATACCTCCGAAACACAAGAAATGACCAAAATACCCCCGAAACCCAAAAAATGACCAAAATACCATCGAAACATAAAAATTACCAAAATAACCCCGAAACCTAAAAATGACCAAAATACACTCGAAACCAAAAAAATTACCCGAATACCTCCGAAACGAAAGAAATTACCAAAATACCCCCGAAACCCAGAAAATGACCAAAATAGTCCCTGAAACCTAAAAATGACCAAAATACTCTCGAAACCAAAAAAATTACCAGAATACCTCTAAAACCCAAGAATTGACAAAAACAGCCCCGAAACCCAAAAAATGACCAAAATACCCCAAAACATAAAAATTACCAAAATAATCCCCGAAACCTAAAAGTAACCAAAATACTCAAGAAACCAAAAAAATTTCCAGAATACCTCCGAAACCCAAAAAATGACCAAAATACCCCCAAAACATAAAAATTACCTAAATAATCCCCGAAACCTAAAAGTAACCAAAATACTCAAGAAACCAAAAAAATTTCCAGAATACCTCCGAAACCCAAGAAATGACAAAAACAGCCCCGAAACACAAAAAATTACCAAAATACCCTCGAAACATAAAAATTACCAAAATAATCTCCGAAACCTAAAAGTAACCAAAATACTCTAGAAACCAAAAAATTACCAGAATACCTCCGAAATGCAAGAAATGACCAAAATACCCCCGAAACCAAAAAAATGTCCAAAATAATCCCCGAAACCTAAAAATGACCAAGATACTCTCGAAACCATAAAAATTACCAGAATACCTCCGAACCCAAGAAATAACCAAAATACCCCCGAAACCCAAAAAATGACCAAAATACCGTCGAAACATAAAAATTACCAAAATAATCCCAGAAACCTAAAAGTAACCAAAATACTCTTGAACCAAAAAATTACCAGAATACCGCCGTAACCCAAGAAATGACCAAAACAGCCCCGAAACCCAAAAAATGACCAAAATACCCTCGAAACATAAAAATTACCAAAATAATCCCCGAAACCTAAAAGTAACCAAAATACTCTCAAAACCGAAAAAATTACCAAAATACCTCCGAAACGCAAGAAATGACCAAAATACCCCCGAAACCCAAAAAATGACCAAAATACCATCGAAACATAAAAATTACCAAAATAACCCCCGAAACCTAAAAATGACCAAAATACACTCGAAACCAAAAAATTACCCGAATACCTCCGAAACGAAAGAAATTACCAAAATACCCCCGAAACCCAGAAAATGACCAAAATAGTCCCTGAAACCTAAAAATGACCAAAATACTCTCGAAACCAAAAAAATTACCAGAATACCTCTAAAACCCAAGAATTGACAAAAATAGCCCCGAAACCCAAAAAATGACCAAAATACCCCCAAAACATAAAAATTACCAAAATAATCCCCGAAACCTAAAAGTAACCAAAATACTCAAGAAACCAAAAAAATTTCCAGAATACCTCCGAAACCCAAAAAATGACCAAAATACCCCCAAAACATAAAAATTACCTAAATAATCCCCGAAACCTAAAAGTAACCAAAATACTCAAGAAACCAAAAAAATTTCCAGAATACCTCCGAAACCCAAGAAATGACAAAAACAGCCCCGAAACACAAAAAATTACCAAAATACCCTCGAAACATAAAAATTACCAAAATAATCTCCGAAACCTAAAAGTAACCAAAATACTCTAGAAACCAAAAAATTACCAGAATACCTCCGAAATGCAAGAAATGACCAAAATACCCCCGAAACCAAAAAAATGTCCAAAATAATCCCCGAAACCTAAAAATGACCAAGATACTCTCGAAACCATAAAAATTAAACCATAAAAATTACCAGAATACCTCCGAAACCCAAGAAATAACCAAAATACCCCCGAAACCCAAAAAATGACCAAAATACCGTCGAAACATAAAAATTACCAAAATAATCCCAGAAACCTAAAAGTAACCAAAATACTCTTGAAACCAAAAAAATTACCAGAATACCGCCGTAACCCAAGAAATGACCAAAACAGCCCCGAAACCCAAAAAATGACCAAAATACCCTCGAAACATAAAAATTACCAAAATAATTCCCGAAACCTAAAAGTAACCAAAATACTCTCAAAACCGAAAAAATTACCAAAATACCTCCGAAACCCAAGAAATGACCAACACAACCCCGAAACCCAAAAAATGACCAAAATACCCACGAAACATAAAAATTACAAAAATAATTGCCAAAACCTAAAAGTAACCAAAATTCTCCCGAAACCAAAAAAATTACCAGAATACCTCCGAAACGCAAGAAATGACCAAAATACCCCCGAAACCGAAAAAATGACCAAAATACCATCGAAACATAAAAATTACCAAAATAACCCCCGAAACCTAAAAATGACCAAAATACACTCGAAACCAAAAAAATTACCCAAATACCTCCGAAACGCAAGAAATGACCAAAATACCCCCGAAACCCAAAAAATGTCCAAAATAATCCCCGAAACCTAAAAATGACCAAAATACTCTCGAAACCAAAAAAATGACCAGAATAGCTCCGAAACCCATGAAATGACCAGAACTGCCCCGAAACCCAAAAAATGACCAAAATACCCTCGAAACAAAAAAATTACAAAAATAATCTCCAAAACCTAAAAGTAACCAAAATACTCTCGAAACCAAAAAAATGACCAGAATACCTCCGAAACACAAGAAATGACCAGAACAGCCCCGAAACCAAAAAAATGACCAAAATACCCTCGAAACATAAAAATTACCAAAATAATCGCCGAAACCTAAAAGTAACCAAAATACTCTCAAAACCGAAAAAATTACCAAAATACCTCCGAAACCCAAGAAATGAGCAAAACAACCCCGAAACCCAAAAAATGACCAAAATACCCTCGAAACATAAAAATTACAAAAATTATCGCCGAAACCTAAAAGTAACCAAAATACTCTCGAAACCAAAAAAATTACCAGAATACCACCGAAACGCAAGAAATGACCAAAATACCCCCGAAACCCAAAAAATGAAAAAAATACCCTCGAAACATAAAAATTACAAAAATAATTCCCGAAACCTAAAAGTAACCAAAATACTCTAGAAACCAAAAAAATTACCAGAATACCTCCGAAACCCAAGAAATGACCAAAACAGCCCCGAAACCCAAAAAATGATCAAAATACCCTCGAAACATAAAAATTACCAAAATAATCGCCGAAACGTAAAAGTAACCAAAATACTCTCGAAACCAAAAAAATGACCAGAATACCTCCGAAACACAAGAAATGACCAGAACAGCCCCGAAACCAAAAAAATGACCAAAATACCCTCGAAACATAAAAATTACCAAAATAATCGCCGAAACCTAAAAGTAACCAAAATACTCTCAAAACCGAAAAAATTACCAAAATACCTCCGAAACCCAAGAAATGACCAAAACAACCCCGAAACCCATAAAATGACCAAAATACCCTCGAAACATAAAAATTACAAAAATTATCGCCGAAACCTAAAAGTAACCAAAATACTCTCGAAACCAAAAAAATTACCAGAATGACACTGAAACGCAAGAAATGACCAAAATACCCCCGAAACCCAAAAAATGACCAAAATACCCACGAAACATAAAAATTACCAAAATAATTCCCGAAACCTAAAAGTAACCAAAATACTCTAGAAACAAAAAAAATTACCAGAATACCTCCGAAACCCAAGAAATGACCAAAACAGCCCCGAAACCCAAAAAAAGATCAAAATACCCTCGAAACATAAAAATTACCAAAATAATCGCCGAAACGTAAAAGTAACCAAAATACTCTCGAAACCAAAAAAATGACCAGAATACCTCCGAAACCCATGAAATGACCAGAACAGCCCCGAAACCCAAAAAATGACCAAAATACCATCGAAACATAAAAATTACAAAAATAATCTCCGAAACCTAAAAGTAACCAAAATACTCTCGAAACCAAAAAAATTACCAGAATACCTCCGAAACGCAAGAAATGACCAAAATACCCTCGAAACCCAAAAAATGACCAAAATACCATCGAAACATAAAAATTACCGAAATAACCCCCGAAACCTAAAAATGACCAAAATACACTCGAAACCAAAAAATTACCCGAATACCTCCGAAACGCAAGAAATGACCAAAATACCCCCGAAATCCGAAAAATGTCCAAAATAATCCCCGAAACCTAAAAATGACCAAAATACTCTCGAAACCAAAAAAATTACCAGAATACCTCCGAAACGCAAGAAATGACCAAAATACCCCCGAAACCCAAAAAATGACAAAAATACCATCGAAACATAAAAATTACCAAAATAATCCCCGAAACCAAAAAGTAACCAAAATACTATAGAAACCAAAAAAATTACCAGAATACCTCCGAAACCCAAGAAATGACCAAAACAGCCCCGAAACCCAAAAAATGACCAAAATACCCTCGAAACATAAAAATTACCAAAATAATCGCCGAAACCTACAAGTAACCAAAATACTCTCGAAACCAAAAAAATGACCAGAATACCTACGAAACACAAGAAATGACCAGAACAGCCCCGTAACCCAAAAAATGACCAAAATACCTCCGAAACCCAAGAAATGACCAAAACAGCCCCGAAACCCTAAAAATGACCAAAATACCATCGAAACATAAAAATTATAAAAATAATCGCCGAAACCTGAAAGTAACCAAAACACTCTCGAAACCAAAAAAATTACCAGAATACCTCCGAAACGCAAAAAATGACCAAAATACCCCCGAAACCCAAAAAATGACCAAAATACCCTCGAAACATAAAAATTACCAAAATAATTCCCGAAACCTAAAAGTAACCAAAATACTCTAGAAACCAAAAAAATTACCAGAATACCTCCGAAACACAAGAAATGACCAAAATACCCCCGAAACCCAAAAAATGACCAAAATACCATCGAAACATAAAAATTACCAAAATAACCCCCGAAACCTAAAAATGACCAAAATACACTCGAAACCAAAAAAATTACCCGAATACCTCCGAAACGAAAGAAATTACCAAAATACCCCCGAAACCCAGAAAATGACCAAAATAGTCCCTGAAACCTAAAAATGACCAAAATACTCTCGAAACCAAAAAAATTACCAGAATACCTCTAAAACCCAAGAATTGACAAAAACAGCCCCGAAACCCAAAAAATGACCAAAATACCCCCAAAACATAAAAATTACCAAAATAATCCCCGAAACCTAAAAGTAACCAAAATACTCAAGAAACCAAAAAAATTTCCAGAATACCTCCGAAACCCAAAAAATGACCAAAATACCCCCAAAACATAAAAATTACCTAAATAATCCCGAAACCTAAAAGTAACCAAAATACTCAAGAAACCAAAAAAATTTCCAGAATACCTCCGAAACCCAAGAAATGACAAAACAGCCCCGAAACACAAAAAATTACCAAAATACCCTCGAAACATAAAATTACCAAAATAATCTCCGAAACCTAAAAGTAACCAAAATACTCTAGAAACCAAAAAATTACCAGAATACCTCCGAAATGCAAGAAATGACCAAAATACCCCCGAAACCAAAAAAATGTCCAAAATAATCCCCGAAACCTAAAAATGACCAAGATACTCTCGAAACCATAAAAATTACCAGAATACCTCCGAAACCCAAGAAATAACCAAAATACCCCCGAAACCCAAAAAATGACCAAAATACCGTCGAAACATAAAAATTACCAAAATAATCCCAGAAACCTAAAAGTAACCAAAATACTCTTGAAACCAAAAAAATTACCAGAATACCGCCGTAACCCAAGAAATGACCAAAACAGCCCCGAAACCCAAAAAATGACCAAAATACCCTCGAAACATAAAAAATTACCAAAATAATCCCCGAAACCTAAAAGTAACCAAAATACTCTCAAAACCGAAAAAATTACCAAAATACCTCCGAAACGCAAGAAATGACCAAAATACCCCCGAAACCCAAAAAATGACCAAAATACCATCGAAACATAAAAATTACCAAAATAACCCCCGAAACCTAAAAATGACCAAAATACACTCGAAACCAAAAAAATTACCCGAATACCTCCGAAACGAAAGAAATTACCAAAATACCCCCGAAACCCAGAAAATGACCAAAATAGTCCCTGAAACCTAAAAATGACCAAAATACTCTCGAAACCAAAAAAATTACCAGAATACCTCTAAAACCCAAGAATTGACAAAAATAGCCCCGAAACCCAAAAAATGACCAAAATACCCCCAAAACATAAAAATTACCAAAATAATCCCCGAAACCTAAAAGTAACCAAAATACTCAAGAAACCAAAAAAATTTCCAGAATACCTCCGAAACCCAAAAAATGACCAAAATACCCCCAAAACATAAAAATTACCTAAATAATCCCCGAAACCTAAAAGTAACCAAAATACTCAAGAAACCAAAAAAATTTCCAGAATACCTCCGAAACCCAAGAAATGACAAAAACAGCCCCGAAACACAAAAAATTACCAAAATACCCTCGAAACATAAAAATTACCAAAATAATCTCCGAAACCTAAAAGTAACCAAAATACTCTAGAAACCAAAAAATTACCAGAATACCTCCGAATGCAAGAAATGACCAAAATACCCCCGAAACCAAAAAAATGTCCAAAATAATCCCCGAAACCTAAAAATGACCAAGATACTCTCGAAACCATAAAAATTACCAGAATACCTCCGAAACCCAAGAAATAACCAAAATACCCCCGAAACCCAAAAAATGACCAAAATACCGTCGAAACATAAAAATTACCAAAATAATCCCAGAAACCTAAAAGTAACCAAAATACTCTTGAAACCAAAAAAAATTACCAGAATACCGCCGTAACCCAGGAAATGACCAAAACAGCCCCGAAACCCAAAAAATGACCAAAATACCCTCGAAACATAAAAATTACCAAAATAATTCCCGAAACCTAAAAGTAACCAAAATACTCTCAAAACCGAAAAAATTACCAAAATACCTCCGAAACCCAAGAAATGACCAACACAACCCCGAAACCCAAAAAATGACCAAAATACCCTCGAAACATAAAAATTACAAAAATAATTGCCAAAACCTAAAAGTAACCAAAATTCTCCCGAAACCAAAAAAATTACCAGAATACCTCCGAAACGCAAGAAATGACCAAAATACCCCCGAAACCGAAAAAATGACCAAAATACCATCGAAACATAAAAATTACCAAAATAACCCCCGAAACCTAAAAATGACCAAAATACACTCGAAACCAAAAAAATTACCCAAATACCTCCGAAACGCAAGAAATGACCAAAATACCCCCGAAACCCAAAAAATGTCCAAAATAATCCCCGAAACCTAAAAATGACCAAAATACTCTCGAAACCAAAAAAATGACCAGAATAGCTCCGAAACCCATGAAATGACCAGAACTGCCCCGAAACCCAAAAAATGACCAAAATACCCTCGAAACATAAAAATTACAAAAATAATCTCCAAAACCTAAAAGTAACCAAAATACTCTCGAAACCAAAAAAATGACCAGAATACCTCCGAAACACAAGAAATGACCAGAACAGCCCCGAAACCAAAAAAATGACCAAAATACCCTCGAAACATAAAAATTACCAAAATAATCGCCGAAACCTAAAAGTAACCAAAATACTCTCAAAACCGAAAAAATTACCAAAATACCTCCGAAACCCAAGAAATGAGCAAAACAACCCCGAAACCCAAAAAATGACCAAAATACCCTCGAAACATAAAAATTACAAAAATTATCGCCGAAACCTAAAAGTAACCAAAATACTCTCGAAACCAAAAAAATTACCAGAATACCACCGAAACGCAAGAAATGACCAAAATACCCCCGAAACCCAAAAAATGAAAAAAATACCCTCGAAACATAAAAATTACAAAAATAATTCCCGAAACCTAAAAGTAACCAAAATACTCTAGAAACCAAAAAAATTACCAGAATACCTCCGAAACCCAAGAAATGACCAAAACAGCCCCGAAACCCAAAAAATGATCAAAATACCCTCGAAACATAAAAATTACCAAAATAATCGCCGAAACGTAAAAGTAACCAAAATACTCTCGAAACCAAAAAAATGACCAGAATACCTCCGAAACCCATGAAATGACCAGAACAGCTCCGAAACCCAAAAAATGACCAAAATACCCTCGAAACATAAAAATTACAAAAATAATCTCCGAAACCTAAAAGTAACCAAAATACTCTCGAAACCAAAAAAATTACCAGAATACCTCCGAAACGCAAGAAATGACCAAAATACCCCCGAAACCCAAAAATGACCAAAATACCATCGAAACATAAAAATTACCAAAATAACCCCCGAAACCTAAAAATGACCAAAATACACTCGAAACCAAAAAAATTACCAGAATACCTCCGAAACCCAAGAAATGACCAAAACAGCCCCGAAACCCAAAAAATGATCAAAATACCCTCGAAACATAAAAATTACAAAAATAATCTCCGAAACCTAAAGTAACCAAAATACTCTCGAAACCAAAAAAATTACCAGAATACCTCCGAAACGCAAGAAATGACCAAAATACCCCCGAAACCCAAAAAATGACCAAAATACCATCGAAACATAAAAATTACCAAAATAACCCCCGAAACCTAAAAATTACCAAAATACACTCGAAACCAAAAAAATTACCAGAATACCTCCGAAACCCAAGAAATGACCAAAACAGCCCCGAAACCCAAAAAATGATCAAAATACACTCGAAACATAAAAATTACAAAAATAATCTCCGAAACCTAAAGTAACCAAAATACTCTCGAAACCAAAAAAATTACCAGAATACCTCCGAACCGAAAGAAATTACCAAAATACCCCCGAAACCCAAAAAATGTCCAAAATAGTCCCCGAAACCTAAAAATGACCAAAATACTCTCGAAACCAAAAAAATTACCAGAATACCTCTGAAACCCAAGAAGTGACAAAAACAGCCCCGAAACCCAAAAAATGACCAAAATACCCCCAAAACATAAAAATCACCAAAATAATCCCCGAAACCTAAAAGTAACCAAAATACTCTAGAAACCAAAAAAAATTCCAGAATACCTCCGAAACCCAAGAAATGACCAAAACAGCCCCGAAACACAAAAAATTACCAAAATAACCTCGAAACATAAAAATTACCAAAATAATCCCCGAAACCTGAAAGTAACCAAAATACTCTAGAAACCAAAAAAATTACCAGAATACCTCCGAAATGCAAGAAATGACCAAAATACCCCCGAAACCCAAAAAATGTCCAAAATAATCCCCGAAACCTAAAAATGACCAAAATACTCTCGAAACCATAAAAATTACCAGAATACCTCCGAAACCCAAGAAATGACCAAAATACCCCCGAAACCCAAAAAATGACCAAAATACCGTCGAAACATAAAAATTACCAAAATAATCCCAGAAACCTAAAAGTAACCAAAATACTCTCGAAACCAAAAAAATTACCAGAATACCGCCGTAACCCAAGAAATGACCAAAACAGCCCCGAAACCCAAAAAATGACCAAAATACCATCGAAACATAAAAATTACCAAAATAATTCCCGAAACCTAAAAGTAACCAAAATACTCTAGAAACCAAAAAAATTACCAGAATACCTACAAAACCCAAGAAATGACCAAAACAGCCCCGAAACCCAAAAAATGATCAAAATACCCTCGAAACATAAAAATTACCAAAATAATCGCCGAAACGTAAAAGTAACAAAAATACTCTCGAAACGAAAAAAATGACCAGAATACCTCCGAAACCCATGAAATGACCAGAACAGCCCCGAAACCCAAAAAAATGACCAAAATACCCCCGAAACATAAAAATTACAAAAATAATCTCCGAAACCTAAAAGTAACCAAAATACTCTCAAATCCAAAAAAATTACCAGAATACCTCCGAAACGCAAGAAATGACCAAAATACCCCCGAAACCCAAAAAATGACCAAAATAATCTCCGAAACCTAAAAATGACCAAAATACTCTCGAAACCAAAAAAATTACCAGAATACCTCCGAAACCCAAAAAATGACCAAAATACCGTCGAAACATAAAAATTACCAAAATAATCCCCGAAACCAAAAAGTAACCAAAATACTATAGAAACCAAAAAATTACCAGAACACCTCCGAAACCCAAGAAATGACCAAAACAGCCCCGAAACCCAAAAAATGACCAAAATACCATCGAAACAAAAAAATTACCAAATAATCGCCGAAACCTACAAGTAACCAAAATACTCTCGAAACCAAAAAAATGACCAGAATACCTACGAAACACAAGAAATGACCAGAACCGCCCCGAAACCCAAAAAATGACCAAAATACCTCCGAAACCCAAGAAATGACCAAAACAGCCCCGAAACCCAAAAAATGACCAAAATACCATCGAAACATAAAAATTACAAATATAATCTCCGAAACCTGAAAGTAACCAAAACACTCTCGAAACCAAAAAAATTACCAGAATACCTCCGAAACGCAAAAATGACAAAAATACCCCCGAAACCCAAAAAATGACCAAAATACCCTCGAAACATAAAAATTACCAAAATAATTCCCGAAACCTAAAAGTAACCAAAATACTCTACAAACCAAAAAAATTACCAGAATACCTCCGAAACCCAAGAAATGACCAAAACAGCCCCGAAACCGAAAAAATGATCAAAATACCCTCGAAACATAAAAATTACCAAAATAATCGCCGAAACTTAAAAGTAATCAAAATACTCTAGAAACCAAAAAAATGACCAGAACACCTCCGAAACCCGTGAAATGACCAGAACAGCCCGAAACCCAAAAAATGACCAAAATACCCTCGAAACATAAAAATTACCAAAATAATCCCCGAAACCTAAAAGTTACCAAAATACTCTCAAAACCGAAAAATTACCAAAATACCTCCGAAACGCAAGAAATGACCAAAATACCCCCGAAACCAAAAAATGACCAAAATACCATCGAAACATAAAAATTACCAAAATAACCCCCGAAACCTAAAAATGACCAAAATACACTCGAAACCAAAAAAATTACCCGAATACCTCCGAAACGAAAGAAATTACCAAAATACCCCCGAAACCCAAAAAATGTCCAAAATAGTCCCCGAAACCTAAAAATGACCAAAATACTCTCGAAACCAAAAAAATTACCAGAATACCTCTGAAACCCAAGAAATGACAAAAACAGCCCCGAAACCCAAAAAATGACCAAAATACCCCCAAAACATAAAAATTACCAAAATAATCCCCGAAACCTAAAAGTAACCAAAATACTCTAGAAACCAAAAAAATTTCCAGAATACCTCCGAAACCCAAGAAATGACCAAAACAGCCCCGAAACACAAAAAATTACCAAAATACCCTCGAAACATAAAAATTACCAAAATAATCCCCGAAACCTAAAAGTAACCAAAATACTCTAGAAACCAAAAAAATTACCAGAATACCTCCGAAATGCAAGAAATGACCAAAATACCCCCCGAAACCCAAAAAATGTCCAAAATAATCCCCGAAACCTAAAAATGACCAAGATACTCTCGAAACCATAAAAATTACCAGAATACCTCCGAAACCCAAGAAATGACCAAAATACCCCCGAAAACCAAAAAATGACCAAAAAACCTCCGAAACCCAAGAAATGACCAAAACAGCCCCGAAACCCAAAAAATGACCAAAATACCATCGAAACATAAAAATTACAAAAATAATCGCCGAAACCTGAAAGTAACCAAAACACTCTCGAAACAAAAAAAATTACCAGAATACCTCCGAAACGCAAAAAATGACCAAAATACCCTCGAAACATAAAAATGACCAAAATAATTCCCGAAACCTAAAAGTAACCAAAATACTCTAGAAACCAAAAAAATTACCAGAATACCTCCGAAACCCAAGAAATGACCAAAACAGCCCCGAAACCGAAAAAATGATCAAAATACCATCGAAACATAAAAATTACCAAAATAATCGCCGAAACTTAAAAGTAACCAAAATACTCTAGAAACCAAAAAAATGACCAGAACACCTCCGAAACCCATGAAATGTCCAGAACAGCCCCGAAACCCAAAAAATGACCAAAATACCTTCGAAACATAAAAATTACCAAAATAATCCCCGAAACCTAAAAGTACCCAAAATACTCTCAAAACCGAAAAAATTACCAAAATACCTCCGAAACGCAAGAAATGACCAAAATACCCCCGAAACCCAAAAAATGACCAAAATACCATCGAAACATAAAAATTACCAAAATAACCCCCGAAACCTAAAAATGACCAAAATACACTCGAAACCAAAAAAATTACCCGAATACCTCAGAAACGCAAGAAATTACCAAAATACCCCCGAAACCCAAAAAATGTCCAAAATAGTCCCCGAAACCTAAAAATGACCAAAATACTCTCGAAACCAAAAAAATTACCAGAATACCTCCGAAACCCAAGAAATGACAAAAACAGCCCCGAAACCTAGAAAATGACCAAAATACCCCCAAAACATAAAAATTACCAAAATAATCCCGAAACCTAAAAGTAACCAAAATACTCTAGAAACCAAAAAAAATTCCAGAATACCTCCGAAACCCAAGAAATGACCAAAACAGCCCCGAAACACAAAAAATTACCAAAATAACCTCGAAACATAAAAATTACCAAAATAATCCCCGAAACCTAAAAGTAACCAAAATACTCTAGAAACCAAAAAAATTACCAGAATACCTCCGAAATGCAAGAAATGACCAAAATACCCCCGAAACCCAAAAAATGTCCAAAATAATCCCCGAAACCTAAAAATGACCAAAATACTCTCGAAACCATAAAAATTACCAGAATACCTCCGAAACCCAAGAAATGACCAAAATACCCCCGAAACCCAAAAAATGACCAAAATACCGTCGAAACATAAAAATTACCAAAATAATCCCAGAAACCTAAAAGTAACCAAAATACTCTCGAAACCAAAAAAAATTACCAGAATACCGCCGTAACCCAAGAAATGACCAAAACAGCCCCGAAACCCAAAAAATGACCAAAATACCATCGAAACATAAAAATTACCAAAATAATTCCCGAAACCTAAAAGTAACCAAAATACTCTAGAAACCAAAAAAATTACCAGAATACCTACAAAACCCAAGAAATGACCAAAACAGCCCCGAAACCCAAAAAATGATCAAAATACCCTCGAAACATAAAAATTACCAAAATAATCGCCGAAACGTAAAAGTAACAAAAATACTCTCGAAACGAAAAAAATGACCAGAATACCTCCGAAACCCATGAAATGA
>JAWTZU010000015.1:1127533-1161877 GCA_033629205.1 Lithocarpus polystachyus | reverse complement strand
CCTCCGAAACCCAAGAAATGACCGAAATACCCCCGAAACCAAAAAATGACCAAAATACCCTCGAAACATAAAAATTACCAAAATAACCCCCGAAACATAAAAATTGACCAAAATACTCTCGAAACCAAAAAAATTACCAGAATAACTCCGAAACCCTAGAAATGACCAAAATACCCCCGAAACCCAAAAAATGACCAAAATACCCTCGAGACATAAAAATTACCAAAATAATCCCCGAAACCTAATTTTAACCAAAATACTCTCGAAACCAAAAAAATTACCAGAATACCTCCGAAACCCAAGAAATGACCAAAATACCCCCGAAACCCAAAAATGACCAAAATACCCTCGAAACATAAAAATTACCAAAATAACCCCCGAAACATAAAAATGACCAAAATACTCTCGAAACCAAAAAAAATTACCAGAATACCTCCGAAACCCAAGAAATGACCAAAATACCACCGAAACCCAAAAAATGACCAAAATACCCTCGAAACATAAAAATTACAAAAATAACCCCCGAAACCTAAAAGTAATCAAAATACTCTCGAAACCAAAAAAATTACCAGAATACCTCCGAAACCCAAGAAATGACCAAAATACCCCCGAAAACCCAAAAAATGACCAAAATACCCTCGAAACATAAAAATTACCAAAATAACCCCCGAAACATAAAAATGACCAAAATACTCTCGAAACCAAAGAAATTACCAGAATACCTCCGAAACCCAAGAAATGACCAAAATACCCCCGAAACCAAAAAAATGACCAAAATACCCTCGAGACATAAAAATTAACAAAATAATCCCCGAAACCTAAAAGTAACCAAAATACTCTCGAAACCAAAAAAATTACCAGAATACCTCCGAAACCCAAGAAATGACCAAAATACCCCCGAAACCCAAAAAATGACCAAAATACCCTCGAAACATAAAAATTACCAAAATAACCCCCGAAACATAAAAATGACCAAAATACTCTCGAAGCCAAAAAAATTACCAGAATACCTCTGAAACCCAAGAAATGACCAAAATACCCCCGAAACCCCAAAAAATGACCAAAATACCCTCGAAACATAAAAATTACCAAAATAACCCCGAAACATAAAAATGACCAAAATACTCTCGAAACCAAAGAAATTACCAGAATACCTCCGAAACCCAAGAAATGACCAAAATACCCCCGAAACCAAAAAAATGACCAAAATACCCCCGAAACCAAAAAAATGACCAAAATACCCTCGAGACAGAAAAATTACCAAAATAATCCCCGAAACCTAAAAGTAACCAAAAATACTCTCGAAACCAAAAAAATTACCAGAATACCTCCGAAACCCAAGAAATGACCAAAATACCCCCGAAACCCAATAAAATGACCAAAATACTCTCGAAACAAAAAAAATTACCAGAATACCTCCGAAACCCCAGAAATGACCAAAATACCCCCGAAACCGAAAAAATGACCAAAATACCCTCGAGACATAAAAATTACCAAAATAATCCCCGAAACCCAAGAAATGACCAAATACCCCCGAAACCCAAAAAATGACCAAAATACCCTCGAAACATAAAAATTACCAAAATAACACCCGAAACATAAAAATGACCAAAATACTCTCGAAGCCAAAAAAATTAGCAGAATACCTCTGAAACCCAAGAAATGACCAAAATACCCCCGAAACCCAAAAAATGACAAAAATAACCTCGAAACATAAAAATTACCAAAATAACCCCCGAAACATAAAAATGACCCAAAATACTCTCGAAACCAAAGAAATTACCAGAATACCTCCGAAACCCAAGAAATGACCAAAATACCCCGAAACCAAAAAAATGACCAAAATACCCTCGAGACATAAAAATTACCAAAATAATCCCCGAAATCTAAAAGTAACCAAAATACTCTCGAAACCAAAAAAATTACCAGAATACCTCCGAAACCCAAGAAATGACCAAATACCCCCGAAACCCAAAAAATGACCAAAATACCCTCGAAACATAAAAATTACCAAATAACCCCCGAAACATAAAAATGACCAAAATACTCTCGAAGCCAAAAAAATTACCAGAATACCTCTGAAACCCAAGAAATGACCAAAATACCCCCGAAACCCAAAAAATGACCAAAATACCCTCGAAACATAAAAATTACCAAAATAACCCCCCGAAACATAAAAATGACCAAAATACTCTCGAAACCAAAGAAATTACCAGAATACCTCCGAAACCCAAGAAATGACCAAAATACCCCCGAAACCAAAAAAATGACCAAAATACCCCCGAAACCAAAAAAATGACCAAAATACCCTCGAGACATAAAAATTACCAAAATAATCCCCGAAACCTAAAAGTAACCAAAATACTCTCGAAACCAAAAAAATTACCAGAATACCTCCGAAACCCAAGAAATGACCAAAATACCCCCGAAACCCAATAAAATGACCAAAATACTCTCGAAACCAAAAAAATTACCAGAATACCTCCGAAACCCAGAAATGACCAAAATACCCCCGAAACCGAAAAAGTGACCAAAATACCCTCGAGACATAAAAATTACCAAATAATCCCCGAAACCCAAAAGTAACCAAAATACTCTCGAAACCAAAAAAATTACCAGAATACCTCCGAAACCCCAAGAAATGACCAAAATACCCCCGAAACCCAAAAAATGACCAAGATACCCTCGAAACATAAAAATTACCAAAATAACCCCCGAAACATAAAAATGACCAAAATACTCTCGAAACCAAAGAAATTACCAGAATACCTCCGAAACCCAAGAAATGACCAAAATACCCCCGAAACCAAAAAAATGACCAAAATACCCTCGAGACATAAAAATTACCAAAATAATCCCCGAAACCTAAATGTAACCAAAATACTCTCGAAACCAAAGAAATTACAGAATACCTCCGAAACCCAAGAAATGACCAAAATACCCCCGAAACCCAAAAAATGACCAAAATACCCTCGAAACATAAAAATTACCAAAATAACCCCCGAAACATAAAAATGACCAAAATACTCTCGAAACCAAAAAAATTACCAGAATACCTCCGAAACCCAAGAAATGACCAAAATACCACCGAAACCCAAAAAATGACCAAATACCCTCGAAACATAAAAATTACCAAGATAACCCCCGAAACCTAAAAGTAATCAAAATACTCTCGAAACCAAAAAAATTACCAGAATACCTCCGAAACCCAAGAAATGACCAAAATACCCCCCGAAACCCAAAAAATGACCAAAATACCCTCGAAACATAAAAATTACCAAAATAACCCCCGAAACATAAAAATGACCAAAATACTCTCGAAACCAAAGAAATTACCAGAATACCTCCGAAACCCAAGAAATGACCAAAATACCCCCGAAACCAAAAAAATGACCAAAATACCCTCGAGACATAAAAATTACCAAAATAATCCCGAAACCTAAAAGTAACCAAAATACTCTCGAAACCAAAAAAAATTACCAGAATACCTCCGAAACCCAAGAAATGACCAAAATACCCCCGAAACCCAAAAAATGACCAAAATACCCTCGAAACATAAAAATTACCAAAATAACCCCCGAAACATAAAAATGACCAAAATACTCTCGAAGCCAAAAAAATTACCAGAATACCTCTGAAACCAAGAAATGACCAAAATACCCCCGAAACCCAAAAAATGACCAAAATACCCTCGAAACATAAAAATTACCAAAATAACCCCCGAAACATAAAAATGACCAAAATACTCTCGAAACCAAAGAAATTACCAGAATACCTCCGAAACCCAAGAAATGACCAAAATACCCCCGAAACCAAAAAAATGACCAAAATACCTCCGAAACCAAAAAAATGACCAAAATACCCTCGAGACATAAAAATACCAAAATAATCCCCGAAACCTAAAAGTAACCAAATACTCTCGAAACCAAAAAAATTACCAGAATACCTCCGAAACCCAAGAAATGACCAAAATACCCCCCGAAACCCAAATAAAATGACCAAAATACTCTCGAAACCAAAAAAATTACCAGAATACCTCCGAAACCCAGAAATGACCAAAATACCCCCGAAACCGAAAAAATGACCAAAATACCCTCGAGACATAAAAATTACCAAAATAATCCCCGAAACCCAAAGTAACCAAAATACTCTCGAAACCAAAAAAATACCAGAATACCTCCGAAACCCAAGAAATGACCAAAATACCCCCGAAACCCAAAAAATGACCAAAATACCCTCGAAACATAAAAATTACCAAAATAACCCCCGAAACCTAAAAGTAAACAAAATACTCTCGAAACCAAAAAAATTACCAGAATACCTCCGAAACCTAAGAAATGACCAAAATACCCCCGAAAACCAAAAAATGACCAAAATACCCTCGAAACATAAAAATTACCAAAATAACCCCCGAAACATAAAAATGACCAAAATACTCTCGAAACCAAAAAAATTACCAGAATACCTCCGAAACCCAAGAAATGACCGAAATACCCCCGAAACCAAAAAATGACCAAAATACCCTCGAAACATAAAAATTACCAAAATAACCCCCGAAACATAAAAATGACCAAAATACTCTCGAAACCAAAAAAAATTACCAGAATAACTCCGAAACCCTAGAAATGACCAAAATACCCCCGAAACCCAAAAAAATGACCAAAATACCCCTCGAGACATAAAAATTACCAAAAATAATCCCCGAAACCTAATTTTAACCAAAATACTCTCGAAACCAAAAAAATTACCAGAATACCTCCGAAACCCAAGAAATGACCAAAATACCCCCGAAACCCAAAAAATGACCAAAATACCCTCGAAACATAAAAATTACCAAAATAACCCCCGAAACATAAAAATGACCAAAATACTCTCGAAACCAAAAAAATTACCAGAATACCTCCGAAACCCAAGAAATGACCAAAATACCACCGAAACCCAAAAAATGACCAAAATACCCTCGAAACATAAAAAATTACAAAAATAACCCCCGAAACCTAAAAGTAATCAAAATACTCTCGAAACCAAAAAAATTACCAGAATACCTCCGAAACCCAAGAAATGACCAAAATACCCCCGAAACCCAAAAAATGACCAAAATACCCTCGAAACATAAAAATTACCAAAATAACCCCCGAAACATAAAAATGACCAAAATACTCTCGAAACCAAAGAAATTACCAGAATACCTCCGAAACCCAAGAAATGACCAAAATACCCCCGAAACCAAAAAAATGACCAAAATACCCTCGAGACATAAAAATTAACAAAATAATCCCCGAAACCTAAAAGTAACCAAAATACTCTCGAAACCAAAAAAATTACCAGAATACCTCCGAAACCCAAGAAATGACCAAAATACCCCCGAAACCCAAAAAATGACCAAAATACCCTCGAAACATAAAAATTACCAAAATAACCCCCGAAACATAAAAAATGACCAAAATACTCTCGAAGCCAAAAAAATTACCAGAATACCTCTGAAACCCAAGAAATGACCAAAAATACCCCCGAAACCCAAAAAATGACCAAAATACCCTCGAAACATAAAAATTACCAAAATAACCCCGAAACATAAAAATGACCAAAATACTCTCGAAACCAAAGAAATTACCAGAATACCTCCGAAACCAAGAAATGACCAAAATACCCCCGAAACCAAAAAAATGACCAAAATACCCCCGAAACCAAAAAAATGACCAAAATACCCTCGAGACAGAAAAATTACCAAAATAATCCCCGAAACCTAAAAGTAACCAAAATACTCTCGAAACCAAAAAAATTACCAGAATACCTCCGAAACCCAAGAAATGACCAAAATACCCCCGAAACCCAATAAAATGACCAAAATACTCTCGAAACAAAAAAAATTACCAGAATACCTCCGAAACCCCAGAAATGACCAAAATACCCCCGAAACCGAAAAAATGACCAAAATACCCTCGAGACATAAAAATTACCAAAATAATCCCCCGAAACCCAAGAAATGACCAAAATACCCCCGAAACCCAAAAATGACCAAAATACCCTCGAAACATAAAAATTACCAAAATAACACCCGAAACATAAAAATGACCAAAATACTCTCGAAGCCAAAAAAATTAGCAGAATACCTCTGAAACCCAAGAAATGACCAAAATACCCCCGAAACCCAAAAAATGACAAAAATAACCTCGAAACATAAAAATTACCAAAATAACCCCCGAAACATAAAAAATGACCAAAATACTCTCGAACCAAAGAAATTACCAGAATACCTCCGAAACCCAAGAAATGACCAAAATACCCCCGAAACCAAAAAAATGACCAAAATACCCCTCGAGACATAAAAATTAACCAAAATAATCCCCGAAATCTAAAAGTAACCAAAATACTCTCGAAACCAAAAAAATTACCAGAATACCTCCGAAACCCAAGAAATGACCAAAATACCCCCGAAACCCAAAAAATGACCAAAATACCCTCGAAACATAAAAATTACCAAAATAACCCCCGAAACATAAAAATGACCAAAATACTCTCGAAGCCAAAAAAAATTACCAGAATACCTCTGAAACCCAAGAAATGACCAAAATACCCCCGAAACCCAAAAAATGACCAAATACCCTCGAAACATAAAAATTACCAAAATAACCCCCGAAACATAAAAATGACCAAAATACTCTCGAAACCAAAGAAATTACCAGAATACCTCCGAAACCCAAGAAATGACCAAAATACCCCCGAAACCAAAAAAATGACCAAAATACCCCGAAACCAAAAAAATGACCAAAATACCCTCGAGACATAAAAATTACCAAAATAATCCCCGAAACCTAAAAGAACCAAAATACTCTCGAAACCAAAAAAATTACCAGAATACCTCCGAAACCCAAGAAATGACCAAAATACCCCCGAAACCCAATAAAATGACCAAAATACTCTCGAAACCAAAAAAATTACCAGAATACCTCGAAACCCCAGAAATGACCAAAATACCCCCGAAACCGAAAAAGTGACCAAAATACCCTCGAGACATAAAAATTACCAAAATAATCCCCGAAACCCAAAAGTAACCAAAATACTCTCGAAACCAAAAAAATTACCAGAATACCTCCGAAACCCAAGAAATGACCAAAATACCCCCGAAACCCAAAAAATGACCAAGATACCCTCGAAACATAAAAATTACCAAAATAACCCCCGAAACATAAAAATGACCAAAATACTCTCGAAACCAAAGAAATTACCAGAATACCTCCGAAACCCAAGAAATGACCAAAATACCCCCGAAACCAAAAAAATGACCAAAATACCCTCGAGACATAAAAATTACCAAAATAATCCCCGAAACCTAATGTAACCAAAATACTCTCGAAACCAAAGAAATTACCAGAATACCTCCGAAACCCAAGAAATGACCAAAATACCCCCGAAACCCAAAAAATGACCAAAATACCCTCGAAACATAAAAATTACCAAAATAACCCCCGAAACATAAAAATGACCAAAATACTCTCGAAACCAAAAAAATTACCAGAATACCTCCGAAACCCAAGAAATGACCAAAATACCACCGAAACCCAAAAAATGACCAAAATACCCTCGAAACATAAAAATTACCAAGATAACCCCCGAAACCTAAAAGTAATCAAAATACTCTCGAAACCAAAAAAATTACAGAATACCTCCGAAACCCAAGAAATGACCAAAATACCCCCGAAACCCAAAAAATGACCAAAATACCCTCGAAACATAAAAATTACCAAAATAACCCCCGAAACATAAAAAATGACCAAAATACTCTCGAAACCAAAGAAATTACCAGAATACCTCCGAAACCCAAGAAATGACCAAAATACCCCCGAAACCAAAAAAATGACCAAAATACCCTCGAGACATAAAAATTACCAAAATAATCCCCCGAAACCTAAAAGTAACCAAAATACTCTCGAAACCAAAAAAATTACCAGAATACCTCCGAAACCCAAGAAATGACCAAAATACCCCCGAAACCCAAAAAAATGACCAAAATACCCTCGAAACATAAAAATTACCAAAATAACCCCCGAAACATAAAAATGACCAAAATACTCTCGAAGCCAAAAAAATTACCAGAATACCTCTGAAACCCAAGAAATGACCAAAATACCCCCGAAACCCAAAAAATGACCAAAATACCCCTCGAAACATAAAAATTACCAAAATAAACCCCCGAAAACATAAAAATGACCAAATACTCTCGAAACCAAAGAAATTACCAGAATACCTCCGAAACCCAAGAAATGACCAAAATACCCCCGAAACCAAAAAAATGACCAAAATACCTCCGAAACCAAAAAAATGACCAAAATACCCTCGAGACATAAAAATTACCAAAATAATCCCCGAAACCTAAAAGTAACCAAAATACTCTCGAAACCAAAAAAATTACCAGAATACCTCCGAAACCCAAGAAATGACCAAAATACCCCCGAAACCCAATAAAATGACCAAAATACTCTCGAAACCAAAAAAATTACCAGAATACCTCCGAAACCCCAGAAATGACCAAAATACCCCCGAAACCGAAAAAATGACCAAAATACCCTCGAGACATAAAAATTACCAAAATAATCCCCGAAACCCAAAAGTAACCAAAATACTCTCGAAACCAAAAAAATTACCAGAATACCTCCGAAACCCAAGAAATGACCAAAATACCCCCGAAACCCAAAAAATGACCAAAATACCCTCGAAACATAAAAATTACCAAAATAACCCCCGAAACCTAAAAGTAAACAAAATACTCTCGAAACCAAAAAAATTACCAGAATACCTCCGAAACCTAAGAAATGACCAAAATACCCCCGAAAACCAAAAAATGACCAAAATACCCTCGAAACATAAAAATTACCAAAATAACCCCCGAAACATAAAAATGACCAAAATACTCTCGAAACCAAAAAAATTACCAGAATACCTCCGAAACCCAAGAAATGACCGAAATACCCCCGAAACCAAAAATGACCAAAATACCCTCGAAACATAAAAATTACCAAAATAACCCCCGAAACATAAAATGACCAAAATACTCTCGAAACCAAAAAAATTACCAGAATAACTCCGAAACCCTAGAAATGACCAAAATACCCCCGAAACCCCAAAAAATGACCAAAATACCCTCGAGACATAAAAATTACCAAAATAATCCCCGAAACCTAATTTTAACCAAAATACTCTCGAAACCAAAAAAATTACCAGAATACCTCCGAAACCCAAGAAATGACCAAAAATACCCCCGAAACCCAAAAAATGACCAAAATACCCTCGAAACATAAAAATTACCAAAATAACCCCCGAAACATAAAATGACCAAAATACTCTCGAAACCAAAAAAATTACCAGAATACCTCCGAAACCCAAGAAATGACCAAAATACCACCGAAACCCAAAAAATGACCAAAATACCCTCGAAACATAAAAATTACAAAAATAACCCCCGAAACCTAAAAGTAATCAAAATACTCTCGAAACCAAAAAAATTACCAGAATACCTCCGAAACCCAAGAAATGACCAAAATACCCCCGAAACCCAAAAAAATGACCAAAATACCCTCGAAACATAAAAATTACCAAAATAACCCCCGAAACATAAAAATGACCAAAATACTCTCGAAACCAAAGAAATTACCAGAATACCTCCGAAACCCAAGAAATGACCAAAATACCCCCGAAACCAAAAAAATGACCAAAATACCCTCGAGACATAAAAATTAACAAAATAATCCCCGAAACCTAAAAGTAACCAAAATACTCTCGAAACCAAAAAAATTACCAGAATACCTCCGAAACCCAAGAAATGACCAAATACCCCCGAAACCCAAAAAATGACCAAAATACCCTCGAAACATAAAAATTACCAAAATAACCCCCGAAACATAAAAATGACCAAAATACTCTCGAAGCCAAAAAAATTACCAGAATACCTCTGAAACCCAAGAAATGACCAAAATACCCCCGAAACCCAAAAATGACCAAAATACCCTCGAAACATAAAAATTACCAAAATAACCCCGAAACATAAAAATGACCAAAATACTCTCGAAACCAAAGAAATTACCAGAATACCTCCGAAACCCAAGAAATGACCAAAATACCCCCGAAACCAAAAAAATGACCAAAATACCCCCGAAACCAAAAAATGACAAAATACCCTCGAGACAGAAAAATTACCAAAATAATCCCCGAAACCTAAAAGTAACCAAATACTCTCGAAACCAAAAAAATTACCAGAATACCTCCGAAACCCAAGAAATGACCAAAATACCCCGAAACCCCAATAAAATGACCAAAATACTCTCGAAACAAAAAAATTACCAGAATACCTCCGAAACCCCAGAAATGACCAAAATACCCCCGAAACCGAAAAAATGACCAAAATACCCTCGAGACATAAAAATTACCAAAATAATCCCCGAAACCCAAGAAATGACCAAAATACCCCCGAAACCCAAAAATGACCAAAATACCCTCGAAACATAAAAATTACCAAAATAACACCCGAAACATAAAAATGACAAAATACTCTCGAAGCCAAAAAAATTAGCAGAATACCTCTGAAACCCAGAAGAAATGACCAAAATACCCCCGAAACCCAAAAAATGACAAAATAACCTCGAAACATAAAAATTACCAAAATAACCCCCGAAACATAAAAATGACCAAAATACTCTCGAAACCAAAGAAATTACCAGAATACCTCCGAAACCCAAGAAATGACCAAAATACCCCCGAAACCAAAAAAATGACCAAAATACCCTCGAGACATAAAAATTACCAAAATAATCCCCGAAATCTAAAAGTAACCAAAATACTCTCGAAACCAAAAAAATTACCAGAATACCTCCGAAACCCAAGAAATGACCAAAATACCCCCGAAACCCAAAAAATGACCAAAATACCCTCGAAACATAAAAAATTACCAAAATAACCCCCGAAACATAAAAATGACCAAAATACTCTCGAAGCCAAAAAAAATTACCAGAATACCTCTGAAACCCAAGAAATGACCAAAATACCCCCGAAACCCAAAAAATGACCAAAATACCCTCGAAACATAAAAATTACCAAAATAACCCCGAAACATAAAATGACCAAAATACTCTCGAAACCAAAGAAATTACCAGAATACCTCCGAAACCAAGAAATGACCAAAATACCCCCGAAACCAAAAAAATGACCAAAATACCCCCGAAACCAAAAAAATGACCAAAATACCCTCGAGACATAAAAATTACCAAAATAATCCCCGAAACCTAAAGTAACCAAAATACTCTCGAAACCAAAAAAATTACCAGAATACCTCCGAAACCCAAGAAATGACCAAAATACCCCCGAAACCCAATAAAATGACCAAAATACTCTCGAAACCAAAAAAATTACCAGAATACCTCCGAAACCCCCAGAAATGACCAAAATACCCCCGAAACCGAAAAAGTGACCAAAATACCCTCGAGACATAAAAATTACCAAAATAATCCCCGAAACCCAAAAGTAACCAAAATACTCTCGAAACAAAAAAATTACCAGAATACCTCCGAAACCCAAGAAATGACCAAAATACCCCCGAAACCCAAAAAATGACCAAGATACCCTCGAAACATAAAAATTACCAAAATAACCCCCGAAACATAAAAATGACCAAAATACTCTCGAAACCAAAGAAATTACCAGAATACCTCCGAAACCAAGAAATGACCAAAATACCCCCGAAACCAAAAAAATGACCAAAATACCCTCGAGACATAAAAATTACCAAAATAATCCCCGAAACCTAAATGTACCAAAATACTCTCGAAACCAGAATACCTCCGAAACCCAAGAAATGACCA
This sequence comes from Lithocarpus polystachyus, assembly GCA_033629205.1. NCBI lineage: Eukaryota > Viridiplantae > Streptophyta > Magnoliopsida > Fagales > Fagaceae > Lithocarpus > Lithocarpus polystachyus. Next base: position 1,150,025 of record JAWTZU010000015.1, on the reverse strand, counting down.
AAATACCCCCGAAACCCAAAAAATGACCAAAATACCCTCGAAACATAAAAATTACCAAAATAACCCCCGAAACATAAAAATGACCAAAATACTCTCGAAACCAAAAAAATTACCAGAATACCTCCGAAACCCAAGAAATGACCAAAATACCACCGAAACCCAAAAAATGACCAAAATACCCTCGAAACATAAAAATTACCAAGATAACCCCCGAAACCTAAAAGTAATCAAAATACTCTCGAAACCAAAAAAATTACCAGAATACCTCCGAAACCCAAGAAATGACCAAAATACCCCCGAAACCCAAAAAATGACCAAAATACCCTCGAAACATAAAAATTACCAAAATAACCCCCGAAACATAAAAATGACCAAAATACTCTCGAAACCAAAGAAATTACCAGAATACCTCCGAAACCCAAGAAATGACCAAAATACCCCCGAAACCAAAAAATGACCAAAATACCCTCGAGACATAAAAATTACCAAAATAATCCCCGAAACCTAAAAGTAACCAAAATACTCTCGAAACCAAAAAAATTACCAGAATACCTCCGAAACCCAAGAAATGACCAAAATACCCCCGAAACCCAAAAAATGACCAAAATACCCTCGAAACATAAAAATTACCAAAATAACCCCCGAAACATAAAAATGACCAAAATACTCTCGAAGCCAAAAAAATTACCAGAATACCTCTGAAACCCAAGAAATGACCAAAATACCCCCGAAACCCAAAAAATGACCAAAATACCCTCGAAACATAAAAATTACCAAAATAACCCCCGAAACATAAAAATGACCAAAATACTCTCGAAACCAAAGAAATTACCAGAATACCTCCGAAACCCAAGAAATGACCAAAATACCCCCGAAACCAAAAAATGACCAAAATACCCCCGAAACCAAAAAAATGACCAAAATACCCTCGAGACATAAAAATTACCAAAATAATCCCCGAAACCTAAAAGTAACCAAAATACTCACGAAACCAAAAAAATTACCAGAATACCTCCGAAACCCAAGAAATGACCAAAATACCCCCGAAACCCAATAAAATGACCAAAATACTCTCGAAACCAAAAAAATTACCAGAATACCTCCGAAACCCCAGAAATGACCAAAATACCCCCGAAACCGAAAAAATGACCAAAATACCCTCGAGACATAAAAATTACCAAAATAATCCCCGAAACCCAAGAAATGACCAAAATACCCCCGAAACCCAAAAAATGACCAAAATACCCTCGAAACATAAAAATTACCAAAATAACACCCGAAACATAAAAATGACCAAAATACTCTCGAAGCCAAAAAAATTACCAGAATACCTCTGAAACCCAAGAAATGACCAAAATACCCCCGAAACCCAAAAAATGTCCAAAATAACCTCGAAACATAAAAATTACCAAAATAACCCCCGAAACATAAAAATGACCAAAATACTCTCGAAACCAAAGAAATTACCAGAATACCTCCGAAACCCAAGAAATGACCAAAATACCCCCGAAACCAAAAAAATGACCAAAATACCCTCGAGACATAAAAATTACCAAAATAATCCCCGAAATCTAAAAGTAACCAAAATACTCCCGAAACCAAAGAAATTACCAGAATACCTCCGAAACCCAAGAAATGACCAAAATACCCCCGAAACCAAAAAAATGACCAAAATACCCCCGAAACCAAAAAAATGACCAAAATACCCTCGAGACATAAAAATTACCAAAATAATCCCCGAAACCTAAAAGTAACCAAAATACTCTCGAAACCAAAAAAATTACCAGAATACCTCCGAAACCCAAGAAATGACCAAAATACCCCCGAAACCCAATAAAATGACCAAAATACTCTCGAAACCAAAAAAATTACCAGAATACCTCCGAAACCCCAGAAATGACCAAAATACCCCCGAAACCGAAAAAGTGACCAAAATACCCTCGAGACATAAAAATTACCAAAATAATCCCCGAAACCCAAAAGTAACCAAAATACTCTCGAAACCAAAAAAATTACCAGAATACCTCCGAAACCCAAGAAATGACCAAAATACCCCCGAAACCCAAAAAATGACCAAGATACCCTCGAAACATAAAAATTACCAAAATAACCCCCGAAACATAAAAATGACCAAAATACTCTCGAAACCAAAGAAATTACCAGAATACCTCCGAAACCCAAGAAATGACCAAAATACCCCCGAAACCAAAAAAAAGACCAAAATACCCTCGAGACATAAAAATTACCAAAATAATCCCCGAAACCTAAATGTAACCAAAATACTCTCGAAACCAAAGAAATTACCAGAATACCTCCGAAACCCAAGAAATGACCAAAATACCCCGAAACCCAAAAAATGACCAAAATACCCTCGAAACATAAAAATTACCAAAATAACCCCCGAAACATAAAAATGACCAAAATACTCTCGAAGCCAAAAAAATTACCAGAATACCTCTGAAACCCAAGAAATGACCAAAATACCCCCGAAACCCAAAAAAATGACCAAAATACCCTCGAGACATAAAAATTACCAAAATAATCCCGAAACCTAAAAGTAACCAAAATACTCTCGAAACCAAAAAAATTACCAGAATACCTCCGAAACCCAAGAAATGACCAAAATACCCCCGAAACCCAAAAAATGACCAAAATACCCTCGAAACATAAAAATTACCAAAATAACCCCCGAAACATAAAAATGACCAAAATACTCTCGAAGCCAAAAAAATTACCAGAATACCTCTGAAACCCAAGAAATGACCAAAATACCCCCGAAACCCAAAAAATGACCAAAATACCCTCGAAACATAAAAATTACCAAAATAACCCCCGAAACATAAAAATGACCAAAATACTCTCGAAACCAAAGAAATTACCCGAATACCTCCGAAACCCAAGAAATGACCAAAATACCCCCGAAACCAAAAAAATGACCAAAATACCTCCGAAACCAAAAAAATGACCAAAATACCCTCGAGACATAAAAATTACCAAAATAATCCCCGAAACCTAAAAGTAACCAAAATACTCTCGAAACCAAAAAATTACCAGAATACCTCCGAAACCCAAGAAATGACCAAAATACCCCCGAAACCCAATAAAATGACCAAAATACTCTCGAAACCAAAAAAATTACCAGAATACCTCCGAAACCCCAGAAATGACCAAAATACCCCCGAAACCGAAAAAAATGACCAAAATACCCTCGAGACATAAAAATTACCAAAATAATCCCCGAAACCCAAAAGTAACCAAAATACTCTCGAAGCCAAAAAAATTACAGAATACCTCTGAAACCCAAGAAATGACCAAAATACCCCCGAAACCCAATAAAATGACCAAAATACTCTCGAAACCAAAAAAATTACCAGAATACCTCCGAAACCCCAGAAATGACCAAAATACCCCCGAAACCGAAAAAATGACCAAAATACCCTCGAGACATAAAAATTACCAAAATAATCCCCGAAACCCAAAAGTAACCAAAATACTCTCGAAACCAAAAAAATTACCAGAATACCTCCGAAACCCAAGAAATGACCAAAATACCCCCGAAACCCAAAAAATGACCAAAATACCCTCGAAACATAAAAATTACCAAAATAACCCCCGAAACCTAAAAGTAAACAAAATACTCTCGAAACCAAAAAAATTACCAGAATACCTCCGAAACCTAAGAAATGACCAAAATACCCCCGAAAACCAAAAAATGACCAAAATACCCTCGAAACATAAAAATTACCAAAATAACCCCCGAAACATAAAAATGACCAAAATACTCTCGAAACCAAAAAAATTACCAGAATACCTCCGAAACCCAAGAAATGACCAAAATACCCCCGAAACCAAAAAATGACCAAAATACCCTCGAAACATAAAAATTACCAAAATAACCCCCGAAACATAAAAATGACCAAAATACTCTCGAAACCAAAAAAATTACCAGAATAACTCCGAAACCCTAGAAATGACCAAAATACCCCCGAAACCCAAAAAATGACCAAAATACCCTCGAGACATAAAAATTACCAAAATAATCCCCGAAACCTAATTTTAACCAAAATACTCTCGAAACCAAAAAAATTACCAGAATACCTCCGAAACCCAAGAAATGACCAAAATACCCCCGAAACCCAAAAAATGACCAAAATACCCTCGAAACATAAAAATTACCAAAATAACCCCCGAAACATAAAAATGACCAAAATACTCTCGAAACCAAAAAAATTACCAGAATACCTCCGAAACCCAAGAAATGACCAAAATACCACCGAAACCCAAAAAATGACCAAAATACCCTCGAAACATAAAAATTACAAAAATAACCCCCGAAACCTAAAAGTAATCAAAATACTCTCGAAACCAAAAAAATTACCAGAATACCTCCGAAACCCAAGAAATGACCAAAATACCCCCGAAACCCAAAAAATGACCAAAATACCCTCGAAACATAAAAATTACCAAAATAACCCCCGAAACATAAAAATGACCAAAATACTCTCGAAACCAAAGAAATTACCAGAATACCTCCGAAACCCAAGAAATGACCAAAATACCCCCGAAACCAAAAAAATGACCAAAATACCCTCGAGACATAAAAATTAACAAAATAATCCCCGAAACCTAAAAGTAACCAAAATACTCTCGAAACCAAAAAAATTACCAGAATACCTCCGAAACCCAAGAAATGACCAAAATACCCCCGAAACCCAAAAAAAGACCAAAATACCCTCGAAACATAAAAATTACCAAAATAACCCCCGAAACATAAAAATGACCAAAATACTCTCGAAGCCAAAAAAATTACCAGAATACCTCTGAAACCCAAGAAATGACCAAAATACCCCCGAAACCCAAAAAATGACCAAAATACCCTCGAAACATAAAAATTACCAAAATAACCCCGAAACATAAAAATGACCAAAATACTCTCGAAACCAAAGAAATTACCAGAATACCTCCGAAACCCAAGAAATGACCAAAATACCCCCGAAACCAAAAAAATGACCAAAATACCCCCGAAACCAAAAAAATGACCAAAATACCCTCGAGACAGAAAAATTACCAAAATAATCCCCGAAACCTAAAAGTAACCAAAATACTCTCGAAACCAAAAAAATTACCAGAATACCTCCGAAACCCAAGAAATGACCAAAATACCCCCGAAACCCAATAAAATGACCAAAATACTCTCGAAACAAAAAAAATTACCAGAATACCTCCGAAACCCCAGAAATGACCAAAATACCCCCGAAACCGAAAAAATGACCAAATACCCTCGAGACATAAAAATTACCAAAATAATCCCCGAAACCCAAGAAATGACCAAAATACCCCCGAAACCCAAAAAATGACCAAAATACCCTCGAAACATAAAAATTACCAAAATAACACCCGAAACATAAAAATGACCAAAATACTCTCGAAGCCAAAAAAATTAGCAGAATACCTCTGAAACCCAAGAAATGACCAAAATACCCCCGAAACCCAAAAAATGACCAAAATAACCTCGAAACATAAAAATTACCAAAATAACCCCCGAAACATAAAAATGACCAAAATACTCTCGAAACCAAAGAAATTACCAGAATACCTCCGAAACCCAAGAAATGACCAAAATACCCCCGAAACCAAAAAAATGACCAAAATACCCTCGAGACATAAAAATTACCAAAATAATCCCCGAAATCTAAAAGTAACCAAAACACTCTCGAAACCAAAAAAATTACCAGAATACCTCCGAAACCCAAGAAATGACCAAAATACCCCCGAAACCCAAAAAATGACCAAAATACCCTCGAAACATAAAAATTACCAAAATAACCCCCGAAACATAAAAATGACCAAAATACTCTCGAAGCCAAAAAAATTACCAGAATACCTCTGAAACCCAAGAAATGACCAAAATACCCCCGAAACCCAAAAAATGACCAAAATACCCTCGAAACATAAAAATTACCAAAATAACCCCCGAAACATAAAAATGACCAAAATACTCTCGAAACCAAAGAAATTACCAGAATACCTCCGAAACCCAAGAAATGACCAAAATACCCCCGAAACCAAAAAAATGACCAAAATACCCCCGAAACCAAAAAAATGACCAAAATACCCTCGAGACATAAAAATTACCAAAATAATCCCCGAAACCTAAAAGTAACCAAAATACTCTCGAAACCAAAAAAATTACCAGAATACCTCCGAAACCCAAAAATGACCAAAATACCCCCGAAACCCAATAAAATGACCAAAATACTCTCGAAACCAAAAAAATTACCAGAATACCTCCGAAACCCCAGAAATGACCAAAATACCCCCGAAACCGAAAAAGTGACCAAAATACCCTCGAGACATAAAAATTACCAAAATAATCCCCGAAACCCAAAAGTAACCAAAATACTCTCGAAACCAAAAAAATTACCAGAATACCTCCGAAACCCAAGAAATGACCAAAATACCCCCGAAACCCAAAAAATGACCAAGATACCCTCGAAACATAAAAATTACCAAAATAACCCCCGAAACATAAAAATGACCAAAATACTCTCGAAACCAAAGAAATTACCAGAATACCTCCGAAACCCAAGAAATGACCAAAATACCCCCGAAACCAAAAAAATGACCAAAATACCCTCGAGACATAAAAATTACCAAAATAATCCCCGAAACCCAAAAGTAACCAAAATACTCTCGAAGCCAAAAAAATTACCAGAATACCTCTGAAACCCAAGAAATGACCAAAATACCCCCGAAACCCAAAAAATGACCAAAATACCCTCGAAACATAAAAATTACCAAAATAACCCCGAAACATAAAAATGACCAAAATACTCTCGAAACCAAAAAAATTACCAGAATAACTCCGAAACCCCAGAAATGACCAAAATACCCCCGAAACCCAAAAAATGACCAAAATACCCTCGAGACATAAAAATTACCAAAATAATCCCGGAAACCTAATAGTAACCAAAATACTTTCGAAACCAAAAAAATTACCAGAATACCTCCGAAACCCAAGAAATGACCAAAATACCCACGAAACCCAATAAAATGACCAAAATACTCTCGAAACCAAAAAAATTACCAGAATACCTCCGAAACCCCAGAAATGACCAAAATACCCCCAAAACCGAAAAAATGACCAAAATACCCTCGAGATATAAAAATTACCAAAATAATCCCCGAAACCCAAAAGTAACCAAAATACTCTCGAAACCAAAAAAATTACCAGAATACCTCCGAAACCCAAGAAATGACCAAAATACCCCCGAAACCCAAAAAATGACCAAAATACCCTCGAAACATAAATATTACCAAAATAATCCCGAAACCAAAAAGTAACAAAAATACTCTCGAAACCAAAAAAATTACCAGAATACTTCCGAAACCCAAGAAATGACCAAAATACCCCAGAAATCCAAAAAATGACCAAAATACCCTCGAAACATAAATATTACCAAAATAACCCCCGGAACCTAAAAGTAACCAAAATACTCTCGAAACGAAAAAAATTACCAGAATACCTCCGAAACACCAGAAATGACCAAAATACCCCCGAAACCGAAAAAATGACCAAAATACCCTCGAAACATAAAATTACCAAATTAATCCCCGAAACCAAAAAGTAACCAAAATACTCTCGAAACCAAAAAAATTACCAGAATACCTCCGAAACCCAAGAAATGACCAAAATACCCCCGAAATCCAAAAAATGACCAAAATACGCTCGAAACATAAAAATTACCAAAATAACCCCCGGAACATAAAAATGACCAAAATACTCTCGAAACAAAAAAAACTACCAGAATACGTCCGAAACCCCAGAAATGACCAAAATACCCCCCGAAACCGAAAAATGACCAAAATACCCTCGAGACATAAAAATTACCAAAATAATCCCCGAAACCTAAAAGTAAACAAAATACTCTCGAAACCAAAAAAATTACCAGAATACCTCCGAAACCTAAGAATACACCAAAATACCCCCGAAAACCAAAAAATGACCAAAATACCCTCGAAACGTAAAAATTACCAAAATAACCCCCGAAACATAAAAATGACCAAAATACTCTTGAAACCAAAAAAATTACCAGAATACCTCCGAAACCCAAGAAATGACCAAAATACCCCCGAAACCAAAAAATGACCAAAATACCCTCGAAACATAAAATTACCAAAATAACCCCCGAAACATAAAAATGACCAAAATACTCTCGAAACCAAAAAAATTACCAGAATACCTCCGAAACCCAAGAAATGACCAAAATACCCCCGAAACCCAAAAAATGACCAAAATAGCCTCGAGACATAAAAATTACCAAAACAATCCCGAAACCTAAAAGTAACCAAAATACTCTCGAAACGAAAAAAATTACCAGAATACCTCCGAAACCCAAGAAATGACAAAATACCCCCGAAACCGAAAAAATGACCAAAATACCCTCGAAACCTAAAAATTACAAAAATAACCCCCGAAACATAAAAATGACCAAAATACTCTCGAAACTAAAAAAATTACCAGAATACCTCCGAAACCTAAGAAATGACCAAAATACCCCCGAAATCCAAAAAATGACCAAAATACGCTCGAAACATAAAAATTACCAAAATAACCCCCGGAACATAAAAATGACCAAAATACGCTCGAAACAAAAAAAAATTACCAGAATACGTCCGAAACCCCAGAAATGACCAAAATACCCCCGAAACCGAAAAAATGACCAAAACACCCTCGAGACATAAAAATTACTAAAATAATCCCGAAACCTAAAAGTAAACAAAATACTCTCGAAACCAAAAAAATTACCAGAATACCTCCGAAACCTAAGAAATGACCAAAATACCCCCGAAAACCAAAAAATGACCAAAATACCCTCGAAACATAAAAATTACCAAAATAACCCCCGAAACATAAAAATGACCAAAATACTCTCGAAACCAAAAAATTACCAGAATACCTCCGAAACCCAAGAAATGACCAAAATACCCCCGAAACCAAAAAATGACCAAAATACCCTCGAAACATAAAAATTACCAAAATAACCCCCGAAACATAAAAATGACCAAAATACTCTCGAAACCAAAAAAATTACCAGAATAACTCCGAAACCCCAGAAATTACCAAAATACCCCCGAAACCCAAAAAATGACCAAAATACCCTCGAGACATAAAAATTACCAAAATAATCCCTGAAACCTAATTTTAACCAAAATACTCTCGAAACCAAAAAAATTACCAGAATACCTCCGAAACCCAAGAAATGACCAAAATACCCCCGAAACCCAATAAAATGACCAAAATACCCTCGAAACATAAAAATTACCAAAATAACCCCCGGAACATAAAAATGACCAAAATACTCTCGAAACAAAAAAAATTACCAGAATACGTCCGAAACCCGAAAAATGACCAAAATACCCCGAAACCGAAAAATGACCAAAATACCCTCGAGACATAAAAATTACCAAAATAATCCCCGAAACCTAAAAGTAAACAAAATACTCTCGAAACCAAAAAAATTACCAGAATACCTCCGAAACCTAAGAATACACCAAAATACCCCCGAAAACCAAAAAATGACCAAAATACCCTCGAAACATAAAAATTACCAAAATAACCCCCGAAACATAAAAATGACCAAAATACTCTTGAAACCAAAAAAATTACCAGAATACCTCCGAAACCCAAGAAATGACCAAAATACCCCCGAAACCAAAAAATGACCAAAATACCCTCGAAACATAAAAATTACCAAAATAACCCCCGAAACATAAAAATGACCAAAATACTCTCGAAACCAAAAAAATTACCAGAATACCTCCGAAACCCAAGAAATGACCAAAATACCCCCGAAACCCAAAAAATGACCAAAATACCCTCGAGACATAAAAATTACCAAAATAATCCCCGAAACCTAAAAGTAACCAAAATACTCCCGAAACAAAAAAAATTACCAGAATACCTCCGAAACCCAAGAAATGACAAAATACCCCCGAAACCGAAAAAATGACCAAAATACCCTCGAAACCTAAAATTACAAAAATAACCCCCGAAACATAAAAATGACCAAAATACTCTCGAAACTAAAAAAATTACCAGAATACCTCCGAAATCCCAGAAAAGACCAAAATACCCCCGAAACCGAAAAAATGACCAAAATACCCTCGAGACATAAAAATTACCAAAATAATCCCCGAAACATAAAAATGACCAAAATACTCTCGAAACCAAAAAAATTACCAGAATACCTCCGAAACCCAAGAAATGACAAAAATACCCCCGAAACCCAAAAAATGACCAAAATACCCTCGAAACATAAAAATTACCAAAATAACCCCCGAAACTTAAAAGTAATCAAAATACTCTCGAAACCAAAAAAATTACCAGAATACCTCCGAAACCCAAGAAATGACCAAAATACCCCCGAAACCCAAAAAATGACCAAAATACCCTCGAAACATAAAAATTACCAAAATACCCCCGAAACCCAATAAAATGACCAAAATACTCTCGAAACCAAAAAAATTACCAGAATACCTCCGAAACCCCAGAAATGACCAAAATACCCCCGAAACCGAAAAAATGACCAAAATACCCTCGAGACATAAAAATTACCAAAATAATCCCCGAAACCTAAAAATAACCAAAATACTCTCGAAACCAAAAAAATTACCAGAATACCTCCGAAACCCAAGAAATGACCAAAATACCCCCGAAACCCAAAAAATGACCAAAATACCCTCGAAACATAAAAATTACCAAAATAACCCCCGAAACATAAAAATGACCAAAATACTCTCGAAGCCAAAAAAATTACCAGAATACCTCTGAAACCCAAGAAATGACCAAAATACCCCCGAAACCCAAAAAATGACCAAAATACCCTCGAAACATAAAAATTACCAAAATAACCCCCGAAACATAAAAATGACCAAAATACTCTCGAAACCAAAGAAATTACCAGAATACCTCCGAAACCGAAGAAATGACCAAAATAACCCCGAAACCAAAAAAATGACCAAAATACCTCCGAAACCAAAAAAATGACCAAAATACCCTCGAGACATAAAAATTACCAAAATAATCCCCGAAACCTAAAAGTAACCAAAATACTCTCGAAACCAAAAAAATTACCAGAATACCTCCGAAACCCAAGAAATGACCAAAATACCCCCGAAACCCAAAAAATGACCAAGATACCCTCGAAACATAAAAATTACCAAAACAACACCCGAAACATAAAAATGACCAAAATACTCTCGAAGCCAAAAAAATTACCAGAATACCTCTGAAACCCAAGAAATTACCAAAATACCCCCGAAACCCAAAAAATGACCAAAATACCCTCGAAACATAAAAATTACCAAAATAACCCCCGAAACATAAAAATGACCAAAATACCCTCGAAACCAAAGAAATTACCAGAATACCTCCGAAACCCAAGAAATGACCAAAATACCCCCGAAACCAAAAAAATGACCAAAATACCCTCGAGACATAAAAATTACCAAAATAATCCCCGAAACCTAAAAGTAACCAAAATACTCTCGAAGCCAAAAAAATTACCAGAATACCTCTGAAACCAGAAAATGACCAAAATACCCCCGAAAACCAAAAAATGACCAAAATACGCTCGAAACATAAAAATTACCAAAATAACCCCCGAAACATAAAAATGACCAAAATACTCTTGAAACCAAAAAAATTACCAGAATACCTCCGAAACCCAAGAAATGACCAAAATACCCCCGAAACCAAAAAATGACCAAAATACCCTCGAAACATAAAAATTACCAAAATAATCCCCGAAACCTAAATGTAACTAAAATACTCTCGAAACGAAAAAAATTACCAGAATACCTCCGAAACCCAAGAAATGACCAAAATACCCCCGAAACCGAAAAAATGACCAAAATACCCTCGAAACCTAAAAATTACAAAAATAACCCCCGAAACATAAAAATGACCAAAATACTCTCGAAACTAAAAAAATTACCAGAATACCTCCGAAATCCCAGAAAAGACCAAAATACCCCCGAAACCGAAAAAATGACCAAAATACCCTCGAGACATAAAAATTACCAAAATAATCCCCGAAACATAAAAATGACCAAAATACTCTCGAAACCAAAGAAATTACCAGAATACCTCCGAAACCCAAGAACTGACCAAAATACCCCCGAAACCCAAAAAATGACCAAAATACCCTCGAAACATAAAAATTACCAAAATAACCCCCGAAACTTAAAAGTAATCAAAATACTCTCGAAACCAAAAAAATTACCAGAATACCTCCGAAACCCAAGAAATGACCAAAATACCCCCGAAACCCAAAAAATGACCAAGATACCCTCGAAACATAAAAATTATCAAAATAACCCCCGAAACATAAAAATGACCAAAATACTCTCGAAACCAAAGAAATTACCAGAATACCTCCGAAACCCAAGAAATGACCAAAATACCCCCGAAACCATAAAAATGACCAAAATACCCTCGAGACATAAAAATTACCAAAATAATCCCCGAAACCAAAATGTAACCAAAATACTCTCGAAACCAAAGAAATTACCAGAATACCTCCGAAACCCAAGAAATGACCAAAATACCCCCGAAACCCAAAAAATGACCAAAATACCCTCGAAACATAAAAATTACCAAAATAACCCCCGAAACATAAAAATGACCAAAATACTCTCGAAACCAAAAAAATTACCAGAATACCTCCGAACCCAAGAAATGACCAAAATACCCCCGAAACCCAAAAAATGACCAAAATACCCTCGAAACATAAAAATTACCAAAATAACCCCCGAAACCTAAAAGTAATCAAAATACTCTCGAAACCAAAAAAATTACCAGAATACCTCCGAAACCCAAGAAATGACCAAAATACCCCCGAAACCCAAAAAATGACCAAAATACCCTCGAAACATAAAAATTACCAAAATAACCCCCGAAACATAAAAATGACCAAAATACTCTCGAAACCAAAGAAATTTCCAGAATACCTCCGAAACCCAAGAAATGACCAAAATACCCCCGAAACCAAAAAAATGACCAAAATACCCTCGAGACATAAAAATTACCAAAATAATCCCCGAAACCTAAAAGTAACCAAAATACTCTCGAAACCAAAAAAATTACCAGAATACCTCCGAAACCCAAGAAATGACCAAAATACCCCCGAAACCCAAAAAATGACCAAAATACCCTCGAAACATAAAAATTACCAAAATAACCCCCGAAACATAAAAATGACCAAAATACTCTCGAAGCCAAAAAAATTACCAGAATACCTCTGAAACCCAAGAAATGACCAAAATACCCCCGAAACCCAAAAAATGACCAAAATACCCTCGAAACATAAAAATTACCAAAATAACCCCCGAAACATAAAAATGACCAAAATACTCTCGAAACCAAAGAAATTACCAGAATACCTCCGAAACCCAAGAAATGACCAAAATACCCCCGAAACCAAAAAAATGACCAAAATACCTCCGAAACCAAAAAAATGACCAAAATACCCTCGAGACATAAAAATTACCAAAATAATCCCCGAAACCTAAAAGTAACCAAAATACTCTCGAAACCAAAAAAATTACCAGAATACCTCCGAAACCCAAGAAATGACTAAAATACCCCCGAAACCCAATAAAATGACCAAAATACTCTCGAAACCAAAAAAATTACCAGAATACCTCCGAAACCCCAGAAATGACCAAAATACCCCCGAAACCGAAAAAATGACCAAAATACCCTCGAGACATAAAAATTACCAAAATAATCCCCGAAACCCAAAAGTAACCAAAATACTCTCGAAACCAAAAAAATTACCAGAATACCTCCGAAACCCAAGAAATGACCAAAATACCCCCGAAACCCAAAAAATGACCAAAATACCCTCGAAACATAAAAATTACCAAAATAACCCCCGAAACCTAAAAGTAAACAAAATACTCTCGAAACCAAAAAAATTACCAGAATACCTCCGAAACCTAAGAAATGACCAAAATACCCCCGAAAACCAAAAAATGACCAAAATACCCTCGAAACATAAAAATTACCAAAATAACCCCCGAAACATAAAAATGACCAAAATACTCTCGAAACCAAAAAAATTACCAGAATACCTCCGAAACCCAAGAAATGACCAAAATACCCCCGAAACCAAAAAATGACCAAAATACCCTCGAAACATAAAAATTACCAAAATAACCCCCGAAACATAAAAATGACCAAAATACTCTCGAAACCAAAAAAATTACCAGAATAACTCCGAAACCCTAGAAATGACCAAAATACCCCCGAAACCCAAAAAATGACCAAAATACCCTCGAGACATAAAAATTACCAAAATAATCCCCGAAACCTAATTTTAACCAAAATACTCTCGAAACCAAAAAAATTACCAGAATACCTCCGAAACCCAAGAAATGACCAAAATACCCCCGAAACCCAAAAAATGACCAAAATACCCTCGAAACATAAAAATTACCAAAATAACCCCCGAAACATAAAAATGACCAAAATACTCTCGAAACCAAAAAAATTACCAGAATACCTCCGAAACCCAAGAAATGACCAAAATACCACCGAAACCCAAAAAATGACCAAAATACCCTCGAAAAATAAAAATTACAAAAATAACCCCCGAAACCTAAAAGTAATCAAAATACTCTCGAAACCAAAAAAATTACCAGAATACCTCCGAAACCCAAGAAATGACCAAAATACCCCCGAAACCCAAAAAATGACCAAAATACCCTCGAAACATAAAAATTACCAAAATAACCCCCGAAACATAAAAATGACCAAAATACTCTCGAAACCAAAGAAATTACCAGAATACCTCCGAAACCCAAGAAATGACCAAAATACCCCCGAAACCAAAAAAATGACCAAAATACCCTCGAGACATAAAAATTAACAAAATAATCCCCGAAACCTAAATGTAACCAAAATACTCTCGAAACCAAAAAAATTACCAGAATACCTCCGAAACCCAAGAAATGACCAAAATACCCCCGAAACCCAAAAAATGACCAAAATACCCTCGAAACATAAAAATTACCAAAATAACCCCCGAAACATAAAAATGACCAAAATACTCTCGAAGCCAAAAAAATTACCAGAATACCTCTGAAACCCAAGAAATGACCAAAATACCCCCGAAACCCAAAAAATGACCAAAATACCCTCGAAACATAAAAATTACCAAAATAACCCCGAAACATAAAAATGACCAAAATACTCTCGAAACCAAAGAAATTACCAGAATACCTCCGAAACCCAAGAAATGACCAAAATACCCCCGAAACCAAAAAAATGACCAAAATACCCCCGAAACCAAAAAAATGACCAAAATACCCTCGAGACATAAAAATTACCAAAATAATCCCCGAAACCTAAAAGTAACCAAAATACTCTCGAAACCAAAAAAATTACCAGAATACCTCCGAAACCCAAGAAATGACCAAAATACCCCCGAAACCCAATAAAATGACCAAAATACTCTCGAAACCAAAAAAATTACCAGAATACCTCCGAAACCCCAGAAATGACCAAAATACCCCCGAAACCGAAAAAATGACCAAAATACCCTCGAGACATAAAAATTACCAAAATAATCCCCGAAACCCAAAAGTAACCAAAATACTCTCGAAACCAAAAAAATTACCAGAATACCTCCGAAACCCAAGAAATGACCAAAATACCCCCGAAACCCAAAAAATGACCAAAATACCCTCGAAACATAAATATTACCAAAATAATCCCCGAAACCAAAAAGTAACAAAAATACTCTCGAAACCAAAAAAATTACCAGAATACTTCCGAAACCCAAGAAATGACCAAAATACCCCAGAAATCCAAAAAATGACCAAAATAACCTCGAAACATAAATATTACCAAAATAACCCCCGGAACCTAAAAGTAACCAAAATACTCTCGAAACGAAAAAAATTACCAGAATACCTCCGAAACCCCAGAAATGACCAAAATACCCCCGAAACCGAAAAAATGACCAAAATACCCTCGAAACATAAAAATTACCAAATTAATCCCCGAAACCAAAAAGTAACCAAAATACTCTCGAAACCAAAAAAATTACCAGAATACCTCCGAAACCCAAGAAATGACCAAAATACCCCCGAAATCCAAAAAATGACCAAAATACGCTCGAAACATAAAAATTACCAAAATAACCCCCGGAACATAAAAATGACCAAAATACTCTCGAAACAAAAAAAACTACCAGAATACGTCCGAAACCCCAGAAATGACCAAAATACCCCCGAAACCGAAAAAATGACCAAAATACCCTCGAGACATAAAAATTACCAAAATAATCCCCGAAACCTAAAAGTAAACAAAATACTCTCGAAACCAAAAAAATTACCAGAATACCTCCGAAACCTAAGAATACACCAAAATACCCCCGAAAACCAAAAAATGACCAAAATACCCTCGAAACATAAAAATTACCAAAATAACCCCCGAAACATAAAAATGACCAAAATACTCTTGAAACCAAAAAAATTACCAGAATACCTCCGAAACCCAAGAAATGACCAAAATACCCCCGAAACCAAAAAATGACCAAAATACCCTCGAAACAAAAAAATTACCAAAATAACCCCCGAAACATAAAAATGACCAAAATACTCTCGAAACCAAAAAAATTACCAGAATACCTCCGAAACCCAAGAAATGACCAAAATACCCTCGAGACATAAAAATTACCAAAACAATCCCCGAAACCTAAAAGTAACCAAAATACTCTCGAAACGAAAAAAATTACCTGAATACCTCCGAAACCAAAGAAATGACAAAATACCCCCGAAACCGAAAAAATGACCAAAATACCCTCGAAACCTAAAAATTACAAAAATAACCCCCGAAACATAAAAATGACCAAAATACTCTCGAAACTAAAAAAATTACCAGAATACCTCCGAAATCCCAGAAAAGACCAAAATACCCCCGAAACCGAAAAAATGACCAAAATACCCTCGAGACATAAAAATTACCAAAATAATCCCCGAAACATAAAAATGACCAAAATACTCTCGAAACCAAAAAAATTACCAGAATACCTCCGAAACCCAAGAAATGACCAAAATACCCCCGAAACCCAAAAAAATGACCAAAATACCCTCGAAACATAAAAATTACCAAAATAACCCCCGAAACTTAAAAGTAATCAAAATACTCTCGAAACCAAAAAAATTACCAGAATACCTCCGAAACCCAAGAAATGACCAAAATACCCCCGAAACCCAAAAAATGACCAAAATACCCTCGAAACATAAAAATTACCAAAATAACCCCCGAAACATAAAAATGACCAAAATACTCTCGAAACCAAAGAAATTACCAGAATACCTCCGAAACCCAAGAAATGACCAAAATACCCCCGAAACCAAAAAAATGACCAAAATACCCTCGAGACATAAAAATTACCAAAATAATCCCCGAAACCTAAATGTAACCAAAATACTCTCGAAACCAAAGAAATTACCAGAATACCTCCGAAACCCAAGAAATGACCAAAATACCCCCGAAACCCAAAAAATGACCAAAATACCCTCGAAACATAAAAATTAACAAAATAACCACCGAAACATAAAAATGACCAAAATACTCTCGAAACCAAAAAAATTACCAGAATACCTCCGAAACCCAAGAAATGACCAAAATACCCCCGAAACCCAAAAAATGACCAAAATACCCTCGAAACATAAAAATTACCAAAATAACACCCGAAACCTAAAAGTAATCAAAATACTCTCGAAACCAAAAAAATTACCAGAATACCTCCGAAACCCAAGAAATGACCAAAATACCCCCGAAACCCAAAAAATGACCAAAATACCCTCGAAACATAAAAATTACTAAAATAACCCCCGAAACATAAAAATGACCAAAATACTCTCGAAACCAAAGAAATTACCAGAATACCTCTGAAACCCAAGAAATGACCAAAATACCCCAGAAACCCAAAAAATGACCAAAATACCCTCGAAACATAAAAATTACCAAAATAACCCCCGAAACGTAAAAGTAATCAAAATACTCTCGAAACCAAAAAAATTACCAGAATACCTCCGAAACCCAAGAAATGACCAAAATACCCCCGAAACCCAAAAAATGACCAAAATACCCTCGAAACATTAAAATTACCAAAATAACCCCCGAAACATAAAAATGACCAAAATACTCTCGAAACCAAAGAAATTACCAGAATACCTCCGAAACCCAAGAAATGACCAAAATACCCCCGAAACCAAAAAAATGACCAAAATACCCTCGAGACATAAAAATTACCAAAATAATCCCCGAAACCTAAATGTAACCAAAATACTCTCGAAACCAAAGAAATTACCAGAATACCTCCGAAACCCAAGAAATGACCAAAATACCCCCGAAACCCAAAAAATGACCAAAATACCCTCGAAACATAAAAATTAACAAAATAACCCCCGAAACATAAAAATGACCAAAATACTCTCGAAACCAAAAAAATTACCAGAATACCTCCGAAACCCAAGAAATGACCAAAATACCCCCGAAACCCAAAAAATGACCAAAATACCCTCGAAACATAAAAATTACCAAAATAACACCCGAAACCTAAAAGTAATCAAAATACTCTCGAAACCAAAAAAATTACCAGAATACCTCCGAAACCCAAGAAATGACCAAAATACCCCCGAAACCCAAAAAATGACCAAAATACCCTCGAAACATAAAAATTACCAAAATAACCCCCGAAACATAAAAATGACCAAAATACTCTCGAAACCAAAGAAATTACCAGAATACCTCTGAAACCCAAGAAATGACCAAAATACCCCCGAAACCAAAAAAATGACCAAAATACCCTCGAGACATAAAAATTACCAAAATAATCCCCGAAACCTAAAAGTAACCAAAATACTCTCGAAACCAAAAAAATTACCAGAATACCTCCGAAACCCAAGAAATGACCAAAATACCCCCGAAACCCAAAAAATGACCAAAATACCCTCGAAACATAAAAATTACCAAAATAACCCCCGAAACATAAAAATGACCAAAATACTCTCGAAACCAAAGAAATTACCAGAATACCTCCGAAACCCAAGAAATGACCAAAATACCCCCGAAACCAAAAAAATGACCAAAATACACTCGAGACATAAAAATTACCAAAATAATCCCCGAAACCTAAAAGTAACCAAAATACTCTCGAAGCCAAAAAAATTACCAGAATACCTCTGAAACCCAAGAAATGACCAAAATACCCCCGAAAACCAAAAAATGACCAAAATACCCTCGAAACATAAAAATTACAAAAATAACCCCCGAAACATAAAAATGACCAAAGTACTCTTGAAACCAAAAAAATTACCAGAATACCTCCGAAACCCAAGAAATGACCAAAATACCCCCGAAACCAAAAAATGACCAAAATACCCTCGAAACATAAAAATTACCAAAATAACCCCCGAAACATAAAAATGACCAAAATACTCTCGAAACCAAAAAAATTACCAGAATACCTCCGAAACCCAAGAAATGACCAAAATACCCCCGAAACCCAAAAAATGACCAAAATATCCTCGAGACATAAAAATTACCAAAATAATCCCCGAAACCTAAAAGTAACCAAAATACTCTCGAAACGAAAAAAATTACCAGAATACCTCCGAAACCCAAGAAATGACCAAAATACCCCCGAAACCGAAAAAATGACCAAAATACCCTCGAAACCTAAAAATTACAAAAATAACCCCCGAAACATAAAAATGACCAAAATACTCTCGAAACTAAAAAAATTACCAGAATACTTCTGAAATCCCAGAAAAGACCAAAATACCCCCGAAACCGAAAAAATGACCAAAATACCCTCGAGACATAAAAATTACAAAAATAATCCCCGAAACATAAAAATGACCAAAATACTCTCGAAACCAAAAAAATTACCAGAATACCTCCGAAATCCCAGAAAAGACCAAAATACCCCCGAAACCGAAAAAATGACCAAAATACCCTCGAGACATAAAAATTACCAAAATAATCCCCGAAACATAAAAATGACCAAAATACTCTCGAAACCAAAAAAATTACCAGAATACCTCCGAAACCCAAGAAATGACCAAAATACCCCCGAAACCCAAAAAATGACCAAAATACCCTCGAAACATAAAAATTACCAAAATAACCCCCGAAACTTAAAAGTAATCAAAATACTCTCGAAACCAAAAAAATTACCAGAATACCTCCGAAACCCAAGAAATGACCAAAATACCCCCGAAACCCAAAAAATGACCAAAATACCCTCGAAACATAAAAATTACCAAAATAACCCCCGAAACATAAAAATGACCAAAATACTCTCGAAGCCAAAAAAATTACCAGAATACCTCTGAAACCCAAGAAATGACCAAAATACCCCCGAAACCCAAAAAATGTCCAAAATACCCTCGAAACATAAAAATTACCAAAATAACCCCCGAAACAAAAAAATGACCAAAATACTCTCGAAACCAAAAAAATTACCAGAATACCTCCGAAACCCAAGAAATGACCAAAATATCCCCGAAACCCAAAAAATGACCAAAATACCCTCGAAACATGAAAATTACCAAAATAACCCCCGAAACATAAAAATGACCAAAATACTCTCGAAGCCAAAAAAATTACCAGAATACCTCGGAAACCCAAGAAATGACCAAAATACCCCCGAAACCCAAAAAATGACCAAAATACCCTCGAAACATAAAAATTACCAAAATAACCCCCGAAACATAAAAATGACCAAAATACTCTCGAAACCAAAAAAATTACCAGAATAACTCCGAAAACCCAGAAATGACCAAAATACCCCCGAAACCGAAAAAATGACCAAAATACCCTCGAGACATAAAAATTACCAAAATAATCCCGGAAACCTAATAGTAACCAAAATACTTTCGAAACCAAAAAAATTACCAGAATACCTCCGAAACCCAAGAAATGACCAAAATACCCCCGAAACCCAATAAAATGACCAAAATACTCTCGAAACCAAAAAAATTACCAGAATACCTCCGAAACCCCAGAAATGACCAAAATACCCCCGAAACCGAAAAAATGACCAAAATACCCTCGAGACATAAAAATTACCAAAATAATCCCCGAAACCCAAAAGTAACCAAAATACTCTCGAAACCAAAAAAATTACCAGAATACCTCCGAAACCCAAGAAATGACCAAAATACCCCCGAAACCCAAAAAATGACCAAAATACCCTCGAAACATAAATATTACCAAAATAATCCCCGAAACCCAAAAGTAACCAAAATACTCTCGAAACCAAAAAAATTACCAGAATACCTCCGAAACCCAAGAAATGACCAAAATACCCCCGAAACCCAAAAAATGACCAAAATACCCTCGAAACATAAATATTACCAAAATAATCCCCGAAACCAAAAAGTAACAAAAATACTCTCGAAACCAAAAAAATTACCAGAATACCTCCGAAACCCAAGAAATGACCAAAATACCCCCGAAACCCAAAAAATGACCAAAATATCCTCGAGACATAAAAATTACCAAAATAATCCCCGAAACCTAAAAGTAACCAAAATACTCTCGAAACGAAAAAAATTACCAGAATACCTCCGAAACCCAAGAAATGACCAAAATACCCCCGAAACCGAAAAAATGACCAAAATACCCTCGAAACCTAAAAATTACAAAAATAACCCCCGAAACATAAAAATGACCAAAATACTCTCGAAACTAAAAAAATTACCAGAATACTTCTGAAATCCCAGAAAAGACCAAAATACCCCCGAAACCGAAAAAATGACCAAAATACCCTCGAGACATAAAAATTAAAAAAAATAATCCCCGAAACATAAAAATGACCAAAATACTCTCGAAACCAAAAAAATTACCAGAATACCTCCGAAATCCCAGAAAAGACCAAAATACCCCCGAAACCGAAAAAATGACCAAAATACCCTCGAGACATAAAAATTACCAAAATAATCCCCGAAACATAAAAATGACCAAAATACTCTCGAAACCAAAAAAATTACCAGAATACCTCCGAAACCCAAGAAATGACCAAAATACCCCCGAAACCCAAAAAATGACCAAAATACCCTCGAAACATAAAAATTACCAAAATAACCCCCGAAACTTAAAAGTAATCAAAATACTCTCGAAACCAAAAAAATTACCAGAATACCTCCGAAACCCAAGAAATGACCAAAATACCCCCGAAACCCAAAAAATGACCAAAATACCCTCGAAACATAAAAATTACCAAAATAACCCCCGAAACATAAAAATGACCAAAATACTCTCGAAGCCAAAAAAATTACCAGAATACCTCTGAAACCCAAGAAATGACCAAAATACCCCCGAAACCCAAAAAATGTCCAAAATACCCTCGAAACATAAAAATTACCAAAATAACCCCCGAAACAAAAAAATGACCAAAATACT
>JAWTZU010000015.1:1097533-1112533 GCA_033629205.1 Lithocarpus polystachyus | reverse complement strand
AAACCAAAAAAATTACCAGAATACCTCCGAAACCCAAGAAATGACCAAAATACCCTCGAGACATAAAAATTACCAAAACAATCCCCGAAACCTAAAAGTTACCAAAATACTCTCGAAACGAAAAAAATTACCTGAATACCTCCGAAACCAAAGAAATGACAAAATACCCCCGAAACCGAAAAAATGACCAAAATACCCTCGAAACCTAAAAATTACAAAAATAACCCCCGAAACATAAAAATGACCAAAATACTCTCGAAACTAAAAAAATTACCAGAATACCTCCGAAATCCCAGAAAAGACCAAAATACCCCCGAAACCGAAAAAATGACCAAAATACCCTCGAGACATAAAAATTACCAAAATAATCCCCGAAACATAAAAATGACCAAAATACTCTCGAAACCAAAAAAATTACCAGAATACCTCCGAAACCCAAGAAATGACCAAAATACCCCCGAAACCCAAAAAATGACCAAAATACCCTCGAAACATAAAAATTACCAAAATAACCCCCGAAACTTAAAAGTAATCAAAATACTCTCGAAACCAAAAAAATTACCAGAATACCTCCGAAACCCAAGAAATGACCAAAATACCCCCGAAACCCAAAAAATGACCAAAATACCCTCGAAACATAAAAATTACCAAAATAACCCCCGAAACATAAAAATGACCAAAATACTCTCGAAACCAAAGAAATTACCAGAATACCTCCGAAACCCAAGAAATGACCAAAATACCCCCGAAACCAAAAAAATGACCAAAATACCCTCGAGACATAAAAATTACCAAAATAATCCCCGAAACCTAAATGTAACCAAAATACTCTCGAAACCAAAGAAATTACCAGAATACCTCCGAAACCCAAGAAATGACCAAAATACCCCCGAAACCCAAAAAATGACCAAAATACCCTCGAAACATAAAAATTAACAAAATAACCCCCGAAACATAAAAATGACCAAAATACTCTCGAAACCAAAAAAATTACCAGAATACCTCCGAAACCCAAGAAATGACCAAAATACCCCCGAAACCCAAAAAATGACCAAAATACCCTCGAAACATAAAAATTACCAAAATAACACCCGAAACCTAAAAGTAATCAAAATACTCTCGAAACCAAAAAAATTACCAGAATACCTCCGAAACCCAAGAAATGACCAAAATACCCCCGAAACCCAAAAAATGACCAAAATACCCTCGAAACATAAAAATTACCAAAATAACCCCCGAAACATAAAAATGACCAAAATACTCTCGAAACCAAAGAAAATGACCAAAATACCCCCGAAACCAAAAAAATGACCAAAATACCCTCGAGACATAAAAATTACCAAAATAATCCCCGAAACCTAAATGTAACCAAAATACTCTCAAAACCAAAGAAATTACCAGAATACCTCCGAAACCCAAGAAATGACCAAAATACCCCCGAAACCCAAAAAATGACCAAAATACCCTCGAAACATAAAAATTACCAAAATAACCCCCGAAACATAAAAATGACCAAAATACTCTCGAACCCAAAAAAATTACCAGAATACCTCCGAAACCCAAGAAATGACCAAAATACCCCCGAAACCCAAAAAATGACCAAAATACCCTCGAAACATAAAAATTACCAAAATAACTCCCGAAATCTAAAAGTAATCAAAATACTCTCGAAACCAAAAAAATTACCAGAATACCTCCGAAACCCAAGAAATGACCAAAATACCCCCGAAACCCAAAAAATGACCAAAATACCCTCGAAACATAAAAATTACCAAAATAACCCCCGAAACATAAAAATGACCAAAATACTCTCGAAACCAAAGAAATTACCAGAATACCTCCGAAACCTAAGAAATGACCAAAATACCCCCGAAACCAAAAAAATGACCAAAATACCCTCGAGACATAAAAATTACCAAAATAATCCCCGAAACCTAAAAGTAACCAAAATACTCTCGAAACCAAAAAAATTACCAGAATACCTCCGAAACCCAAGAAATGACCAAAATACCCCCGAAACCCAAAAAATGACCAAAATACCCTCGAAACATAAAAATTTTCAAAATAACCCCCGAAACATAAAAATGACCAAAATACTCTCGAAGCCAAAAAAATTACCAGAATACCTCTGAAACCCAAGAAATGACCAAAATACCCCCGAAACCCAAAAAATGACCAAAATACCCTCGAAACATAAAAATTACCAAAATAAACCCCGAAACATAAAAATGACCAAAATACTCTCGAAACCAAAGAAATTACCAGAATACCTCCGAAACCCAAGAAATGACCAAAATACCCCCGAAACCAAAAAAATGACCAAAATACCCTCGAGACATAAAAATTACCAAAATAATCCCCGAAACCTAAAAGTAACCAAAATACTCTCGAAACCAAATAAATTACCAGAATACCTCCGAAACCCAAGAAATGACCAAAATACCCCCGAAACCCAAAAAATGACCAAAATACCCTCGAAACATAAAAACTACCAAAATAACCCCCGAAACATAAAAATGACCAAAATACTCTCGAAGCCAAAAAAATTACCAGAATACCTCTGAAACCCAAGAAATGACCAAAATACCCCCGAAACCCAAAAAATGACCAAAATACCCTCGAAACATAAAAATTACCAAAATAACCACCGAAACATAAAAATGACCAAAATACTCTCGAAACCAAAAAAATTACCAGAATACCTCCGAAACCCCAGAAATGACCAAAATACCCCCGAAACCGAAAAAATGACCAAAATACCCTCGAAACATAAAAATTACCAAATTAATCCCCGAAACCAAAAAGTAACCAAAATACTCTCGAAACCAAAAAAATTACCAGAATACCTCCGAAACCCAGGAAATGACCAAAATACCCCCGAGACATAAAAAGTACCAAAATAATCCCCGAAACCTAAAAGTAAACAAAATACTCTCGAAACCAAAAAAATTACCAGAATACCTCCGAAACCTAAGAAATGACCAAAATACCCCCGAAAACCAAAAAATGACCAAAATACCCTCGACACATAAAAATTACCAAAATAACCCCCGAAACATAAAAATGACCAAAATGCTCTTGAAACCAAAAAAATTACCAGAATACCTCCGAAACCCAAGAAATGACCAAAATACCCCCGAAACCAAAAAATGACCAAAATACCCTCAAAACATAAAAACTTCCAAAATAACCCCCGAAACATAAAAACGACCAAAATACTCTCGAAACCAAAAAAATTACCAGAATACCTCCGAAACCCAAGAAATGACCAAAATACCCCCGAAACCCAAAAAATGACCAAAATACCCTCGAGACATAAAAATTACTAAAATAATCCCCGAAACCTAAAAGTAACCAAAATACTCTCGAAACGAAAAAAATTACCAGAATACCTCCGAAACCCAAGAAATGACCAAAATACCCCCGAAACCGAAAATATGACCAAATTACCCTCGAAACCTAAAAATTACAAAAATAACCCCCGAAACATAAAAATGACCAAAATACTCTCGAAACTAAAAAAATTACCAGAATACCTCCGAAATCCCAGAAAAGATCAAAATACCCCCGAAACCGAAAAAATAACCAAAATACCCTCGAGACATAAAAATTACCAAAATAATCCCCGAAACTTAAAAATGACCAAAATACTCTCGACACCAAAAAAATTACCAGAATACCTCCGAAACCCAAGAAATGACCAAAATACCCCCGAAACCCAAAAAATGACAAAAATACCATCGAAACATAAAAATTACCAAAATAACCCCCGAAACCTAAAAGTAATCAAAATACTCTCGAAACCAAAAAAATTACCAGAATACCTCCGAAACCCAAGAAATGACCAAAATACCCCCGAAACCCAAAAAATAACCAAAATACCCTCGAAACATAAAAATTACCAAAATAACCCCCGAAACATAAAAATGACCAAAATACTCTCGAAACCAAAGAAATTACCAGAATACCTCCGAAACCCAAGAAATGACCAAAATACCCCCGAAACAAAAAAAGTGACCAAAATACCCTCGAGACATAAAAATTACCAAAATAATCCCCGAAACCTAAATGTAACCAAAATACTCTCGAAACCAAAAAAATTACCAGAATACCTCCGAAACCCAAGAAATGACCAAAATACCCCCCAAAACCCAAAAAATGACCAAAATACCCTCGAAACATAAAAATTACCAAAATAACCCCCGAAACATAAAAATGACCAAAATACTCTCGAAGCCAAAAAAATTACCAGAATACCTCTGAAACCCAAGAAATGACCAAAATACCCCCGAAACCCAAAAAATGACCAAAATACCCTCGAAACATAAAAATTACCAAAATAACCCCCGAAACATAAAAATGACCAAAATACTCTCGAAACCAAAAAAATTACCAGAATAACTCCGAAACCCCAGAAATGACCAAAATACCCCCGAAACCGAAAAAATGACCAAAATACCCTCGAGACATAAAAATTACCAAAATAATCCCCGAAACCTAATAGTAACCAAAATACTTTCGAAACCAAAA
This sequence comes from Lithocarpus polystachyus, assembly GCA_033629205.1. Taxonomy (NCBI): domain Eukaryota; kingdom Viridiplantae; phylum Streptophyta; class Magnoliopsida; order Fagales; family Fagaceae; genus Lithocarpus; species Lithocarpus polystachyus. The sequence continues at coordinate 1,108,003 of JAWTZU010000015.1, read as the reverse complement.
AAATTACCAGAATACCACAGAAACCCAAGAAATGACCAAAATACCCCCGAAACCCAATAAAATGACCAAAATACCCTCGAAACATAAAAATTACCAAAATAACCCCCGGAACATAAAAATGACCAAAATACGCTCGAAACAAAAAAAATTACCAGAATACGTCCGAAACCCCAGAAATGACCAAAATACCCCCGAAACCGAAAAAATGACCAAAATACCCTCGAGACATAAAAATTACCAAAATAATCCCCGAAACCCAAAAGTAACCAAAATACTCTCGAAACAAAAAAAATTACCAGAATACCTCCGAAACCCAAGAAATGACCAAAATAACCCCGAAACCCAAAAAATGACCAAAATACCCTCGAAACATAAATATTACCAAAATAATCCCCGAAACCAAAAAGTAACAAAAATACTCTCGAAACCAAAAAAATTACCTGAATACTTCCGAAACGCAAGAAATGACCAAAATACCCCAGAAATCCAAAAAATGACCAAAATACCCTCGAAACATAAATATTACCATAATAACCCATGAAACCTAAAAGTAACCAAAATACTCTCGAAACGAAAAAAATTACCAGAATACCTCCGAAACCCCAGAAATGACCAAAATACCCCCGAAACCGAAAAAATTACCAAAATACCCTCGAAACTTAAAAATTACCAAATTAATCCCCGAAACCAAAAAGTAACCAAAATACTCTCGAAACCAAAAAAATTACCAGAATACCTCCGAAACCTAAGAAATGACCAAAATACCCCCGAAATCCAAAAAATGACCAAAATACGCTCGAAACATAAAAATTACCAAAATAACCCCCGGAACAAAAAAATGACCAAAATACGCTCGAAACAAAAAAAATTACCAGAATACGTCCGAAACCCCAGAAATGACCAAAATACCCTCGAGACATAAAAATTACTAAAATAATCCCCGAAACCTAAAAGTAAACAAAATACTCTCGAAACCAAAAAAATTACCAGAATACCTCCGAAACCTAAGAAATGACCAAAATACCCCCGAAAAACCAAAAAATGACCAAAATACCCTCGAAACATAAAAATTACCAAAATAACCCCCGAAACATAAAAATGACCAAAATACTCTCGAAACCAAAAAAATTACCAGAATACCTCCGAAACCCAAGAAATGACCAAAATACCCCCGAAACCAAAAAATGACCAAAATACCCTCGAAACATAAAAATTACCAAAATAACCCCCGAAACATAAAAATGACCAAAATACTCTCGAAACAAAAAAATTACCAGAATAACTCCGAAACCCCAGAAATGACCAAAATACCCCCGAAACCCAAAAAATGACCAAAATACCCTCGAGACATAAAAATTACCAAAATAATCCCCGAAACCTAATTGTAACCAAAATACTCTCGAAACCAAAAAAATTACCAGAATACCTCCGAAACCTAAGAAATGACCAAAATACCCCCGAAAACCAAAAAATGACCAAAATACCCTCGACACATAAAAATTACCAAAATAACCCCCGAAACATAAAAATGACCAAAATGCTCTTGAAACCAAAAAAATTACCAGAATACCTCCGACACCCAAGAAATGACCAAAATACCCCCGAAACCAAAAAATGACCAAAATACCCTCGAAACATAAAAACTACCAAAATAACCCCCGAAACATAAAAATGACCAAAATACTCTCGAAACCAAAAAAATTACCAGAATACCTCCGAAACCCAAGAAATGACCAAAATACCCCCGAAACCCAAAAAATGACCAAAATACCCTCGAGACATAAAAATTACTAAAATAATCCCCGAAACCTAAAAGTAACCAAAATACTCTCGAAACGAAAAAAATTACCAGAATACCTCCGAAACCCAAGAAATGACCAAAATACCCCCGAAACCGAAAAAATGACCAAATTACCCTCGAAACATAAAAATTACCAAAATAATCCCCGAAACATAAAAATGACCAAAATACTCTCGAAACCAAAGAAATTACCACAATACCTCCGAAACCCAAGAAATGACAAAAATACCCCCGAAACCAAAAAAATGACCAAAATACCCTCGAGACATAAAAATTACCAAAATAATCCCCGAAACCTAAATGTAACCAAAATACTCTCGAAACCAAAGAAATTACCAGAATACCTCCGAAACCCAAGAAATGACCAAAATACCCCCGAAACCCAAAAAATGACCAAAATACCCTCGAAACATAAAAATTACCAAAATAACCCCCGAAACATAAAAATGACCAAAATACTCTCGAAACCAAAAAAATTACCAGAATACCTCCGAAACCCAAGAAATGACCAAAATACCCCCGAAACCAAAAAAATGACCAAAATACCCTCGAGACATAAAAATTACCAAAATAATCCCCGAAACCTAAATGTAACCAAAATACTCTCAAAACCAAAGAAATTACCAGAATACCTCCGAAACCCAAGAAATGACCAAAATACCCCCGAAACCCAAAAAATGACCAAAATACCCTCGAAACATAAAAATTACCAAAATAACCCCCGAAACATAAAAATGACCAAAATACTCTCGAACCCAAAAAAATTACCAGAATACCTCCGAAACCCAAGAAATGACCAAAATACCCCCGAAACCCAAAAAATGACCAAAATACCCTCGAAACATAAAAATTACCAAAATAACTCCCGAAATCTAAAAGTAATCAAAATACTCTCGAAACCAAAAAAATTACCAGAATACCTCCGAAACCCAAGAAATGACCAAAATACCCCCGAAACCCAAAAAATGACCAAAATACCCTCGAAACATAAAAATTACCAAAATAACCCCCGAAACATAAAAATGACCAAAATACTCTCGAAACCAAAGAAATTACCAGAATACCTCCGAAACCTAAGAAATGACAAAAATACCCCCGAAACCAAAAAAATGACCAAAATACCCTCGAGACATAAAAATTACCAAAATAATCCCCGAAACCTAAAAGTAACCAAAATACTCTCGAAACCAAAAAAAATTACCAGAATACCTCCGAAACCCAAGAAATGACCAAAATACCCCCGAAACCCAAAAAATGACCAAAATACCCTCGAAACATAAAAATTATCAAAATAACCCCCGAAACATAAAAATGACCAAAATACTCTCGAAGCCAAAAAAATTACCAGAATACCTCTGAAACCCAAGAAATGACCAAAATACCCCCGAAACCCAAAAAATGACCAAAATACCCTCGAAACATAAAAATTACCAAAATAAACCCCGAAACATAAAAATGACCAAAATACTCTCGAAACCAAAGAAATTACCAGAATACCTCCGAAACCCAAGAAATGACCAAAATACCCCCGAAACCAAAAAAATGACCAAAATACCCTCGAGACATAAAAATTACCAAAATAATCCCCGAAACCTAAAAGTAACCAAAATACTCTCGAAACCAAATAAATTACCAGAATACCTCCGAAACCCAAGAAATGACCAAAATACCCCCGAAACCCAAAAAATGACCAAAATACCCTCGAAACATAAAAACTACCAAAATAACCCCCGAAACATAAAAATGACCAAAGTACTCTCGAAGCCAAAAAAATTACCAGAATACCTCTGAAACCCAAGAAATGACCAAAATACCCCCGAAACCCAAAAAATGACCAAAATACCCTCGAAACATAAAAATTACCAAAATAACCACCGAAACATAAAAATGACCAAAATACTCTCGAAACCAAAAAAATTACCAGAATACCTCCGAAACCCCAGAAATGACCAAAATACCCCCGAAACCGAAAAAATGACCAAAATACCCTCGAAACATAAAAATTACCAAATTAATCCCCGAAACCAAAAAGTAACCAAAATACTCTCGAAACCAAAAAAATTACCAGAATACCTCCGAAACCCAGGAAATGACCAAAATACCCCCGAGACATAAAAAGTACCAAAATAATCCCCGAAACCTAAAAGTAAACAAAATACTCTCGAAACCAAAAAAATTACCAGAATACCTCCGAAACCTAAGAAATGACCAAAATACCCCCGAAAACCAAAAAATGACCAAAATACCCTCGACACATAAAAATTACCAAAATAACCCCCGAAACATAAAAATGACCAAAATGCTCTTGAAACCAAAAAAATTACCAGAATACCTCCGAAACCCAAGAAATGACCAAAATACCCCCGAAACCAAAAAATGACCAAAATACCCTCAAAACATAAAAACTACCAAAATAACCCCCGAAACATAAAAATGACCAAAATACTCTCGAAACCAAAAAAATTACCAGAATACCTCCGAAACCCAAGAAATGACCAAAATACCCCCGAAACCCAAAAAATGACCAAAATACCCTCGAGACATAAAAATTACTAAAATAATCCCCGAAACCTAAAAGTAACCAAAATACTCTCGAAACGAAAAAAATTACCAGAATACCTCCGAAACCCAAGAAATGACCAAAATACCCCCGAAACCGAAAATATGACCAAATTACCCTCGAAACCTAAAAATTACAAAAATAACCCCCGAAACATAAAAATGACCAAAATACTCTCGAAACTAAAAAAATTACCAGAATACCTCCGAAATCCCAGAAAAGATCAAAATACCCCCGAAACCGAAAAAATAACCAAAATACCCTCGAGACATAAAAATTACCAAAATAATCCCCGAAACTTAAAAATGACCAAAATACTCTCGACACCAAAAAAATTACCTGAATACCTCCGAAACCCAAGAAATGACCAAAATACCCCCGAAACCCAAAAAATGACAAAAATACCATCGAAACATAAAAATTACCAAAATAACCCCCGAAACCTAAAAGTAATCAAAATACTCTCGAAACCAAAAAAATTACCAGAATACCTCCGAAACCCAAGAAATGACCAAAATACCCCCGAAACCCAAAAAATAACCAAAATACCCTCGAAACATAAAAATTACCAAAATAACCCCCGAAACATAAAAATGACCAAAATACTCTCGAAACCAAAGAAATTACCAGAATACCTCCGAAACCCAAGAAATGACCAAAATACCCCCGAAACCAAAAAAATGACCAAAATACCCTCGAGACATAAAAATTACCAAAATAATCCCCGAAACCTAAATGTAACCAAAATACTCTCGAAACCAAAAAAATTACCAGAATACCTCCGAAACCCAAGAAATGACCAAAATACCCCCGAAACCCAAAAAATGACCAAAATACCCTCGAAACATAAAAATTACCAAAATAACCCCCGAAACATAAAAATGACCAAAATACTCTCGAAGCCAAAAAAATTACCAGAATACCTCTGAAACCCAAGAAATGACCAAAATACCCCCGAAACCCAAAAAATGACCAAAATACCCTCGAAACAGAAAAATTACCAAAATAACCCCCGAAACATAAAAATGACCAAAATACTCTCGAAACCAAAAAAATTACCAGAATAACTCCGAAACCCCAGAAATGACCAAAATACCCCCGAAACCGAAAAAATGACCAAAATACCCTCGAGACATAAAAATTACCAAAATAATCCCCGAAACCTAATAGTAACCAAAATACTTTCGAAACCAAAAAAATTACCAGAATACCACAGAAACCCAAGAAATGACCAAAATACCCCCGAAACCCAATAAAATGACCAAAATACCCTCGAAACATAAAAATTACCAAAATAACCCCCGGAACATAAAAATGACCAAAATACGCTCGAAACAAAAAAAATTACCAGAATACGTCCGAAACCCCAGAAATGACCAAAATACCCCCGAAACCGAAAAAATGACCAAAATACCCTCGAGACATAAAAATTACCAAAATAATCCCCGAAACCCAAAAGTAACCAAAATACTCTCGAAACAAAAAAAATTACCAGAATACCTCCGAAACCCAAGAAATGACCAAAATAACCCCGAAACCCAAAAAATGACCAAAATACCCTCGAAACATAAATATTACCAAAATAATCCCCGAAACCAAAAAGTAACAAAAATACTCTCGAAACCAAAAAAATTACCTGAATACTTCCGAAACCCAAGAAATGACCAAAATACCCCAGAAATCCAAAAAATGACCAAAATACCCTCGAAACATAAATATTACCATAATAACCCATGAAACCTAAAAGTAACCAAAATACTCTCGAAACGAAAAAAATTACCAGAATACCTCCGAAACCCCAGAAATGACCAAAATACCCCCGAAACCGAAAAAATTACCAAAATACCCTCGAAACTTAAAAATTACCAAATTAATCCCCGAAACCAAAAAGTAACCAAAATACTCTCGAAACCAAAAAAATTACCAGAATACCTCCGAAACCTAAGAAATGACCAAAATACCCCCGAAATCCAAAAAATGACCAAAATACGCTCGAAACATAAAAATTACCAAAATAACCCCCGGAACAAAAAAATGACCAAAATACGCTCGAAACAAAAAAAATTACCAGAATACGTCCGAAACCCCAGAAATGACCAAAATACCCTCGAGACATAAAAATTACTAAAATAATCCCCGAAACCTAAAAGTAAACAAAATACTCTCGAAACCAAAAAAATTACCAGAATACCTCCGAAACCTAAGAAATGACCAAAATACCCCCGAAAACCAAAAAATGACCAAAATACCCTCGAAACATAAAAATTACCAAAATAACCCCCGAAACATAAAAATGACCAAAATACTCTCGAAACCAAAAAAATTACCAGAATACCTCCGAAACCCAAGAAATGACCAAAATACCCCCGAAACCAAAAAATGACCAAAATACCCTCGAAACATAAAAATTACCAAAATAACCCCCGAAACATAAAAATGACCAAAATACTCTCGAAACAAAAAAATTACCAGAATAACTCCGAAACCCCAGAAATGACCAAAATACCCCCGAAACCCAAAAAATGACCAAAATACCCTCGAGACATAAAAATTACCAAAATAATCCCCGAAACCTAATTGTAACCAAAATACTCTCGAAACCAAAAAAATTACCAGAATACCTCCGAAACCCAAGAAATGACCAAAATACCCCCGAAACCCAATAAAATGACCAAAATACCTCGAAACATAAAAATTACCAAAATAACCCCCGAAACATAAAAATGACCAAAATACTCTCGAAACCAAAAAAATTACCAGAATACCTCCGAAACCCCAGAAATGACCAAAATACCCCCGAAACCGAAAAAATGACCAAAATACCCTCGAGACATAAAAATTACCAAAATAATCCCCGAAACCCAAAAGTAACCAAAATATTCTCGAAACCAAAAAAATTACCAGAATACCTCCGAAACCCAGGAAATGACCAAAATACCCCCGAAACCCAAAAAATGACCAAAATACCCTCGAAACATAAATATTACCAAAATAATCCCCGAAACCAAAAAGTAACCAAAATACTCTCGAAACCAAAAAAATTACCAGAATACTTCCGAAACCCTAGAAATGACCAAAATACCCCAGAAACCCAAAAAATGACCAAAATACCCTCGAAACATAAATATTACCAAAATAACTCCCGAAACCTAAAAGTAACCAAAATACTCTCGAAACCAAAAAAATTACCAGAATACCTCCGAAACCCAAGAAATGCCCAAAATACCCCCGAAATCAAAAAAATTACCAAAATACCCTCGAAACATAAAAATTACCAAAATAATCCCCGAAACCAAAAAGTAACCAAAATACTCTCGAAACCAAAAAAATTACCAGAATACCTCCGAAACCCAAGAAATGGCCAAAATACCCTCGAAACCCAAAAAATGACCAAAATACGCTCGAATCATAAAAATTACCAAAATAACCCCCGGAACATAAAAATGACCAAAATACTCTCGAAACAAAAAAAATTACCAGAATACCTCCGAAACCCCAGAAATGACCAAAATACCTCCGAACCTCAATAGACTCGCTTTGGGACCCAACAAACAATATTGGAATATTGCCCAAGAAAGCTAAAATTCAGATTTGATAGAAACCTTGACCCAACGTTTATAAGAGAAACGCGAACCAAAGGTATAAGTAACAGACCTTGACCCAATGATTACAAAGGAATCACGAACCAATGGTATAAGTAACAGACCTTGACCCAATGATTATAAAGGAATCACGAACCAAAGGTATAAGTTACAGACCTTGACCCAATGATTATAAAGGAATCACGAACCAAAGGTATAAGTTTGAACGCCACAAGGAAGAATCCTTGATAAGTTCACAGTTCTTGAAGAACCAAAGAGAAGAGCAAAGCCTCACCTTTTCTGATTTTTATTCAATTCAATATCCCTCTATTACAAGCAGTGCATGCTATTTATAAGGCATGGCTGAATGTAGAAAACCTAATCCATCTATTACAAGGAGTGCATGGCTGAATGTAGAAAACCTAATCCATCTATTACAAGGAGTGCATGGCTGAATGTAGAAAACCTAATCCATCTATTACAAGGAGTGCTACATTCCTAATCCATCTATTACAAGGAGTGCATGGCTGAATGTAGAAAACCCTAAAAAACGTTCTAAATAATAAAAGCCTAAAATTAAGGAAGATCTGGTCCAAAAATAACGCCCAATCACATCAGATCAGCCCTCAATAGCTTGGATTAAATTTATTAAGCCTTCATCTTCTTTTGAATCAGCCCAAATCCCTTGAATTAGCCCATTAAGTGCTTCTTTGATCTTCTTGGATCTTGCTCTTGTAATTGGCCCAACTGGAACAAGTAATGGATCCTTGAATGCTTGTTGATTCTCATCACCTCCGAACCCCATGAAATGACCAAAATACCCCCGAAACCCAAAAAATGACCAAAATACCCTCGAAACATAAAAATTACCAAAATAACCCCCGAAACATAAAAATGACCAAAATACTCTCGAAACCAAAAAAATTACCTGAATACCTCCGAAACCCAAGAAATGACCAAAATACCCCCGAAACTCAAAAAATGACCAAAATACCCTCGAGACATAAAAATTACCAAAATAATCCCCGAAACCTAAAAGTAACCAAAATACTCTCGAAACAAAAAAAATTACCAGAATACCTTCGAAACCCAAGAAATGACCAAAATACCCCCGAAACCCAAAAAATAACCAAAATACCCTCGAAACATAAAAATTACCAAAATAACCCCCGAAACATAAAAATGACCAAAATACTCTTGAAACCAAAAAAATTACCAGAATACCTCCGAAACCCAAGAAATGACCAAAATACCCCCGAAACCCAAAAAATGACCAAAATACCCTCAAAACATAAAAATTACCAAAATAACCCCCGAAACATAAAAATGACCAAAATACTCTCGAAACCAAAAAAATTACCAGAATACCTCCGAAACCCCAGAAATGACCAAAATACCCCTGAAACCGAAAAAATTACCAAAATACCCTCGAGACATAAAAATTACCAAAATAATTCCCGAAACCTAATAGTAACCAAAATACTCTCGAAACCAAAAAAATAACCAGAATACCTCCGAAACCCAAGAAATGACCAAAATAGCCCCGAAACCCAATAAAATGACCAAAATACCCTCGAAACATAAAAATTACCAAAATAACCCCCGAAACATAAAAATGACCAAAATACTCTCGAAACCAAAAAAATTACCAGAATACCTCCGAAACCCCAGAAATGACCAAAATACCCCCGAAACCGAAAAAATGACCAATGAGGGCTGATCTGACGTAATTGGGCGTTATTTATGGCAAAGATTTATGGCTGATTGACTTTCCAGCTCTAAAACAGTTAACAGATACTTTTCCTTATTTAGATCTTCTAATTTTGGACCAGATCTTTCTTAATTTTAGGCTTTTATTATTTAGAACGTTTTTTAGGGTTTTTCCTATTTTGGATCTGCTATTTTCAGACCAAATCAGTTTTTAATTAGGGTTTTATTATTTAGTACGTTTTTTTGGTCAAATTTGATTCCTGATATGGTTAGGTATCAATTAGGAGTTATTTTAGAATATATTTTCTTGTCTGCCAAGTTTTATAGAGCCCTTAAATAGGCCCCTAAGTCTGTAAACGTTTTTTTTGGTTGGATTATTGAATAAAAATCAGAAAAAGGTGAGGATTTGCTCTTCTCTTTGGTTCTTCAAGAACTGAGAACTTATCAAGGATTCTTCCTTGTGGCGTTCAAACTTTATACTTTTGGTTCGTGATTCCTTTATAATCATTGGGTCAAGGTTCTTTTACTTATACCTTTGGTTCGCGTTTCTCTTATAAACGTTGGGTCAGGGTTTCTATCAAATCTGAATTTTAGCTTTCTGGGGCAATAATTCCAATATTGTTTGTTGGGTCTCAAAGCAAGTCTGTTGAGGTTCGCATCAGATTCAGTGTGATTTTATGTGTTTGCTTTGCGGTTTTGACAAAACTGAGGGTATATTTTTGCAATTTACTGGGTTTTATGGGCAATTTTGGACCTTTTTATGCTTTCGGAGGGATCTCTTGAAAAACCAAAGAGAAGAGCAAAGCCTCACCTTTTCT
>JAWTZU010000015.1:1027533-1092533 GCA_033629205.1 Lithocarpus polystachyus | reverse complement strand
TGTTGACACTGGGACCTTCATCTCTCCTTTTTGGTGGTTCGGTTTTGGACTTGAAAACAGCCCCTTCATCTTTCCTCCCATTTGATCTCCATGAAGCAGAGGAGCCCAGATTTTGAAATGACCGAGTTCCTTTCCTTTTGAGCTGTCGTTCCACCTTTATTGCCATATGCACCATGTCCTCCAATGATGCGAACCTCAACAGACTCGCTTTGAGACCCAACAAACAATATTGGAATATTGCCCAAGAAAGCTAAAATTCAGATTTGATAGAAACCCTGACCCAACGTTTATAAGAGAAACGCGAACCAAAGGTATAAGTAACAGACCTTGACCCAATGATTATAAAGAATCACGAACCAAAGGTATAAGTTTGAACGCCACAAGGAAGAATCCTTGATAAGTTCACAGTTCTTGAAGAACCAAAGAGAAGAGCAAAGCCTCACATTTTCTAATTTTATTCAATAATTCATCCCATTACAAGGAGTGCATGCTATTTATAAGGCATGGCTGAATGAAGAAAACCTAATCCTTCTATTACAAGGAGTGGCTGAATGTAGAAAACCTAAAAAACGTGCTAAATAATAAAACCCTAAATAAAACCTGATTTGGTCTGAAAATAGCAGATCCAAAATAGGAAAAACCCTAAAAAACGTTCTAAATAATAAAAGCCTAAAATTAAGGAAGATCTGGTCCAAAATTAGAAGATCTAAATTAGGAAAAGTATCTATTAACTGATTTAGAGCTGAAAAGTCAATCAGCCATAAATCTTTGCCATAAATAACGCCCAATTACATCAGATCAGCCCTCAATAACTTGGATTAAATTTATTAGGCCTTCATCTTCTTTTGGGCCCAGCTTGGAATGTGAATCAGCCCAAATCCCTTGAATCAGCCCATTTAGTGCTTCTTTGATCTTCTTGGATCTTGCTCTTGTAATTGGCCCAACTGGAACTTGCAATGGATCCTTGAAAGCTTGTTGATTCTCATCATCCAACTCCATGTAGTGCTGCAACTCCACCAAATTGGCAATGTCCCGATTCAGCCCATTCAGAAACCTCGCCATGGTAGCTTCTCTGTCCTCCTCTACATTAGCTCGGATCATGGCAATCTCCATCTCCTTGTGGTAGTCATCCACGCTCTTATAGCCTTGAGTAAGACTCTGTAATTTTTGATACAAGTCCCTATAGTAGTGACTAGGGATAAATCGCCTTCTCATGGTGGCCTTCATTTGCTCCCAAGTCTCAATAGGCCTCTCATGGTTTCTCCTTCTGTTCATCACAAGTTGATCCCACCATATAATAGCATAGTCAGTAAACTCAATCACAGCTAGTTTTACCTTTTTCTCCTCGGAGTAATTGTGGCACTCAAAGATGAACTCCACCTTCTTCTCCCACTCCAAGTACTCTTCTGGATCATTTTTCCCTTGGAATGATGGTATCTTCATTTTTATGTTTCTGATGAGAATCAACAAGCTTTCAAGGATCCATTGCAAGTTCCAGTTGGGCCAATTACAAGAGCAAGATCCAAGAAGATCAAAGAAGCACTAAATGGGCTGATTCAAGGGATTTGGGCTGATTCACATTCCAAGCTGGGCCCAAAAGAAGATGAAGGCCTAATAAATTTAATCCAAGCTATTGATGGCTGATCTGACGTAATTGGGCGTTATTTATGGCAAAGATTTATGACTGATTGACTTTCTAGCTCTAAATCAGTTAATAGATACTTTTCCTAATTTAGATCTTCTAATTTTGGACCAGATCTTCCTTAATTTTAGGCTTTTATTATTTAGAACGTTTTTTAGGGTTTTTCCTATTTTGGATCTGCTATTTTCAGACCAAATCAGGTTTTATTTAGGGTTTTATTATTTAGCACGTTTTTTAGGTTTTCTACATTCAGCCACTCCTTGTAATAGAAGGATTAGGTTTTCTACATTCTGCCACTCCTTGTAATAGAAGGATTAGGTTTTCTTCATTCAGCCATGCCTTATAAATAGCATGCACTCCTTGTAATGGGATGGAATTGAATAAAAATCAGAAAAGGTGAGGCTTTGCTCTTCTCTTTGGTTCTTCAAGAACTGTGAACTTATCAAGGATTCTTCCTTGTGGCGTTCAAACTTATACCTTTGGTTCGTGATTCCTTTATAATCATTGGGTCAAGGTCTGTTACTTATACCATTGGTTCGTGATTCCTTTGTAATCATTGGGTCAAGGTCTGTTACTTATACCTTTGGTTCGCGTTTCTCTTATAAACGTTGGGTCAAGGTTTCTATCAAATCTGAATTTTAGCTTTCTTGGGCAATATTCCAATATTGTTTGTTGGGTCTCAAAGCGAGTCTATTGAGGTTCGCATCAGTTTCCTAGGCTTCTGTCAGTCCCATCTTGCCATCTTGGATCTCTTCGAAATCCTCCACCACGCCTTTCGCCCCTTCGCGCAAACCTGCCCCCGTTGTTCCACGAAACATGATCCTCTTCATCTTCAAGCTCATCCTCGTGGTAGTAATCAGAATCATCCACGCGCGCATGCCTTTTTTGCCTTCTAACATTAGGGCCTCTTTGGGGACGCTCCTCACGCAAATTAGCAATATCAGTATCTTGCCTGTCCAACCGATCTCGAATCTCATTAAACACCACGTTCATGCGTTCAAATTGTTGTTGCATAGCCTGCAACATGATAGATGATGACTCTTCCCCTCCTTCCTTATTTGATGTTTCACCCCTGCAAGACATATTTTAAAAACTACAAAGAAAGGTTAGAAATTCCTCACAACACTCCCTCACGTGTTTGCACTCAGATTATGTCACTCCCACTCGTGTTTCACTCTTAAATTGGCTTTTTCCCGATATTAGTCTCACACTCTCTTGCCTTTTTCCACTCGCAGCTTCCCCTTTTCAGTTCTGCAATAAACTAATAAACTTGATCAAGAAATTCAACTTGTAGTATTTAAACCAATACCAACGGCTAGAAAGTATGACAGAAACACAATTCAAAGAAAAATAGGACAAAAGAAAACAATATAATTGCTCTGAGAGAACTGAAACAAAGAACAAAAATTTTTTTTTTTTCACGTTTTTTTTTTTTTTTTTTTTTTTCTGCAGTCCTTTTTTTTTCACTTTTTTTTTTATTTCTGCAGTTTTTTTTTTCACGTTTTTTTTTTTTTTTTTTTTTTTTTTTTTGGGAACTCAGTGCACAATTTTAACCTAGTGCACGACACAAAACAAGAACGAAGAATAAAAAAGAAAAAAAAAACTGAAACGGAAGATAACAGGAAACTAAAAGGATAGAAAACGGATTTTAGAACCTGAGCTCTGATACCAAATGATGCGAACCTCAACAGACTCGCTTTGAGACCCAACAAACAATATTGGAATATTGCCCAAGAAAGCTAAAATTCAGATTTGATAGAAACCCTGACCCAACGTTTATAAGAGAAACGCGAACCAAAGGTATAAATAACAGACCTTGACCCAATGATTATAAGGAATCACGAACTAAAGGTATATAAAGTTTGAACGCCACAAGGAAGAATCCTTGATAAGTTCACAGTTCTTGAAGAACCAAAGAGAAGAGCAAAGCCTCACCTTTTCTGATTTTTATTCAATAATTCATCCCATTACAAGGAGTGCATGCTATTTATAAGGCATGGCTGAATGAAGAAATCCTAATCCTTCTATTACAAGGAGTGGCTGAATGTAGAAAACCTAATCCATCTATTACAAGGAGTGGCTGAATGTAGAAAACCTAAAAAACGTGCTAAATAATAAAACCCTAAATAAAACCTGATTTGGTCTGAAAATAGCAGATCCAAAATAGGAAAAACCCTAAAAAACGTTCTAAATAATAAAAACCTAAAATTAAGGAAGATCTGGTCCAAAATTAGAAGATCTAAATTAGGAAAAGTATCTATTAACTGATTTAGAGCTGGAAAGTCAATCAGCCATAAATCTTTGCCAAAAATAACGCCCAATCACATCAGATCAGCCCTCAATAGCTTGGATTAAATTTATTAAGCCTTCATCTTCTTTTGGGCCCAGCTTGGAATGTGAATCAGCCCAAATCCCTTGAATCAGCCCATTAAGTGCTTCTTTGATCTTCTTGGATCTTGCTCTAGTAATAGGCCCAACTGGAACTTGCAATGGATCCTCGAATGCATGTTGATTCTCATCATTCCCCCTCTCTTCAAAAGGATTCATCCTCGAATCGTCACCTACATCAAAAGGAGAAAGATCAGAAACATTAAATGTAGCACTAATGTTATACCTGGAAGATCCAACTTGTAGGCATTATCATTGATTCTCTCAAGGACTTGAAACGGTCCATTCCCTCTTGGATGTAGCTTGGATCGCCTACGGGCTGGAAATCTTTCTTTTCTCATATGCACCCAAACCCAATCACCTGGTTCAAAGAGAAGTTGTCTACGGCCCTTGTTGGCTTTGGTGGCATATTGCTCATTTTTCTTTTCAATATGTTGCCGTACACTTTCATGGAGTTTCTTCACCATCTCAGCCTTTTTTTGACCATCCAAACTAGTCATTTCATTAACAGGAAAAGGCAGCAAATCAAAAGGTGTTAGTAGATTAAAACCATAAACAATCTCAAATGGTGAAAAATTAGTAGTAGAATGAACACTTCGATTATATGCAAACTCAACGAATGGCAAACAATCCTCCCAATTTTTCAAATTCTTTTGAATTATAGTACGCAGCAAAGTAGATAAAGTTCTATTTACTACCTCAGTTGGGGTAAATAGAACTTTTTGGGGTGATGTTTTTTGGGGTGATGTTTTTTTAATTTTAATGGTTTTGGGTTTGGATATTAAGGGATTCAGTGTGATTTTATGTGTTTGCTTTGCGGTTTTGACAAAACTGAGGGTATATTTTTGCAATTTACTGGGTTTTATGGGCGATTTTGGCCCTTTTTATGCTTTCGGAGGGATCTCTTCGTAATTTAGCGAGTTTTGAATTAAAATTAGCCGTTTCAACGAATTTAGTTATAGAGTGTATGTATTTTCCGAGGGACTTTTGGCGAGATTAACTTATTTATTGTGCTTTTTGGGGTGACGTTTTTTTAATTTTAATGGTTTTGGGTTTGGAATTTTAGCGATTCAAATTGGATTTAGATGTTTTGTTTTTACCTTTTTTAACAAAACTGAGGTTATATTATTGCAATTACGGGGTTTTTGGGGCCATTCTGGCCCGATTAAAGCTATCTGAGGGATTTATTCGGAATTTACCGAGTTTTGAATTTGAATTTGCCGTTTCAATGAATTTGGTTACAGAGTGAATGTATTTTCCGCTGGACTTCGGGCGATATTATTGGTTCTTGATGAGAATTTTAGTAATTTAGCGGGTTTAGAAGGGGCCGTTCGCCATTTTAACGGCTTTGGAAAGGGTATTTTTGCAGATTTATGGGTTTTGATGTGGAATTTTTACACTTTTTCCCGGTTATGGGAGGCGTATTCTGAATATTTAATTGGTTTTCGTGAGGGGAGGGGGGCAATTCTAGCATTTTAACGGGCATTTTTGGAGACATCTTGTTTATTTCAATTGTCTTCGAACGAATATTTTTCCAATTTTGGCCGTGTTAATGAATTTGAAAGTTAGGCATTTTCAATTTCGTAGGTTTTAGAGGCCGTGTGGCCGTTACATTAGTTTTTTAGGGGTAATTAAGCATCTTTCAACTGTTTTTAGGCTGTCATTTTAGAATTTTAATTGTTTTTTACGGGCATTTTAGCAATTTCTACCATTTTGGCAAGGCAATTTATCAATTAATGAGTTTTTACCGGGTTTTTGCGGTCTTTTTAAAAGTAATTATCAATTTTTCAGAGGTGTTTTAGGGATTCGAATGAATTTGGATGCGGTATTTTTTAGATTTTTTTTTAATTTTTCAATGGCAATTTCGCTATTTTAATAGCATGGAAGTGTTATTTTTGCTATATTATGTGTTTCAAGTGGTGGACATATTGGCAATTTTAACAGTTTTAGGAAGATATTCTAGCAATTTGTTGGGGTTTTAGGGGGGCAAGTACATTTATATGGTCGTGGGAGTAGTACTTTCGGAACTTCATGCGTTTTGACGTTCCAGTTTGGCCATTTTGTTGTATTTTAAAATGTACTTTTTAATTTATTGTGCTTTTTGGGGTGATGTTTTTGTAATTTTAATGGTTTTGGGTTTGGATATTAAGTGATTCAGTGTGATTTTATGTGTTTGCTTTGCGTTTTTGACAAAACTGAGGGTACATTTTTGCAATTTACTGGGTTTTATGGGCAATTTTGGCCCTTTTTATGCTTTCGGAGGGATCTCTTCGCAATTTAACGAGTTTTGAATTTAAATTGGCCGTTTCAACGAAATTAGTTATAGAGTGTATGTATTTTCCGAGGGACTTTTGGCGATATTAACTTATTTATTGTGCTTTTTGGGGTGACGTTTTTGTAATTTTAATGTTTTTGGGTTTGGAATTTTAGCGATTCAAATTGGATTTAGATGTTTTGTTTTTACCTTTTTTAACAAAACTGAGGTTATCTTATTCCAATTACGGGGTTTTGGGGGTCATTTTGGCTCGATTGAAGCTATCTGAGGGATTTATTTGGAATTTACAGAGTTTTGAATTTGAATTTGCCGTTTCAATGAATTTGGTTACAGAGTGAATGTATTTTCCGCTGGACTTCGGGCGATATTATTGGTTCTTGATGAGAATTTTAGTAATTTGGCGGGTTTAGAAGGCGCCGTTCGCCATTTTAACGGCTTTGGAAAGGGTATTTTTGCAGATTTATGGGTTTTGATGTGGAATTTTTACACTTTTTCCCGGTTATGGGAGGTGTATTCTGAATATTTAATTGGTTTTCGTGAGGAGAGGGGGGCAATTCTAGCTTTTTAACGGGCATTTTTGGAGACAATTTGTTTATTTCAATTGTCTTCGAACGAATATTTTTCCAATTTTGGCCGTGTTAATGAATTTGAAAGTTAGGCATTTTCAATTTCGTAGGTTTTAGAGGCCGTGTGGCCGTTACATTAGTTTTTTAGGGGTAATTAAGAATCTTTCAACTGTTTTTGGGCTGCCATTTTAGAATTTTAACTGTTTTTTACGGGCATTTTAGCAATTTCTACCATTTTGGCAAGGCAATTTATCAATTAATGAGTTTTTACCGGGTTTTTGCGGCCTTTTTAAAAGTAATTATCAATTTTTCAGAGGTGTTTTAGGGATTCTAATGAATTTGGATGCGGTATTTTGACGTTGCAGTTTGGCCATTTTGTTGTATTTTAAAATGTAGTTTTTAATTTATTGTGCTTTTTGGGGTGATGTTTTTGTAATTTTAATGGTTTTGGGTTTGGATATTAAGGGATTCAGTATGATTTTATGTGTTTGCTTTGCGGTTTTGACAAAACTGAGGGTATATTTTTTCAATTTACTGGGTTTAATGGGCACTTTTGGCCCTTTTTATGCTTTCGGAGGGATCTCTTCGCAATTTAACGAGTTTTGAATTTAAATTGGCCGTTTCAATGAATTTAGTTATAGAGTGTATGTATTTTCCGAGGGACTTTTGGCGAGATTAACTTATTTATTGTGCTTTTTGGGGTGACGTTTTTGTAATTTTAATGGTTTTGGGTTTGGAATTTTAGCGATTCAAATTGGATTTAGATGTTTTGTTTTTACCTTTTTTTAACAAAACTGAGGTTATATTATTGCAATTACGGGGTTTTGGGGGCCATTTTGGCTCGATTAAAGCTATCTGAGGGATTTATTCGGAATTTACCGAGTTTTGAATTTGAATTTGCCGTTTCAATGAATTTGGTTACAGAGTGAATGTATTTTCCGCTGGACTTCGTGCGATATTATTGGTTCTTGATGAGAATTTTAGTAATTTAGCGGGTTTAGAAGGGGCCGTTCGCCATTATAACGGCTTTGGAAAGGGTATTTTTGCAGATTTATGGGTTTTGATGTGGAATTTTTACACTTTTTCCCGGTTATGGGAGGTGTATTCTGAGTATTTAATTGGTTTTCGTGAGGAGAGGGGGGCAATTCTAGCTTTTTAACGGGCATTTTTGGAGACATCTTGTTTATTTCAATTGTCTTCGAACGAATATTTTTCCAATTTTGGCCGTGTTAATGAATTTGAAAGTTAGGCATTTTCAATTTCGTAGGTTTTAGAGGCCGTGTGGCCGTTACATTAGTTTATTAGGGGTAATTAAGCATCTTTCAACTGTTTTTAGGCTGCCATTTTAGAATTTTAATTGTTTTTTACGGGCATTTTAGCAATTTCTACCATTTTGGCAAGGCAATTTATCAATTAATGAGTTTTTACCGGGTTTTTGCGGTCTTTTTTAAAGTAATTATCAATTTTTCAGAGGTGTTTTAGGGATTCTAATGAATTTGGATGCGGCATTTTTAAAATTTTTTTTTATTTTTCAATGGCAATTTCGCTATTTTAATAGCATGGAAGTGTTATTTTTGCTATATTATGTGTTTCAAGTGGTGGACATATTGGCAATTTTAACAGTTTTAGGAAGATATTCTAGCAATTGGTTGGGGTTTTAGGGGGGCACGTACATTTTATATGGTCGGGGGAGAAGTACTTTCGGAACTTCATGCGTTTTGACGTTGCAGTTTGGCCATTTTGTTGTATTTTAAAATGTACTTTTTAATTTATTGTGCTTTTTGGGGTGATGTTTTTTTAATTTTAATGGTTTTGGGTTTGGATATTAAGGGATTCAGTGTGATTTTATGAGTTTGCTTTGCGGTTTTGACAAAACTGAGGGTATATTTTTGCAATTTACTGGGTTTTATGGGCGATTTTGGCCCTTTTTATGCTTTCGGAGGGATCTCTTCGTAATTTAACGAGTTTTGAATTTAAATTAGCCGTTTCAACGAATTTAGTTATAGAGTGTACGTATTTTCCGAGGGACTTTTGGCGAGATTAACTTATTTATTGTGCTTTTTGGGGTGACGTTTTTGTAATTTTAATGGTTTTTGGGTTTGGAATTTTAGCGATTCAAATTGGATTTAGATGTTTTGTTTTTACCTTTTTTAACAAAACTGAGGTTATATTATTGCAATTACGGGGTTTTTGGGGCCATTTCCGCCCGATTAAAGCTATCTGAGGGATTTATTCGGAATTTACCGAGTTTTGAATTTGAATTTGCCGTTTCAATGAATTTGGTTACAGAGTGAATGTATTTTCCGCTGGACTTCGGGCGATATTATTGGTTCTTGATGAGAATTTTAGTAATTTAGCGGGTTTAGAAGGGGCCGTTCGCCATTTTAACGGCTTTGGAAAGGGTATTTTTGCAGATTTATGGGTTTTGATGTGGAATTTTTACACTTTTTCCCGGTTATGGGAGGTGTATTCTGAATATTTAATTGGTTTTCGTGAGGGGAGGGGGGCAATTCTAGCTTTTTAACGGGCATTTTTGGAGACATCTTGTTTATTTCAGTTGTCTTCGAACGAATATTTTTCCAATTTTGGCCGTGTTAATGAATTTGAATGTTAGGCATTTTCAATTTCGTAGGTTTTAGAGGCCGTGTGGCCGTTACATTAGTTTTTTAGGGGTAATTAAGCATCTTTCAACAGTTTTTAGGCTGTCATTTTAGAATTTTAACTGTTTTTTACGGGCATTTTAGCAATTTTTACCATTTTGGCAAGGCAATTTATCAATTAATGAGTTTTTACCGGGTTTTTGCGGTCTTTTTTAAAGTAATTATCAATTTTTCAGAGGTGTTTTAGGGATTCTAATGAATTTGGATGCGGTATTTTTTAAATTTTTTTTATTTTTCAATGGCAATTTCGCTATTTTAATAGCATGGAAGTGTTATTTTTGCTATATTATGTGTTTCAAGTGGTGGACATATTGGCAATTTTAACAGTTTTAGGAAGATATTCTAGCAATTTGTTGGGGTTTTAGGGGGGCACGGACATTTATATGGTCGGGGGAGTAGTACTTTCGGAACTTCATGCGTTTTGATGTTGCAGTTTGGCCATTTTGTTGTATTTTAAAATGTACTTTTTTAATTTATTGTGCTTTTTGGGGTGATGTTTTTGTAATTTTAATGGTTTTGGGTTTGGATATTAAGGGATTCAGTGTGATTTTATGTGTTTGCTTTGCGTTTTTGACAAAACTGAGGGTACATTTTTGCAATTTACTGGGTTTTATGGGCAATTTTGGCCCTTTTTATGCTTTCGGAGGGATCTCTTCGCAATTTAACGAGTTTTGAATTTAAATTGGCCGTTTCAACGAAATTAGTTATAGAGTGTATGTATTTTCCGAGGGACTTTTGGCGAGATTAACTTATTTATTGTGCTTTTTGGGGTGACGTTTTTGTAATTTTAATGGTTTTGGGTTTGGAATTTTAGCGATTCAAATTGGATTTAGATGTTTTGTTTTTACCTTTTTTAACAAAACTGAGGTTATATTATTCCAATTACGGGGTTTTGGGGGGTCATTTTGGCTCGATTAAAGCTATCTGAGGGATTTATTTGGAATTTACAGAATTTTGAATTTGAATTTGCCGTTTCAATGAATTTGGTTACAGAGTGAATGTATTTTCCACTGGACTTCGGGCGATATTATTGGTTCTTGATGAGAATTTTAGTAATTTGGCGGGTTTAGAAGGGGCCGTTCGCCATTTTAACGGCTTTGGAAAGGGTATTTTTGCAGATTTATGGGTTTTGATGTGGAATTTTTACACTTTTTCCCGGTTATGGGAGGTGTATTCTGAGTATTTAATTGGTTTTCGTGAGGAGAGGGGGGCAATTCTAGCTTTTTAACGGGCATTTTTGGAGACATCTTGTTTATTTCAATTGTCATCGAACGAATATTTTTCCAATTTTGGCCGTGTTAATGAATTTGAAAGTTAGGCATTTTCAATTTCGTAGGTTTTAGAGGCCGTGTGGCCGTTACATTAGTTTATTAGGGGTAATTAAGCATCTTTCAACTGTTTTTAGGCTGCCATTTTAGAATTTTAATTGTTTTTTACGGGCATTTTAGCAATTTCTACCATTTTGGCAAGGCAATTTATCAATTAATGAGTTTTTACCGGGTTTTTGCGGTCTTTTTTAAAGTAATTATCAATTTTTCAGAGGTGTTTTAGGGATTCTAATGAATTTGGATGCGGCATTTTTAAAATTTTTTTTTATTTTTCAATGGCAATTTCGCTATTTTAATAGCATGGAAGTGTTATTTTTGCTATATTATGTGTTTCAAGTGGTGGACATATTGGCAATTTTAACAGTTTTAGGAAGATATTCTAGCAATTGGTTGGGGTTTTAGGGGGGCACGTACATTTTATATGGTCGGGGGAGAAGTACTTTCGGAACTTCATGCGTTTTGACGTTGCAGTTTGGCCATTTTGTTGTATTTTAAAATGTACTTTTTAATTTATTGTGCTTTTTGGGGTGATGTTTTTTTAATTTTAATGGTTTTGGGTTTGGATATTAAGGGATTCAGTGTGATTTTATGAGTTTGCTTTGCGGTTTTGACAAAACTGAGGGTATATTTTTGCAATTTACTGGGTTTTATGGGCGATTTTGGCCCTTTTTATGCTTTCGGAGGGATCTCTTCGTAATTTAACGAGTTTTGAATTTAAATTAGCCGTTTCAACGAATTTAGTTATAGAGTGTACGTATTTTCCGAGGGACTTTTGGCGAGATTAACTTATTTATTGTGCTTTTTGGGGTGACGTTTTTGTAATTTTAATGGTTTTTGGGTTTGGAATTTTAGCGATTCAAATTGGATTTAGATGTTTTGTTTTTACCTTTTTTAACAAAACTGAGGTTATATTATTGCAATTACGGGGTTTTTGGGGCCATTTTGGCCCGATTAAAGCTATCTGAGGGATTTATTCGGAATTTACCGAGTTTTGAATTTGAATTTGCCGTTTCAATGAATTTGGTCACAGAGTGAATGTATTTTCCGCTGGAGTTCGGGCGATATTATTGGTTCTTGATGAGAATTTTAGTAATTTAGCGGGTTTAGAAGGGGCCGTTCGCCATTTTAACGGCTTTGGAAAGGGTATTTTTGCAGATTTATGGGTTTTGATGTGGAATTTTTACACTTTTTCCCGGTTATGGGAGGTGTATTCTGAATATTTAATTGGTTTTCGTGAGGGGAGGGGGGCAATTCTAGCTTTTTAACGGGCATTTTTGGAGACATCTTGTTTATTTCAGTTGTCTTCGAACGAATATTTTTCCAATTTTGGCCGTGTTAATGAATTTGAATGTTAGGCATTTTCAATTTCGTAGGTTTTAGAGGCCGTGTGGCCGTTACATTAGTTTTTTAGGGGTAATTAAGCATCTTTCAACAGTTTTTAGGCTGTCATTTTAGAATTTTAACTGTTTTTTACGGGCATTTTAGCAATTTTTACCATTTTGGCAAGGCAATTTATCAATTAATGAGTTTTTACCGGGTTTTTGCGGTCTTTATTAAAGTAATTATCAATTTTTCAGAGGTGTTTTAGGGATTCTAATGAATTTGGATGCGGTATTTTTTAAATTTTTTTTATTTTTCAATGGCAATTTCGCTATTTTAATAGCATGGAAGTGTTATTTTTGCTATATTATGTGTTTCAAGTGGTGGACATATTGGCAATTTTAACAGTTTTAGGAAGATATTCTAGCAATTTGTTGGGGTTTTAGGGGGGCACGTACATTTATATGGTCGGGGGAGTAGTACTTTCGGAACTTCATGCGTTTTGATGTTGCAGTTTGGCCATTTTGTTGTATTTTAAAATGTACTTTTTTAATTTATTGTGCTTTTTGGGGTGATGTTTTTGTAATTTTAATGGTTTTGGGTTTGGATATTAAGGGATTCAGTGTGATTTTATGTGTTTGCTTTGCGTTTTTGACAAAACTGAGGGTACATTTTTGCAATTTACTGGGTTTTATGGGCAATTTTGGCCCTTTTTATGCTTTCGGAGGGATCTCTTCGCAATTTAACGAGTTTTGAATTTAAATTGGCCGTTTCAACGAAATTAGTTATAGAGTGTATGTATTTTCCGAGGGACTTTTGGCGAGATTAACTTATTTATTGTGCTTTTTGGGGTGACGTTTTTGTAATTTTAATGGTTTTGGGTTTGGAGTTTTAGCGATTCAAATTGGATTTAGATGTTTTGTTTTTACCTTTTTTAACAAAACTGAGGTTATATTATTCCAATTACGGGGTTTTGGGGGGTCATTTTGGCTCGATTAAAGCTATCTGAGGGATTTATTTGGAATTTACAGAGTTTTGAATTTGAATTTGCCGTTTCAATGAATTTTGGTTACAGAGTGAATGTATTTTCCACTGGACTTCGGGCGATATTATTGGTTCTTGATGAGAATTTTAGTAATTTGGCGGGTTTAGAAGGGGCCGTTCGCCATTTTAACGGCTTTGGAAAGGGTATTTTTGCAGATTTATGGGTTTTGATGTGGAATTTTTACACTTTTTCCCGGTTATGGGAGGTGTATTCTGAATATTTAATTGGTTTTCGGTTGGAGAGGGGGGCAATTCTAGCTTTTTAACGGGCATTTTTGGAGACATCTTGTTTATTTCAATTGTCTTCGAACGAATATTTTTCCAATTTTGGCCGTGTTAATGAATTTGAAAGTTAGGCATTTTCAATTTCGTAGGATTTAGAGGCCGTGTGGCCGTTACATTAGTTTTTTAGGGGTAATTAAGCATCTTTCAACTGTTTTTAGGCTGCCATTTTAGAATTTTAACTGTTTTTTACGGGCATTTTAGCAATTTCTACCATTTTGGCAAGGCAATTTATCAATTAATGAGTTTTTACCGGGTTTTTGCGGTCTTTTTTAAAGTAATTATCAATTTTTACGAGGTGTTTTAGGGATTCGAATGAATTTGGATGCGGTATTTTTTAGATTTTTTTTTTTATTTTTCAATGGCAATTTCGCTATTTTAATAGCATGGAAGTGTTATTTTTGCTATATTATGTGTTTCAAGTGGTGGACATATTGGCAATTTTAACAGTTTTAGGAAGATATTCTAGCAATTGGTTGGGGTTTTAGGGGGGCACGTACATTTTATATGGTCGGGGGAGAAGTACTTTCGGAACTTCATGCGTTTTGACGTTGCAGTTTGGCCATTTTGTTGTATTTTAAAATGTACTTTTTAATTTATTGTGCTTTTTGGGGTGATGTTTTTTTAATTTTAATGGTTTTGGGTTTGGATATTAAGGGATTCAGTGTGATTTTATGAGTTTGCTTTGCGGTTTTGACAAAACTGAGGGTATATTTTTGCAATTTACTGGGTTTTATGGGCGATTTTGGCCCTTTTTATGCTTTCGGAGGGTTCTCTTCGTAATTTAACGAGTTTTGAATTTAAATTAGCCGTTTCAACGAATTTAGTTATAGAGTGTACGTATTTTCCGAGGGACTTTTGGCGAGATTAACTTATTTATTGTGCTTTTTGGGGTGACGTTTTTGTAATTTTAATGGTTTTTGGGTTTGGAATTTTAGCGATTCAAATTGGATTTAGATGTTTTGTTTTTACCTTTTTTAACAAAACTGAGGTTATATTATTGCAATTACGGGGTTTTTGGGGCCATTTTGGCCCGATTAAAGCTATCTGAGGGATTTATTCGGAATTTACCGAGTTTTGAATTTGAATTTGCCGTTTCAATGAATTTGGTTACAGAGTGAATGTATTTTCCGCTGGACTTCGGGCGATATTATTGGTTCTTGATGAGAATTTTAGTAATTTAGCGGGTTTAGAAGGGGCCGTTCGCCATTTTAACGGCTTTGGAAAGGGTATTTTTGCAGATTTATGGGTTTTGATCTGGAATTTTTACACTTTTTCCCGGTTATGGGAGGTGTATTCTGAATATTTAATTGGTTTTCGTGAGGGGAGGGGGGCAATTCTAGCTTTTTAACGGGCATTTTTGGAGACATCTTGTTTATTTCAGTTGTCTTCGAACGAA
The DNA here is from genome assembly GCA_033629205.1 of Lithocarpus polystachyus. Taxonomy (NCBI): domain Eukaryota; kingdom Viridiplantae; phylum Streptophyta; class Magnoliopsida; order Fagales; family Fagaceae; genus Lithocarpus; species Lithocarpus polystachyus. The sequence goes on along the minus strand of JAWTZU010000015.1, from coordinate 1,077,629 downwards.
TATTTTTCCAATTTTGGCCGTGTTAATGAATTTGAATGTTAGGCATTTTCAATTTCGTAGGTTTTAGAGGCCGTGTGGCCGTTACATTAGTTTTTTAGGGGTAATTAAGCATCTTTCAACTGTTTTTGGGCTGCCATTTTAGAATTTTAACTGTTTTTTACGGGCATTTTAGCAATTTCTACCATTTTGGCAAGGCAATTTATCAATTAATGAGTTTTTACCGGGTTTTTGCGGTCTTTTTTAAAGTAATTATCAATTTTTCAGAGGTGTTTTAGGGATTCTAATGAATTTGGATGCGGTATTTTGACGTTGCAGTTTGGCCATTTTGTTGTATTTTAAAATGTAGTTTTTAATTTATTGTGCTTTTTGGGGTGATGTTTTTGTAATTTTAATGGTTTTGGGTTTGGATATTAAGGGATTTCAGTATGATTTTATGTGTTTGCTTTGCGGTATTGACAAAACTGAGGGTATATTTTTGCAATTTACTGGGTTTAATGGGCACTTTTGGCCCTTTTTATCCTTTCGGAGGGATCTCTTCGCAATTTAACGAGTTTTGAATTTAAATTGGCCGTTTCAATGAATTTAGTTATAGAGTGTATGTATTTTCCGAGGGACTTTTGGCGAGATTAACTTATTTATTGTGCTTTTTGGGGTGACGTTTTTGTAATTTTAATGGTTTTGGGTTTGGAATTTTAGCGATTCAAATTGGATTTAGATGTTTTGTTTTTACCTTTTTTAACAAAACTGAGGTTATATTATTGCAATTACGGGGTTTTGGGGGCCATTTTGGCTCGATTAAAGCTATCTGAGGGATTTATTCGGAATTTACCGAGTTTTGAATTTGAATTTGCCGTTTCAATGAATTTGGTTACAGAGTGAATGTATTTTCCGCTGGACTTCGTGCGATATTATTGGTTCTTGATGAGAATTTTAGTAATTTAGCGGGTTTAGAAGGGGCCGTTCGCCATTATAACGGCTTTGGAAAGGGTATTTTTGCAGATTTATGGGTTTTGATGTGGAATTTTTACACTTTTTCCCGGTTATGGGAGGTGTATTCTGAGTATTTAATTGGTTTTCGTGAGGAGAGGGGGGCAATTCTAGCTTTTTAACGGGCATTTTTGGAGACATCTTGTTTATTTCAATTGTCATCGAACGAATATTTTTCCAATTTTGGCCGTGTTAATGAATTTGAAAGTTAGGCATTTTCAATTTCGTAGGTTTTAGAGGCCGTGTGGCCGTTACATTAGTTTATTAGGGGTAATTAAGCATCTTTCAACTGTTTTTAGGCTGCCATTTTAGAATTTTAATTGTTTTTTACGGGCATTTTAGCAATTTCTACCATTTTGGCAAGGCAATTTATCAATTAATGAGTTTTTACCGGGTTTTTGCGGTCTTTTTTAAAGTAATTATCAATTTTTCAGAGGTGTTTTAGGGATTCTAATGAATTTGGATGCGGCATTTTTAAAATTTTTTTTTATTTTTCAATGGCAATTTCGCTATTTTAATAGCATGGAAGTGTTATTTTTGCTATATTATGTGTTTCAAGTGGTGGACATATTGGCAATTTTAACAGTTTTAGGAAGATATTCTAGCAATTGGTTGGGGTTTTAGGGGGGCACGTACATTTTATATGGTCGGGGGAGAAGTACTTTCGGAACTTCATGCGTTTTGACGTTGCAGTTTGGCCATTTTGTTGTATTTTAAAATGTACTTTTTAATTTATTGTGCTTTTTGGGGTGATGTTTTTTTAATTTTAATGGTTTTGGGTTTGGATATTAAGGGATTCAGTGTGATTTTATGAGTTTGCTTTGCGGTTTTGACAAAACTGAGGGTATATTTTTGCAATTTTCTGGGTTTTATGGGCGATTTTGGCCCTTTTTATGCTTTCGGAGGGATCTCTTCGTAATTTAACGAGTTTTGAATTTAAATTAGCCGTTTCAACGAATTTAGTTATAGAGTGTACGTATTTTCCGAGGGACTTTTGGCGAGATTAACATATTTATTGTGCCTTTTGGGGTGACGTTTTTGTAATTTTAATGGTTTTTGGGTTTGGAATTTTAGCGATTCAAATTGGATTTAGATGTTTTGTTTTTACCTTTTTTAACAAAACTGAGGTTATATTATTGCAATTACGGGGTTTTGGGGGCCATTTTGGCTCGATTAAAGCTATCTGAGGGATTTATTCGGAATTTACCGAGTTTTGAATTTGAATTTGCCGTTTCAATGAATTTGGTTACAGAGTGAATGTATTTTCCGATGGACTTCGTGCGATATTATTGGTTCTTGATGAGAATTTTAGTAATTTAGCGGGTTTAGAAGGGGCCGTTCGCCATTATAACGGCTTTGGAAAGGGTATTTTTGCAGATTTATGGGTTTTGATGTGGAATTTTTACACTTTTTCCCGGTTATGGGAGGTGTATTCTGAGTATTTAATTGGTTTTCGTGAGGAGAGGGGGGCAATTCTAGCTTTTTAACGGGCATTTTTGGAGACATCTTGTTTATTTCAATTGTCATCGAACGAATATTTTTCCAATTTTGGCCGTGTTAATGAATTTGAAAGTTAGGCATTTTCAATTTCGTAGGTTTTAGAGGCCGTGTGGCCGTTACATTAGTTTATTAGGGGTAATTAAGCATCTTTCAACTGTTTTTAGGCTGCCATTTTAGAATTTTAATTGTTTTTTACGGGCATTTTAGCAATTTCTACCATTTTGGCAAGGCAATTTATCAATTAATGAGTTTTTACCGGGTTTTTGCGGTCTTTTTTAAAGTAATTATCAATTTTTCAGAGGTGTTTTAGGGATTCTAATGAATTTGGATGCGGCATTTTTTAAATTTTTTTTTTATTTTTCAATGGCAATTTCGCTATTTTAATAGCATGGAAGTGTTATTTTTGCTATATTATGTGTTTCAAGTGGTGGACATATTGGCAATTTTAACAGTTTTAGGAAGATATTCTAGCAATTGGTTGGGGTTTTAGGGGGGCACGTACATTTTATATGGTCGGGGGAGAAGTACTTTCGGAACTTCATGCGTTTTGACGTTGCAGTTTGGCCATTTTGTTGTATTTTAAAATGTACTTTTTAATTTATTGTGCTTTTTGGGGTGATGTTTTTTTAATTTTAATGGTTTTTGGGTTTGGATATTAAGGGATTCAGTGTGATTTTATGAGTTTGCTTTGCGGTTTTGACAAAACTGAGGGTATATTTTTGCAATTTACTGGGTTTTATGGGCGATTTTGGCCCTTTTTATGCTTTCGGAGGGATCTCTTCGTAATTTAACGAGTTTTGAATTTAAATTAGCCGTTTCAACGAATTTAGTTATAGAGTGTACGTATTTTCCGAGGGACTTTTGGCGAGATTAACTTATTTATTGTGCTTTTTGGGGTGACGTTTTTGTAATTTTAATGGTTTTTGGGTTTGGAATTTTAGCGATTCAAATTGGATTTAGATGTTTTGTTTTTACCTTTTTTAACAAAACTGAGGTTATATTATTGCAATTACGGGGTTTTTGGGGCCATTTTGGCCCGATTAAAGCTATCTGAGGGATTTATTCGGAATTTACCGAGTTTTGAATTTGAATTTGCCGTTTCAATGAATTTGGTTACAGAGTGAATGTATTTTCCGCTGGACTTCGGGCGATATTATTGGTTCTTGATGAGAATTTTAGTAATTTAGCGGGTTTAGAAGGGGCCGTTCGCCATTTTAACGGCTTTGGAAAGGGTATTTTTGCAGATTTATGGGTTTTGATGTGGAATTTTTACACTTTTTCCCGGTTATGGGAGGTGTATTCTGAATATTTAATTGGTTTTCGTGAGGGGAGGGGAGCAATTCTAGCTTTTTAACGGGCATTTTTGGAGACATCTTGTTTATTTCAGTTGTCTTCGAACGAATATTTTTCCAATTTTGGCCGTGTTAATGAATTTGAATGTTAGGCATTTTCAATTTCGTAGGTTTTAGAGGCCGTGTGGCCGTTACATTAGTTTTTTAGGGGTAATTAAGCATCTTTCAACAGTTTTTAGGCTGTCATTTTAGAATTTTAACTGTTTTTTACGGGCATTTTAGCAATTTTTACCATTTTGGCAAGGCAATTTATCAATTAATGAGTTTTTACCGGGTTTTTGCGGTCTTTTTTAAAGTAATTATCAATTTTTCAGAGGTGTTTTAGGGATTCTAATGAATTTGGATGCGGTATTTTTTAAATTTTTTTTATTTTTCAATGGCAATTTCGCTATTTTAATAGCATGGAAGTGTTATTTTTGCTATATTATGTGTTTCAAGTGGTGGACATATTGGCAATTTTAACAGTTTTAGGAAGATATTCTAGCAATTTGTTGGGGTTTTAGGGGGGCACGTACATTTATATGGTCGGGGGAGTAGTACTTTCGGAACTTCATGCGTTTTGATGTTGCAGTTTGGCCATTTTGTTGTATTTTAAAATGTACTTTTTAATTTATTGTGCTTTTTGGGGTGATGTTTTTTTAATTTTAATGGTTTTGGGTTTGGATATTAAGGGATTCAGTGTGATTTTATGTGTTTGCTTTGCGGTTTTGACAAAACTGAGGGTATATTTTTGCAATTTACTGGGTTTTATGGGCGATTTTGGCCCTTTTTATGCTTTCGGAGGGATCTCTTCGTAATTTAACGAGTTTTGAATTTAAATTAGCCGTTTCAACGAATTTAGTTATAGAGTGTACGTATTTTCCGAGGGACTTTTGGCGAGATTAACTTATTTATTGTGCTTTTTGGGGTGACGTTTTTGTAATTTTAATGGTTTTTGGGTTTGGAATTTTAGCGATTCAAATTGGATTTAGATGTTTTGTTTTTACCTTTTTTAACAAAACTGAGGTTATATTATTGCAATTACGGGGTTTTTGGGGCCATTTTGGCCCGATTAAAGCTATCTGAGGGATTTATTCGGAATTTACCGAGTTTTGAATTTGAATTTGCCGTTTCAATGAATTTGGTTACAGAGTGAATGTATTTTCCGCTGGACTTCGGGCGATATTATTGGTTCTTGATGAGAATTTTAGTAATTTAGCGGGTTTAGAAGGGGCCGTTCGCCATTTTAACGGCTTTGGAAAGGGTATTTTTGCAGATTTATGGGTTTTGATGTGGAATTTTTACACTTTTTCCCGGTTATGGGAGGTGTATTCTGAATATTTAATTGGTTTTCGTGTGGGGAGGGGGGCAATTCTAGCTTTTTAACGGGCATTTTTGGAGACATCTTGTTTATTTCAGTTGTCTTCGAACGAATATTTTTCCAATTTTGGCCGTGTTAATGAATTTGAATGTTAGGCATTTTCAATTTCGTAGGTTTTAGAGGCCGTGTGGCCGTTACATTAGTTTTTTAGGGGTAATTAAGCATCTTTCAACAGTTTTTAGGCTGTCATTTTAGAATTTTAACTGTTTTTTACGGGCATTTTAGCAATTTTTACCATTTTGGCAAGGCAATTTATCAATTAATGAGTTTTTACCGGGTTTTTGCGGTCTTTTTTAAAGTAATTATCAATTTTTCAGAGGTGTTTTAGGGATTCTAATGAATTTGGATGCGGTATTTTTTAAATTTTTTTTATTTTTCAATGGCAATTTCGCTATTTTAATAGCATGGAAGTGTTATTTTTGCTATATTATGTGTTTCAAGTGGTGGACATATTGGCAATTTTAACAGTTTTAGGAAGATATTCTAGCAATTTGTTGGGGTTTTAGGGGGGCACGTACATTTATATGGTCGGGGGAGTAGTACTTTCGGAACTTCATGCGTTTTGATGTTGCAGTTTGGCCATTTTGTTGTATTTTAAAATGTACTTTTTTAATTTATTGTGCTTTTTGGGGTGATGTTTTTGTAATTTTAATGGTTTTGGGTTTGGATATTAAGGGATTCAGTGTGATTTTATGTGTTTGCTTTGCGTTTTTGACAAAACTGAGGGTACATTTTTGCAATTTACTGGGTTTTATGGGCAATTTTGGCCCTTTTTATGCTTTCGGAGGGATCTCTTCGCAATTTAACGAGTTTTGAATTTAAATTGGCCGTTTCAACGAAATTAGTTATAGAGTGTATGTATTTTCCGAGGGACTTTTGGCGAGATTAACTTATTTATTGTGCTTTTTGGGGTGACGTTTTTGTAATTTTAATGGTTTTGGGTTTGGAATTTTAGCGATTCAAATTGGATTTAGATGTTTTGTTTTTACCTTTTTTAACAAAACTGAGGTTATATTATTCCAATTACGGGGTTTTGGGGGGTCATTTTGGCTCGATTAAAGCTATCTGAGGGATTTATTTGGAATTTACAGAGTTTTGAATTTGAATTTGCCGTTTCAATGAATTTGGTTACAGAGTGAATGTATTTTCCACTGGACTTCGGGCGATATTATTGGTTCTTGATGAGAATTTTAGTAATTTGGCGGGTTTAGAAAGGGCCGTTCGCCATTTTAACGGCTTTGGAAAGGGTATTTTTGCAGATTTATGGGTTTTGATGTGGAATTTTTACACTTTTTCCCGGTTATGGGAGGTGTATTCTGAGTATTTAATTGGTTTTCGTGAGGAGAGGGGGGCAATTCTAGCTTTTTAACGGGCATTTTTGGAGACATCTTGTTTATTTCAATTGTCATCGAACGAATATTTTTCCAATTTTGGCCGTGTTAATGAATTTGAAAGTTAGGCATTTTCAATTTCGTAGGTTTTAGAGGCCGTGTGGCCGTTACATTAGTTTATTAGGGGTAATTAAGCATCTTTCAACTGTTTTTAGGCTGCCATTTTAGAATTTTAATTGTTTTTTACGGGCATTTTAGCAATTTCTACCATTTTGGCAAGGCAATTTATCAATTAATGAGTTTTTACCGGGTTTTTGCGGTCTTTTTTAAAGTAATTATCAATTTTTCAGAGGTGTTTTAGGGATTCTAATGAATTTGGATGCGGCATTTTTAAAATTTTTTTTTATTTTTCAATGGCAATTTCGCTATTTTAATAGCATGGAAGTGTTATTTTTGCTATATTATGTGTTTCAAGTGGTGGACATATTGGCAATTTTAACAGTTTTAGGAAGATATTCTAGCAATTGGTTGGGGTTTTAGGGGGGCACGTACATTTTATATGGTCGGGGGAGAAGTACTTTCGGAACTTCATGCGTTTTGACGTTGCAGTTTGGCCATTTTGTTGTATTTTAAAATGTACTTTTTTAATTTATTGTGCTTTTTGGGGTGATGTTTTTTTAATTTTAATGGTTTTGGGTTTGGATATTAAGGGATTCAGTGTGATTTTATGAGTTTGCTTTGCGGTTTTGACAAAACTGAGGGTACATTTTTGCAATTTACTGGGTTTTATGGGCAATTTTGGCCCTTTTTATGCTTTCGGAGGGATCTCTTCGTAATTTAACGAGTTTTGAATTTAAATTAGCCGTTTCAACGAATTTAGTTATAGAGTGTACGTATTTTCCGAGGGACTTTTGGCGAGATTAACTTATTTATTGTGCTTTTTGGGGTGACGTTTTTGTAATTTTAATGGTTTTGGGTTTGGAATTTTAGCGATTCAAATTGGATTTAGATGTTTTGTTTTTACCTTTTTTAACAAAACTGAGGTTATATTATTCCAATTACGGGGTTTTGGGGGGTCATTTTGGCTCGATTAAAGCTATCTGAGGGATTTATTTGGAATTTACAGAGTTTTGAATTTGAATTTGCCGTTTCAATGAATTTTGGTTACAGAGTGAATGTATTTTCCACTGGACTTCGGGCGATATTATTGGTTCTTGATGAGAATTTTAGTAATTTGGCGGGTTTAGAAGGGGCCGTTCGCCATTTTAACGGCTTTGGAAAGGGTATTTTTGCAGATTTATGGGTTTTGATGTGGAATTTTTACACTTTTTCCCGGTTATGGGAGGTGTATTCTGAATATTTAATTGGTTTTCGTGAGGAGAGGGGGGCAATTCTAGCTTTTTAACGGGCATTTTTGGAGACATCTTGTTTATTTCAATTGTCTTCGAACGAATATTTTTCCAATTTTGGCCGTGTTAATGAATTTGAAAGTTAGGCATTTTCAATTTCGTAGGATTTAGAGGCCGTGTGGCCGTTACATTAGTTTTTTAGGGGTAATTAAGCATCTTTCAACTGTTTTTAGGCTGCCATTTTAGAATTTTAACTGTTTTTTACGGGCATTTTAGCAATTTCTACCATTTTGGCAAGGCAATTTATCAATTAATGAGTTTTTACCGGGTTTTTGCGGTCTTTTTTAAAGTAATTATCAATTTTTACGAGGTGTTTTAGGGATTCGAATGAATTTGGATGCGGTATTTTTTAGATTTTTTTTTTATTTTTCAATGGCAATTTCGCTATTTTAATAGCATGGAAGTGTTATTTTTGCTATATTATGTGTTTCAAGTGGTGGACATATTGGCAATTTTAACAGTTTTAGGAAGATATTCTAGCAATTGGTTGGGGTTTTAGGGGGGCACGTACATTTTATATGGTCGGGGGAGAAGTACTTTCGGAACTTCATGCGTTTTGACGTTGCAGTTTGGCCATTTTGTTGTATTTTAAAATGTACTTTTTAATTTATTGTGCTTTTTGGGGTGATGTTTTTTTAATTTTAATGGTTTTGGGTTTGGATATTAAGGGATTCAGTGTGATTTTATGAGTTTGCTTTGCGGTTTTGACAAAACTGAGGGTATATTTTTGCAATTTACTGGGTTTTATGGGCGATTTTGGCCCTTTTTATGCTTTCGGAGGGATCTCTTCGTAATTTAACGAGTTTTGAATTTAAATTAGCCGTTTCAACGAATTTAGTTATAGAGTGTACGTATTTTCCGAGGGACTTTTGGCGAGATTAACTTATTTATTGTGCTTTTTGGGGTGACGTTTTTGTAATTTTAATGGTTTTTGGGTTTGGAATTTTAGCGATTCAAATTGGATTTAGATGTTTTGTTTTTACCTTTTTTAACAAAACTGAGGTTATATTATTGCAATTACGGTGTTTTTGGGGCCATTTTGGCCCGATTAAAGCTATCTGAGGGATTTATTCGGAATTTACCGAGTTTTGAATTTGAATTTGCCGTTTCAATGAATTTGGTTACAGAGTGAATGTATTTTCCGCTGGACTTCGGGCGATATTATTGGTTCTTGATGAGAATTTTAGTAATTTAGCGGGTTTAGAAGGGGCCGTTCGCCATTTTAACGGCTTTGGAAAGGGTATTTTTGCAGATTTATGGGTTTTGATGTGGAATTTTTACACTTTTTCCCGGTTATGGGAGGTGTATTCTGAATATTTAATTGGTTTTCGTGAGGGGAGGGGGGCAATTCTAGCTTTTTAACGGGCATTTTTGGAGACATCTTGTTTATTTCAGTTGTCTTCGAACGAATATTTTTCCAATTTTGGCCGTGTTAATGAATTTGAATGTTAGGCATTTTCAATTTCGTAGGTTTTAGAGGCCGTGTGGCCGTTACATTAGTTTTTTAGGGGTAATTAAGCATCTTTCAACTGTTTTTGGGCTGCCATTTTAGAATTTTAACTGTTTTTTACGGGCATTTTAGCAATTTCTACCATTTTGGCAAGGCAATTTATCAATTAATGAGTTTTTACCGGGTTTTTGCGGTCTTTTTTAAAGTAATTATCAATTTTTCAGAGGTGTTTTAGGGATTCTAATGAATTTGGATGCGGTATTTTGACGTTGCAGTTTGGCCATTTTGTTGTATTTTAAAATGTAGTTTTTAATTTATTGTGCTTTTTGGGGTGATGTTTTTGTAATTTTAATGGTTTTGGGTTTGGATATTAAGGGATTCAGTATGATTTTATGTGTTTGCTTTGCGGTATTGACAAAACTGAGGGTATATTTTTGCAATTTACTGGGTTTAATGGGCACTTTTGGCCCTTTTTATGCTTTCGGAGGGATCTCTTCGCAATTTAACGAGTTTTGAATTTAAATTGGCCGTTTCAATGAATTTAGTTATAGAGTGTATGTATTTTCCGAGGGACTTTTGGCGAGATTAACTTATTTATTGTGCTTTTTGGGGTGACGTTTTTGTAATTTTAATGGTTTTGGGTTTGGAATTTTAGCGATTCAAATTGGATTTAGATGTTTTGTTTTTACCTTTTTTAACAAAACTGAGGTTATATTATTGCAATTACGGGGTTTTGGGGGCCATTTTGGCTCGATTAAAGCTATCTGAGGGATTTATTCGGAATTTACCGAGTTTTGAATTTGAATTTGCCGTTTCAATGAATTTGGTTACAGAGTGAATGTATTTTCCGCTGGACTTCGTGCGATATTATTGGTTCTTGATGAGAATTTTAGTAATTTAGCGGGTTTAGAAGGGGCCGTTCGCCATTATAACGGCTTTGGAAAGGGTATTTTTGCAGATTTATGGGTTTTGATGTGGAATTTTTACACTTTTTCCCGGTTATGGGAGGTGTATTCTGAGTATTTAATTGGTTTTCGTGAGGAGAGGGGGGCAATTCAAGCTTTTTAACGGGCATTTTTGGAGACATCTTGTTTATTTCAATTGTCTTCAAACGAATATTTTTCCAATTTTGGCCGTGTTAATGAATTTGAAAGTTAGGCATTTTCAATTTCGTAGGTTTTAGAGGCCGTGTGGCCGTTACATTAGTTTATTAGGGGTAATTAAGCATCTTTCAACTGTTTTTAGGCTGCCATTTTAGAATTTTAATTGTTTTTTACGGGCATTTTAGCAATTTCTACCATTTTGGCAAGGCAATTTATCAATTAATGAGTTTTTACCGGGTTTTTGCGGTCTTTTTTAAAGTAATTATCAATTTTTCAGAGGTGTTTTAGGGATTCTAATGAATTTGGATGCGGCATTTTTAAAATTTTTTTTTATTTTTCAATGGCAATTTCGCTATTTTAATAGCATGGAAGTGTTATTTTTGCTATATTATGTGTTTCAAGTGGTGGACATATTGGCAATTTTAACAGTTTTAGGAAGATATTCTAGCAATTGGTTGGGGTTTTAGGGGGGCACGTACATTTTATATGGTCGGGGGAGAAGTACTTTCGGAACTTCATGCGTTTTGACGTTGCAGTTTGGCCATTTTGTTGTATTTTAAAATGTACTTTTTAATTTATTGTGCTTTTTGGGGTGATGTTTTTTTAATTTTAATGGTTTTGGGTTTGGATATTAAGGGATTCAGTGTGATTTTATGAGTTTGCTTTGCGGTTTTGACAAAACTGAGGGTATATTTTTGCAATTTACTGGGTTTTATGGGCGATTTTGGCCCTTTTTATGCTTTCGGAGGGATCTCTTCGTAATTTAACGAGTTTTGAATTTAAATTAGCCGTTTCAACGAATTTAGTTATAGAGTGTACGTATTTTCCGAGGGACTTTTGGCGAGATTAACTTATTTATTGTGCTTTTTGGGGTGACGTTTTTGTAATTTTAATGGTTTTTGGGTTTGGAATTTTAGCGATTCAAATTGGATTTAGATGTTTTGTTTTTACCTTTTTTAACAAAACTGAGGTTATATTATTGCAATTACGGTGTTTTTGGGGCCATTTTGGCCCGATTAAAGCTATCTGAGGGATTTATTCGGAATTTACCGAGTTTTGAATTTGAATTTGCCGTTTCAATGAATTTGGTTACAGAGTGAATGTATTTTCCGCTGGACTTCGGGCGATATTATTGGTTCTTGATGAGAATTTTAGTAATTTAGCGGGTTTAGAAGGGGCCGTTCGCCATTTTAACGGCTTTGGAAAGGGTATTTTTGCAGATTTATGGGTTTTGATGTGGAATTTTTACACTTTTTCCCGGTTATGGGAGGTGTATTCTGAATATTTAATTGGTTTTCGTGAGGGGAGGGGGGCAATTCTAGCTTTTTAACGGGCATTTTTGGAGACATCTTGTTTATTTCAGTTGTCTTCGAACGAATATTTTTCCAATTTTGGCCGTGTTATTGAATTTGAATGTTAGGCATTTTCAATTTCGTAGGTTTTAGAGGCCGTGTGGCCGTTACATTAGTTTTTTAGGGGTAATTAAGCATCTTTCAACTGTTTTTGGGCTGCCATTTTAGAATTTTAACTGTTTTTTACGGGCATTTTAGCAATTTCTACCATTTTGGCAAGGCAATTTATCAATTAATGAGTTTTTACCGGGTTTTTGCGGTCTTTTTTAAAGTAATTATCAATTTTTCAGAGGTGTTTTAGGGATTCTAATGAATTTGGATGCGGTATTTTGACGTTGCAGTTTGGCCATTTTGTTGTATTTTAAAATGTAGTTTTTAATTTATTGTGCTTTTTGGGGTGATGTTTTTGTAATTTTAATGGTTTTGGGTTTGGATATTAAGGGATTCAGTATGATTTTATGTGTTTGCTTTGCGGTATTGACAAAACTGAGGGTATATTTTTGCAATTTACTGGGTTTAATGGGCACTTTTGGCCCTTTTTATGCTTTCGGAGGGATCTCTTCGCAATTTAACGAGTTTTGAATTTAAATTGGCCGTTTCAATGAATTTAGTTATAGAGTGTATGTATTTTCCGAGGGACTTTTGGCGAGATTAACTTATTTATTGTGCTTTTTGGGGTGACGTTTTTGTAATTTTAATGGTTTTGGGTTTGGAATTTTAGCGATTCAAATTGGATTTAGATGTTTTGTTTTTACCTTTTTTAACAAAACTGAGGTTATATTATTGCAATTACGGGGTTTTGGGGGCCATTTTGGCTCGATTAAAGCTATCTGAGGGATTTATTCGGAATTTACCGAGTTTTGAATTTGAATTTGCCGTTTCAATGAATTTGGTTACAGAGTGAATGTATTTTCCGCTGGACTTCGTGCGATATTATTGGTTCTTGATGAGAATTTTAGTAATTTAGCGGGTTTAGAAGGGGCCGTTCGCCATTATAACGGCTTTGGAAAGGGTATTTTTGCAGATTTATGGGTTTTGATGTGGAATTTTTACACTTTTTCCCGGTTATGGGAGGTGTATTCTGAGTATTTAATTGGTTTTCGTGAGGAGAGGGGGGCAATTCAAGCTTTTTAACGGGCATTTTTGGAGACATCTTGTTTATTTCAATTGTCTTCGAACGAATATTTTTCCAATTTTGGCCGTGTTAATGAATTTGAAAGTTAGGCATTTTCAATTTCGTAGGTTTTAGAGGCCGTGTGGCCGTTACATTAGTTTATTAGGGGTAATTAAGCATCTTTCAACTGTTTTTAGGCTGCCATTTTAGAATTTTAACTGTTTTTTACGGGCATTTTAGCAATTTCTACCATTTTGGCAAGGCAATTTATCAATTAATGAGTTTTTACCGGGTTTTTGCGGTCTTTTTTAAAGTAATTATCAATTTTTCAGAGGTGTTTTAGGGATTCTAATGAATTTGGATGCGGTATTTTTTAAATTTTTTTTATTTTTCAATGGCAATTTCGCTATTTTAATAGCATGGAAGTGTTATTTTTGCTATATTATGTGTTTCAAGTGGTGGACATATTGGCAATTTTAACAGTTTTAGGAAGATATTCTAGCAATTTGTTGGGGTTTTAGGGGGGCACGTACATTTATATGGTCGGGGGAGTAGTACTTTCGGAACTTCATGCGTTTTGATGTTGCAGTTTGGCCATTTTGTTGTATTTTAAAATGTACTTTTTTAATTTATTGTGCTTTTTGGGGTGATGTTTTTGTAATTTTAATGGTTTTGGGTTTGGATATTAAGGGATTCAGTGTGATTTTATGTGTTTGCTTTGCGTTTTTGACAAAACTGAGGGTACATTTTTGCAATTTACTGGGTTTTATGGGCAATTTTGGCCCTTTTTATGCTTTCGGAGGGATCTCTTCGCAATTTAACGAGTTTTGAATTTAAATTGGCCGTTTCAACGAAATTAGTTATAGAGTGTATGTATTTTCCGAGGGACTTTTGGCGAGATTAACTTATTTATTGTGCTTTTTGGGGTGACGTTTTTGTAATTTTAATGGTTTTGGGTTTGGAATTTTAGCGATTCAAATTGGATTTAGATGTTTTGTTTTTACCTTTTTTAACAAAACTGAGGTTATATTATTCCAATTACGGGGTTTTGGGGGTCATTTTGGCTCGATTAAAGCTATCTGAGGGATTTATTTGGAATTTACAGAGTTTTGAATTTGAATTTGCCGTTTCAATGAATTTGGTTACAGAGTGAATGTATTTTCCACTGGACTTCGGGCGATATTATTGGTTCTTGATGAGAATTTTAGTAATTTGGCGGGTTTAGAAGGGGCCGTTCGCCATTTTAACGGCTTTGGAAAGGGTATTTTTGCAGATTTATGGGTTTTGATGTGGAATTTTTACACTTTTTCCCGGTTATGGGAGGTGTATTCTGAATATTTAATTGGTTTTCGTGAGGAGAGGGGGGCAATTCTAGCTTTTTAACGGGCATTTTTGGAGACATCTTGTTTATTTCAATTGTCTTCGAACGAATATTTTTCCAATTTTGGCCGTGTTAATGAATTTGAAAGTTAGGCATTTTCAATTTCGTAGGATTTAGAGGCCGTGTGGCCGTTACATTAGTTTTTTAGGGGTAATTAAGCATCTTTCAACTGTTTTTAGGCTGCCATTTTAGAATTTTAACTGTTTTTTACGGGCATTTTAGCAATTTCTACCATTTTGGCAAGGCAATTTATCAATTAATGAGTTTTTACCGGGTTTTTGCGGTCTTTTTTAAAGTAATTATCAATTTTTCAGAGGTGTTTTAGGGATTCTAATGAATTTGGATGCGGTATTTTTTAAATTTTTTTTATTTTTCAATGGCAATTTCGCTATTTTAATAGCATGGAAGTGTTATTTTTGCTATATTATGTGTTTCAAGTGGTGGACATATTGGCAATTTTAACAGTTTTAGGAAGATATTCTAGCAATTTGTTGGGGTTTTAGGGGGGCACGTACATTTATATGGTCGGGGGAGTAGTACTTTCGGAACTTCATGCGTTTTGATGTTGCAGTTTGGCCATTTTGTTGTATTTTAAAATGTACTTTTTTAATTTATTGTGCTTTTTGGGGTGATGTTTTTGTAATTTTAATGGTTTTGGGTTTGGATATTAAGGGATTCAGTGTGATTTTATGTGTTTGCTTTGCGTTTTTGACAAAACTGAGGGTACATTTTTGCAATTTACTGGGTTTTATGGGCAATTTTGGCCCTTTTTATGCTTTCGGAGGGATCTCTTCGCAATTTAACGAGTTTTGAATTTAAATTGGCCGTTTCAACGAAATTAGTTATAGAGTGTATGTATTTTCCGAGGGACTTTTGGCGAGATTAACTTATTTATTGTGCTTTTTGGGGTGACGTTTTTGTAATTTTAATGGTTTTGGGTTTGGAATTTTAGCGATTCAAATTGGATTTAGATGTTTTGTTTTTACCTTTTTTAACAAAACTGAGGTTATATTATTCCAATTACGGGGTTTTGGGGGTCATTTTGGCTCGATTAAAGCTATCTGAGGGATTTATTTGGAATTTACAGAGTTTTGAATTTGAATTTGCCGTTTCAATGAATTTGGTTACAGAGTGAATGTATTTTCCGCTGGACTTCGGGCGATATTATTGGTTCTTGATGAGAATTTTAGTAATTTAGCGGGTTTAGAAGGGGCCGTTCGCCATTTTAACGGCTTTGGAAAGGGTATTTTTGCAGATTTATGGGTTTTGATGTGGAATTTTTACACTTTTTCCCGGTTATGGGAGGTGTATTCTGAATATTTAATTGGTTTTCGTGAGGGGAGGGGGGCAATTCTAGCTTTTTAACGGGCATTTTTGGAGACATCTTGTTTATTTCAGTTGTCTTCGAACGAATATTTTTCCAATTTTGTCCGTGTTAATGAATTTGAATGTTAGGCATTTTCAATTTCGTAGGTTTTAGAGGCCGTGTGGCCGTTACATTAGTTTTTTAGGGGTAATTAAGCATCTTTCAACAGTTTTTAGGCTGTCATTTTAGAATTTTAACTGTTTTTTACGGGCATTTTAGCAATTTTTACCATTTTGGCAAGGCAATTTATCAATTAATGAGTTTTTACCGGGTTTTTGCGGTCTTTTTTAAAGTAATTATCAATTTTTCAGAGGTGTTTTAGGGATTCTAATGAATTTGGATGCGGTATTTTTTAAATTTTTTTTATTTTTCAATGGCAATTTCGCTATTTTAATAGCATGGAAGTGTTATTTTTAACAGTTTTAGGAAGATATTCTAGCAATTTTAACAGTTTTAGGAAGATATTCTAGCAATTTTTCAATGGCAATTTCGCTATTATGTGTTTCAAGTGGTGGACATATTGGCAATTTTAACAGTTTTAGGAAGATATTCTAGCAATTTGTTGGGGTTTTAGGGGGGCACGTACATTTATATGGTCGGGGGAGTAGTACTTTCGGAACTTCATGCGTTTTGATGTTGCAGTTTGGCCATTTTGTTGTATTTTAAAATGTACTTTTTAATTTATTGTGCTTTTTGGGGTGATGTTTTTTTAATTTTAATGGTTTTGGGTTTGGATATTAAGGGATTCAGTGTGATTTTATGTGTTTGCTTTGCGGTTTTGACAAAACTGAGGGTATATTTTTGCAATTTACTGGGTTTTATGGGCGATTTTGGCCCTTTTTATGCTTTCGGAGGGATCTCTTCGTAATTTAACGAGTTTTGAATTTAAATTAGCCGTTTCAACGAATTTAGTTATAGAGTGTACGTATTTTCCGAGGGACTTTTGGCGAGATTAACTTATTTATTGTGCTTTTTGGGGTGACGTTTTTGTAATTTTAATGGTTTTTGGGTTTGGAATTTTAGCGATTCAAATTGGATTTAGATGTTTTGTTTTTACCTTTTTTAACAAAACTGAGGTTATATTATTGCAATTACGGGGTTTTTGGGGCCATTTTGGCCCGATTAAAGCTATCTGAGGGATTTATTCGGAATTTACCGAGTTTTGAATTTGAATTTGCCGTTTCAATGAATTTGGTTACAGAGTGAATGTATTTTCCGCTGGACTTCGGGCGATATTATTGGTTCTTGATGAGAATTTTAGTAATTTAGCGGGTTTAGAAGGGGCCGTTCGCCATTTTAACGGCTTTGGAAAGGGTATTTTTGCAGATTTATGGGTTTTGATGTGGAATTTTTACACTTTTTCCCGGTTATGGGAGGTGTATTCTGAATATTTAATTGGTTTTCGTGAGGGGAGGGGGGCAATTCTAGCTTTTTAACGGGCATTTTTGGAGACATCTTGTTTATTTCAGTTGTCTTCGAACGAATATTTTTCCAATTTTGGCCGTGTTAATGAATTTGAATGTTAGGCATTTTCAATTTCGTAGGTTTTAGAGGCCGTGTGGCCGTTACATTAGTTTTTTAGGGGTAATTAAGCATCTTTCAACTGTTTTTAGGCTGCCATTTTAGAATTTTAATTGTTTTTTACGGGCATTTTAGCAATTTCTACCATTTTGGCAAGGCAATTTATCAATTAATGAGTTTTTACCGGGTTTTTGCGGTCTTTTTTAAAGTAATTATCAATTTTTCAGAGGTGTTTTAGGGATTCTAATGAATTTGGATGCGGCATTTTTAAAATTTTTTTTTATTTTTCAATGGCAATTTCGCTATTTTAATAGCATGGAAGTGTTATTTTTGCTATATTATGTGTTTCAAGTGGTGGACATATTGGCAATTTTAACAGTTTTAGGAAGATATTCTAGCAATTGGTTGGGGTTTTAGGGGGGCACGTACATTTTATATGGTCGGGGGAGAAGTACTTTCGGAACTTCATGCGTTTTGACGTTGCAGTTTGGCCATTTTGTTGTATTTTAAAATGTACTTTTTAATTTATTGTGCTTTTTGGGGTGATGTTTTTTTAATTTTAATGGTTTTGGGTTTGGATATTAAGGGATTCAGTGTGATTTTATGAGTTTGCTTTGCGGTTTTGACAAAACTGAGGGTATATTTTTGCAATTTACTGGGTTTTATGGGCGATTTTGGCCCTTTTTATGCTTTCGGAGGGATCTCTTCGTAATTTAACGAGTTTTGAATTTAAATTAGCCGTTTCAACGAATTTAGTTATAGAGTGTACGTATTTTCCGAGGGACTTTTGGCGAGATTAACTTATTTATTGTGCTTTTTGGGGTGACGTTTTTGTAATTTTAATGGTTTTTGGGTTTGGAATTTTAGCGATTCAAATTGGATTTAGATGTTTTGTTTTTACCTTTTTTAACAAAACTGAGGTTATATTATTGCAATTACGGTGTTTTTGGGGCCATTTTGGCCCGATTAAAGCTATCTGAGGGATTTATTCGGAATTTACCGAGTTTTGAATTTGAATTTGCCGTTTCAATGAATTTGGTTACAGAGTGAATGTATTTTCCGCTGGACTTCGGGCGATATTATTGGTTCTTGATGAGAATTTTAGTAATTTAGCGGGTTTAGAAGGGGCCGTTCGCCATTTTAACGGCTTTGGAAAGGGTATTTTTGCAGATTTATGGGTTTTGATGTGGAATTTTTACACTTTTTCCCGGTTATGGGAGGTGTATTCTGAATATTTAATTGGTTTTCGTGAGGGGAGGGGGGCAATTCTAGCTTTTTAACGGGCATTTTTGGAGACATCTTGTTTATTTCAGTTGTCTTCGAACGAATATTTTTCCAATTTTGGCCGTGTTATTGAATTTGAATGTTAGGCATTTTCAATTTCGTAGGTTTTAGAGGCCGTGTGGCCGTTACATTAGTTTTTTAGGGGTAATTAAGCATCTTTCAACTGTTTTTGGGCTGCCATTTTAGAATTTTAACTGTTTTTTACGGGCATTTTAGCAATTTCTACCATTTTGGCAAGGCAATTTATCAATTAATGAGTTTTTACCGGGTTTTTGCGGTCTTTTTTAAAGTAATTATCAATTTTTCAGAGGTGTTTTAGGGATTCTAATGAATTTGGATGCGGTATTTTGACGTTGCAGTTTGGCCATTTTGTTGTATTTTAAAATGTAGTTTTTAATTTATTGTGCTTTTTGGGGTGATGTTTTTGTAATTTTAATGGTTTTGGGTTTGGATATTAAGGGATTCAGTATGATTTTATGTGTTTGCTTTGCGGTATTGACAAAACTGAGGGTATATTTTTGCAATTTACTGGGTTTAATGGGCACTTTTGGCCCTTTTTATGCTTTCGGAGGGATCTCTTCGCAATTTAACGAGTTTTGAATTTAAATTGGCCGTTTCAATGAATTTAGTTATAGAGTGTATGTATTTTCCGAGGGACTTTTGGCGAGATTAACTTATTTATTGTGCTTTTTGGGGTGACGTTTTTGTAATTTTAATGGTTTTGGGTTTGGAATTTTAGCGATTCAAATTGGATTTAGATGTTTTGTTTTTACCTTTTTTAACAAAACTGAGGTTATATTATTGCAATTACGGGGTTTTGGGGGCCATTTTGGCTCGATTAAAGCTATCTGAGGGATTTATTCGGAATTTACCGAGTTTTGAATTTGAATTTGCCGTTTCAATGAATTTGGTTACAGAGTGAATGTATTTTCCGCTGGACTTCGTGCGATATTATTGGTTCTTGATGAGAATTTTAGTAATTTAGCGGGTTTAGAAGGGGCCGTTCGCCATTATAACGGCTTTGGAAAGGGTATTTTTGCAGATTTATGGGTTTTGATGTGGAATTTTTACACTTTTTCCCGGTTATGGGAGGTGTATTCTGAGTATTTAATTGGTTTTCGTGAGGAGAGGGGGGCAATTCAAGCTTTTTAACGGGCATTTTTGGAGACATCTTGTTTATTTCAATTGTCTTCGAACGAATATTTTTCCAATTTTGGCCGTGTTAATGAATTTGAAAGTTAGGCATTTTCAATTTCGTAGGTTTTAGAGGCCGTGTGGCCGTTACATTAGTTTATTAGGGGTAATTAAGCATCTTTCAACTGTTTTTAGGCTGCCATTTTAGAATTTTAACTGTTTTTTACGGGCATTTTAGCAATTTCTACCATTTTGGCAAGGCAATTTATCAATTAATGAGTTTTTACCGGGTTTTTGCGGTCTTTTTTAAAGTAATTATCAATTTTTCAGAGGTGTTTTAGGGATTCTAATGAATTTGGATGCGGTATTTTTTAAATTTTTTTTATTTTTCAATGGCAATTTCGCTATTTTAATAGCATGGAAGTGTTATTTTTGCTATATTATGTGTTTCAAGTGGTGGACATATTGGCAATTTTAACAGTTTTAGGAAGATATTCTAGCAATTTGTTGGGGTTTTAGGGGGGCACGTACATTTATATGGTCGGGGGAGTAGTACTTTCGGAACTTCATGCGTTTTGATGTTGCAGTTTGGCCATTTTGTTGTATTTTAAAATGTACTTTTTTAATTTATTGTGCTTTTTGGGGTGATGTTTTTGTAATTTTAATGGTTTTGGGTTTGGATATTAAGGGATTCAGTGTGATTTTATGTGTTTGCTTTGCGTTTTTGACAAAACTGAGGGTACATTTTTGCAATTTACTGGGTTTTATGGGCAATTTTGGCCCTTTTTATGCTTTCGGAGGGATCTCTTCGCAATTTAACGAGTTTTGAATTTAAATTGGCCGTTTCAACGAAATTAGTTATAGAGTGTATGTATTTTCCGAGGGACTTTTGGCGAGATTAACTTATTTATTGTGCTTTTTGGGGTGACGTTTTTGTAATTTTAATGGTTTTGGGTTTGGAATTTTAGCGATTCAAATTGGATTTAGATGTTTTGTTTTTACCTTTTTTAACAAAACTGAGGTTATATTATTCCAATTACGGGGTTTTGGGGGTCATTTTGGCTCGATTAAAGCTATCTGAGGGATTTATTTGGAATTTACAGAGTTTTGAATTTGAATTTGCCGTTTCAATGAATTTGGTTACAGAGTGAATGTATTTTCCACTGGACTTCGGGCGATATTATTGGTTCTTGATGAGAATTTTAGTAATTTGGCGGGTTTAGAAGGGGCCGTTCGCCATTTTAACGGCTTTGGAAAGGGTATTTTTGCAGATTTATGGGTTTTGATGTGGAATTTTTACACTTTTTCCCGGTTATGGGAGGTGTATTCTGAATATTTAATTGGTTTTCGTGAGGAGAGGGGGGCAATTCTAGCTTTTTAACGGGCATTTTTGGAGACATCTTGTTTATTTCAATTGTCTTCGAACGAATATTTTTCCAATTTTGGCCGTGTTAATGAATTTGAAAGTTAGGCATTTTCAATTTCGTAGGATTTAGAGGCCGTGTGGCCGTTACATTAGTTTTTTAGGGGTAATTAAGCATCTTTCAACTGTTTTTAGGCTGCCATTTTAGAATTTTAACTGTTTTTTACGGGCATTTTAGCAATTTCTACCATTTTGGCAAGGCAATTTATCAATTAATGAGTTTTTACCGGGTTTTTGCGGTCTTTTTTAAAGTAATTATCAATTTTTCAGAGGTGTTTTAGGGATTCTAATGAATTTGGATGCGGTATTTTTTAAATTTTTTTTATTTTTCAATGGCAATTTCGCTATTTTAATAGCATGGAAGTGTTATTTTTGCTATATTATGTGTTTCAAGTGGTGGACATATTGGCAATTTTAACAGTTTTAGGAAGATATTCTAGCAATTTGTTGGGGTTTTAGGGGGGCACGTACATTTATATGGTCGGGGGAGTAGTACTTTCGGAACTTCATGCGTTTTGATGTTGCAGTTTGGCCATTTTGTTGTATTTTAAAATGTACTTTTTTAATTTATTGTGCTTTTTGGGGTGATGTTTTTGTAATTTTAATGGTTTTGGGTTTGGATATTAAGGGATTCAGTGTGATTTTATGTGTTTGCTTTGCGTTTTTGACAAAACTGAGGGTACATTTTTGCAATTTACTGGGTTTTATGGGCAATTTTGGCCCTTTTTATGCTTTCGGAGGGATCTCTTCGCAATTTAACGAGTTTTGAATTTAAATTGGCCGTTTCAACGAAATTAGTTATAGAGTGTATGTATTTTCCGAGGGACTTTTGGCGAGATTAACTTATTTATTGTGCTTTTTGGGGTGACGTTTTTGTAATTTTAATGGTTTTGGGTTTGGAATTTTAGCGATTCAAATTGGATTTAGATGTTTTGTTTTTACCTTTTTTAACAAAACTGAGGTTATATTATTCCAATTACGGGGTTTTGGGGGTCATTTTGGCTCGATTAAAGCTATCTGAGGGATTTATTTGGAATTTACAGAGTTTTGAATTTGAATTTGCCGTTTCAATGAATTTGGTTACAGAGTGAATGTATTTTCCGCTGGACTTCGGGCGATATTATTGGTTCTTGATGAGAATTTTAGTAATTTAGCGGGTTTAGAAGGGGCCGTTCGCCATTTTAACGGCTTTGGAAAGGGTATTTTTGCAGATTTATGGGTTTTGATGTGGAATTTTTACACTTTTTCCCGGTTATGGGAGGTGTATTCTGAATATTTAATTGGTTTTCGTGAGGGGAGGGGGGCAATTCTAGCTTTTTAACGGGCATTTTTGGAGACATCTTGTTTATTTCAGTTGTCTTCGAACGAATATTTTTCCAATTTTGTCCGTGTTAATGAATTTGAATGTTAGGCATTTTCAATTTCGTAGGTTTTAGAGGCCGTGTGGCCGTTACATTAGTTTTTTAGGGGTAATTAAGCATCTTTCAACAGTTTTTAGGCTGTCATTTTAGAATTTTAACTGTTTTTTACGGGCATTTTAGCAATTTTTACCATTTTGGCAAGGCAATTTATCAATTAATGAGTTTTTACCGGGTTTTTGCGGTCTTTTTTAAAGTAATTATCAATTTTTCAGAGGTGTTTTAGGGATTCTAATGAATTTGGATGCGGTATTTTTTAAATTTTTTTTATTTTTCAATGGCAATTTCGCTATTTTAATAGCATGGAAGTGTTATTTTTAACAGTTTTAGGAAGATATTCTAGCAATTTTAACAGTTTTAGGAAGATATTCTAGCAATTTTTCAATGGCAATTTCGCTATTATGTGTTTCAAGTGGTGGACATATTGGCAATTTTAACAGTTTTAGGAAGATATTCTAGCAATTTGTTGGGGTTTTAGGGGGGCACGTACATTTATATGGTCGGGGGAGTAGTACTTTCGGAACTTCATGCGTTTTGATGTTGCAGTTTGGCCATTTTGTTGTATTTTAAAATGTACTTTTTAATTTATTGTGCTTTTTGGGGTGATGTTTTTTTAATTTTAATGGTTTTGGGTTTGGATATTAAGGGATTCAGTGTGATTTTATGTGTTTGCTTTGCGGTTTTGACAAAACTGAGGGTATATTTTTGCAATTTACTGGGTTTTATGGGCGATTTTGGCCCTTTTTATGCTTTCGGAGGGATCTCTTCGTAATTTAACGAGTTTTGAATTTAAATTAGCCGTTTCAACGAATTTAGTTATAGAGTGTACGTATTTTCCGAGGGACTTTTGGCGAGATTAACTTATTTATTGTGCTTTTTGGGGTGACGTTTTTGTAATTTTAATGGTTTTTGGGTTTGGAATTTTAGCGATTCAAATTGGATTTAGATGTTTTGTTTTTACCTTTTTTAACAAAACTGAGGTTATATTATTGCAATTACGGGGTTTTTGGGGCCATTTTGGCCCGATTAAAGCTATCTGAGGGATTTATTCGGAATTTACCGAGTTTTGAATTTGAATTTGCCGTTTCAATGAATTTGGTTACAGAGTGAATGTATTTTCCGCTGGACTTCGGGCGATATTATTGGTTCTTGATGAGAATTTTAGTAATTTAGCGGGTTTAGAAGGGGCCGTTCGCCATTTTAACGGCTTTGGAAAGGGTATTTTTGCAGATTTATGGGTTTTGATGTGGAATTTTTACACTTTTTCCCGGTTATGGGAGGTGTATTCTGAATATTTAATTGGTTTTCGTGAGGGGAGGGGGGCAATTCTAGCTTTTTAACGGGCATTTTTGGAGACATCTTGTTTATTTCAGTTGTCTTCGAACGAATATTTTTCCAATTTTGGCCGTGTTAATAAATTTGAATGTTAGGCATTTTCAATTTCGTAGGTTTTAGAGGCCGTGTGGCCGTTACATTAGTTTTTTAGGGGTAATTAAGCATCTTTCAACAGTTTTTAGGCTGTCATTTTAGAATTTTAACTGTTTTTTACGGGCATTTTAGCAATTTTTACCATTTTGGCAAGGCAATTTATCAATTAATGAGTTTTTACCGGGTTTTTGCGGTCTTTTTTAAAGTAATTATCAATTTTTCAGAGGTGTTTTAGGGATTCTAATGAATTTGGATGCGGTATTTTTTAAATTTTTTTTATTTTTCAATGGCAATTTCGCTATTTTAATAGCATGGAAGTGTTATTTTTGCTATATTATGTGTTTCAAGTGGTGGACATATTGGCAATTTTAACAGTTTTAGGAAGATATTCTAGCAATTTGTTGGGGTTTTAGGGGGGCACGTACATTTATATGGTCGGGGGAGTAGTACTTTCGGAACTTCATGCGTTTTGATGTTGCAGTTTGGCCATTTTGTTGTATTTTAAAATGTACTTTTTTAATTTATTGTGCTTTTTGGGGTGATGTTTTTGTAATTTTAATGGTTTTGGGTTTGGATATTAAGGGATTCAGTGTGATTTTATGTGTTTGCTTTGCGTTTTTGACAAAACTGAGGGTACATTTTTGCAATTTACTGGGTTTTATGGGCAATTTTGGCCCTTTTTATGCTTTCGGAGGGATCTCTTCGCAATTTAACGAGTTTTGAATTTAAATTGGCCGTTTCAACGAAATTAGTTATAGAGTGTATGTATTTTCCGAGGGACTTTTGGCGAGATTAACTTATTTATTGTGCTTTTTGGGGTGACGTTTTTGTAATTTTAATGGTTTTGGGTTTGGAATTTTAGCGATTCAAATTGGATTTAGATGTTTTGTTTTTACCTTTTTTAACAAAACTGAGGTTATATTATTCCAATTACGGGGTTTTGGGGGGTCATTTTGGCTCGATTAAAGCTATCTGAGGGATTTATTTGGAATTTACAGAGTTTTGAATTTGAATTTGCCGTTTCAATGAATTTGGTTACAGAGTGAATGTATTTTCCACTGGACTTCGGGCGATATTATTGGTTCTTGATGAGAATTTTAGTAATTTGGCGGGTTTAGAAAGGGCCGTTCGCCATTTTAACGGCTTTGGAAAGGGTATTTTTGCAGATTTATGGGTTTTGATGTGGAATTTTTACACTTTTTCCCGGTTATGGGAGGTGTATTCTGAATATTTAATTGGTTTTCGTGAGGAGAGGGGGGCAATTCTAGCTTTTTAACGGGCATTTTTGGAGACATCTTGTTTATTTCAATTGTCTTCGAACGAATATTTTTCCAATTTTGGCCGTGTTAATGAATTTGAAAGTTAGGCATTTTCAATTTCGTAGGATTTAGAGGCCGTGTGGCCGTTACATTAGTTTTTTAGGGGTAATTAAGCATCTTTCAACTGTTTTTAGGCTGCCATTTTAGAATTTTAACTGTTTTTTACGGGCATTTTAGCAATTTCTACCATTTTGGCAAGGCAATTTATCAATTAATGAGTTTTTACCGGGTTTTTGCGGTCTTTTTTAAAGTAATTATCAATTTTTACGAGGTGTTTTAGGGATTCGAATGAATTTGGATGCGGTATTTTTTAGATTTTTTTTTTTATTTTTCAATGGCAATTTCGCTATTTTAATAGCATGGAAGTGTTATTTTTGCTATATTATGTGTTTCAAGTGGTGGACATATTGGCAATTTTAACAGTTTTAGGAAGATATTCTAGCAATTGGTTGGGGTTTTAGGGGGGCACGTACATTTTATATGGTCGGGGGAGAAGTACTTTCGGAACTTCATGCGTTTTGACGTTGCAGTTTGGCCATTTTGTTGTATTTTAAAATGTACTTTTTAATTTATTGTGCTTTTTGGGGTGATGTTTTTTTAATTTTAATGGTTTTGGGTTTGGATATTCAGGGATTCAGTGTGATTTTATGAGTTTGCTTTGCGGTTTTGACAAAACTGAGGGTATATTTTTGCAATTTACTGGGTTTTATGGGCGATTTTGGCCCTTTTTATGCTTTCGGAGGGATCTCTTCGTAATTTAACGAGTTTTGAATTTAAATTAGCCGTTTCAACGAATTTAGTTATAGAGTGTACGTATTTTCCGAGGGACTTTTGGCGAGATTAACTTATTTATTGTGCTTTTTGGGGTGACGTTTTTGTAATTTTAATGGTTTTTGGGTTTGGAATTTTAGCGATTCAAATTGGATTTAGATGTTTTGTTTTTACCTTTTTTAACAAAACTGAGGTTATATTATTGCAATTACGGTGTTTTTGGGGCCATTTTGGCCCGATTAAAGCTATCTGAGGGATTTATTCGGAATTTACCGAGTTTTGAATTTGAATTTGCCGTTTCAATGAATTTGGTTACAGAGTGAATGTATTTTCCGCTGGACTTCGGGCGATATTATTGGTTCTTGATGAGAATTTTAGTAATTTAGCGGGTTTAGAAGGGGCCGTTCGCCATTTTAACGGCTTTGGAAAGGGTATTTTTGCAGATTTATGGGTTTTGATGTGGAATTTTTACACTTTTTCCCGGTTATGGGAGGTGTATTCTGAATATTTAATTGGTTTTCGTGAGGGGAGGGGGGCAATTCTAGCTTTTTAACGGGCATTTTTGGAGACATCTTGTTTATTTCAGTTGTCTTCGAACGAATATTTTTCCAATTTTGGCCGTGTTAATGAATTTGAATGTTAGGCATTTTCAATTTCGTAGGTTTTAGAGGCCGTGTGGCCGTTACATTAGTTTTTTAGGGGTAATTAAGCATCTTTCAACTGTTTTTGGGCTGCCATTTTAGAATTTTAACTGTTTTTTACGGGCATTTTAGCAATTTCTACCATTTTGGCAAGGCAATTTATCAATTAATGAGTTTTTACCGGGTTTTTGCGGTCTTTTTTAAAGTAATTATCAATTTTTCAGAGGTGTTTTAGGGATTCTAATGAATTTGGATGCGGTATTTTGACGTTGCAGTTTGGCCATTTTGTTGTATTTTAAAATGTAGTTTTTAATTTATTGTGCTTTTTGGGGTGATGTTTTTGTAATTTTAATGGTTTTGGGTTTGGATATTAAGGGATTCAGTATGATTTTATGTGTTTGCTTTGCGGTATTGACAAAACTGAGGGTATATTTTTGCAATTTACTGGGTTTAATGGGCACTTTTGGCCCTTTTTATGCTTTCGGAGGGATCTCTTCGCAATTTAACGAGTTTTGAATTTAAATTGGCCGTTTCAATGAATTTAGTTATAGAGTGTATGTATTTTCCGAGGGACTTTTGGCGAGATTAACTTATTTATTGTGCTTTTTGGGGTGACGTTTTTGTAATTTTAATGGTTTTGGGTTTGGAATTTTAGCGATTCAAATTGGATTTAGATGTTTTGTTTTTACCTTTTTTAACAAAACTGAGGTTATATTATTGCAATTACGGGGTTTTGGGGGCCATTTTGGCTCGATTAAAGCTATCTGAGGGATTTATTCGGAATTTACCGAGTTTTGAATTTGAATTTGCCGTTTCAATGAATTTGGTTACAGAGTGAATGTATTTTCCGCTGGACTTCGTGCGATATTATTGGTTCTTGATGAGAATTTTAGTAATTTAGCGGGTTTAGAAGGGGCCGTTCGCCATTATAACGGCTTTGGAAAGGGTATTTTTGCAGATTTATGGGTTTTGATGTGGAATTTTTACACTTTTTCCCGGTTATGGGAGGTGTATTCTGAGTATTTAATTGGTTTTCGTGAGGAGAGGGGGGCAATTCAAGCTTTTTAACGGGCATTTTTGGAGACATCTTGTTTATTTCAATTGTCTTCAAACGAATATTTTTCCAATTTTGGCCGTGTTAATGAATTTGAAAGTTAGGCATTTTCAATTTCGTAGGTTTTAGAGGCCGTGTGGCCGTTACATTAGTTTATTAGGGGTAATTAAGCATCTTTCAACTGTTTTTAGGCTGCCATTTTAGAATTTTAACTGTTTTTTACGGGCATTTTAGCAATTTCTACCATTTTGGCAAGGCAATTTATCAATTAATGAGTTTTTACCGGGTTTTTGCGGTCTTTTTTAAAGTAATTATCAATTTTTCAGAGGTGTTTTAGGGATTCTAATGAATTTGGATGCGGTATTTTTTAAATTTTTTTTATTTTTCAATGGCAATTTCGCTATTTTAATAGCATGGAAGTGTTATTTTTGCTATATTATGTGTTTCAAGTGGTGGACATATTGGCAATTTTAACAGTTTTAGGAAGATATTCTAGCAATTTGTTGGGGTTTTAGGGGGGCACGTACATTTATATGGTCGGGGGAGTAGTACTTTCGGAACTTCATGCGTTTTGATGTTGCAGTTTGGCCATTTTGTTGTATTTTAAAATGTACTTTTTTAATTTATTGTGCTTTTTGGGGTGATGTTTTTGTAATTTTAATGGTTTTGGGTTTGGATATTAAGGGATTCAGTGTGATTTTATGTGTTTGCTTTGCGTTTTTGACAAAACTGAGGGTACATTTTTGCAATTTACTGGGTTTTATGGGCAATTTTGGCCCTTTTTATGCTTTCGGAGGGATCTCTTCGCAATTTAACGAGTTTTGAATTTAAATTGGCCGTTTCAACGAAATTAGTTATAGAGTGTATGTATTTTCCGAGGGACTTTTGGCGAGATTAACTTATTTATTGTGCTTTTTGGGGTGACGTTTTTGTAATTTTAATGGTTTTGGGTTTGGAATTTTAGCGATTCAAATTGGATTTAGATGTTTTGTTTTTACCTTTTTTAACAAAACTGAGGTTATATTATTCCAATTACGGGGTTTTGGGGGTCATTTTGGCTCGATTAAAGCTATCTGAGGGATTTATTTGGAATTTACAGAGTTTTGAATTTGAATTTGCCGTTTCAATGAATTTGGTTACAGAGTGAATGTATTTTCCACTGGACTTCGGGCGATATTATTGGTTCTTGATGAGAATTTTAGTAATTTGGCGGGTTTAGAAGGGGCCGTTCGCCATTTTAACGGCTTTGGAAAGGGTATTTTTGCAGATTTATGGGTTTTGATGTGGAATTTTTACACTTTTTCCCGGTTATGGGAGGTGTATTCTGAATATTTAATTGGTTTTCGTGAGGAGAGGGGGGCAATTCTAGCTTTTTAACGGGCATTTTTGGAGACATCTTGTTTATTTCAATTGTCTTCGAACGAATATTTTTCCAATTTTGGCCGTGTTAATGAATTTGAAAGTTAGGCATTTTCAATTTCGTAGGATTTAGAGGCCGTGTGGCCGTTACATTAGTTTTTTAGGGGTAATTAAGCATCTTTCAACTGTTTTTAGGCTGCCATTTTAGAATTTTAACTGTTTTTTACGGGCATTTTAGCAATTTCTACCATTTTGGCAAGGCAATTTATCAATTAATGAGTTTTTACCGGGTTTTTGCGGTCTTTTTTAAAGTAATTATCAATTTTTCAGAGGTGTTTTAGGGATTCGAATGAATTTGGATGCGGTATTTTTTAGATTTTTTTTTTTATTTTTCAATGGCAATTTCGCTATTTTAATAGCATGGAAGTGTTATTTTTGCTATATTATGTGTTTCAAGTGGTGGACATATTGGCAATTTTAACAGTTTTAGGAAGATATTCTAGCAATTGGTTGGGGTTTTAGGGGGGCACGTACATTTTATATGGTCGGGGGAGAAGTACTTTCGGAACTTCATGCGTTTTGACGTTGCAGTTTGGCCATTTTGTTGTATTTTAAAATGTACTTTTTAATTTATTGTGCTTTTTGGGGTGATGTTTTTTTAATTTTAATGGTTTTGGGTTTGGATATTAAGGGATTCAGTGTGATTTTATGAGTTTGCTTTGCGGTTTTGACAAAACTGAGGGTATATTTTTGCAATTTACTGGGTTTTGTGGGCGATTTTGGCCCTTTTTATGCTTTCGGAGGGATCTCTTCGTAATTTAACGAGTTTTGAATTTAAATTAGCCGTTTCAACGAATTTAGTTATAGAGTGTACGTATTTTCCGAGGGACTTTTGGCGAGATTAACTTATTTATTGTGCTTTTTGGGGTGACGTTTTTGTAATTTTAATGGTTTTTGGGTTTGGAATTTTAGCGATTCAAATTGGATTTAGATGTTTTGTTTTTACCTTTTTTAACAAAACTGAGGTTATATTATTGCAATTACGGGGTTTTTGGGGCCATTTTGGCCCGATTAAAGCTATCTGAGGGATTTATTCGGAATTTACCGAGTTTTGAATTTGAATTTGCCGTTTCAATGAATTTGGTTACAGAGTGAATGTATTTTCCGCTGGACTTCGGGCGATATTATTGGTTCTTGATGAGAATTTTAGTAATTTAGCGGGTTTAGAAGGGGCCGTTCGCCATTTTAACGGCTTTGGAAAGGGTATTTTTGCAGATTTATGGGTTTTGATGTGGAATTTTTACACTTTTTCCCGGTTATGGGAGGTGTATTCTAAATATTTAATTGGTTTTCGTGAGGGGAGGGGGGCAATTCTAGCTTTTTAACGGGCATTTTTGGAGACATCTTGTTTATTTCAGTTGTCTTCGAACGAATATTTTTCCAATTTTGGCCGTGTTAATGAATTTGAATGTTAGGCATTTTCAATTTCGTAGGTTTTAGAGGCCGTGTGGCCGTTACATTAGTTTTTTAGGGGTAATTAAGCATCTTTCAACAGTTTTTAGGCTGTCATTTTAGAATTTCAACTGTTTTTTACGGGCATTTTAGCAATTTTTACCATTTTGGCAAGGCAATTTATCAATTAATGAGTTTTTACCGGGTTTTTGCGGTCTTTTTTAAAGTAATTATCAATTTTTCAGAGGTGTTTTAGGGATTCTAATGAATTTGGATGCGGTATTTTTTAAATTTTTTTTATTTTTCAATGGCAATTTCGCTATTTTAATAGCATGGAAGTGTTATTTTTGGTATATTATGTGTTTCAAGTGGTGGACATATTGGCAATTTTAACAGTTTTAGGAAGATATTCTAGCAATTGGTTGGGGTTTTAGGGGGGCACGTACATTTATATGGTCGGGGGAGTAGTACTTTCGGAACTTCATGCGTTTTGATGTTGCAGTTTGGCCATTTTGTTGTATTTTAAAATGTACTTTTTTAATTTATTGTGCTTTTTGGGGTGATGTTTTTGTAATTTTAATGGTTTTGGGTTTGGATATTAAGGGATTCAGTGTGATTTTATGTGTTTGCTTTGCGTTTTTGACAAAACTGAGGGTACATTTTTGCAATTTACTGGGTTTTATGGGCAATTTTGGCCCTTTTTATGCTTTCGGAGGGATCTCTTCGCAATTTAACGAGTTTTGAATTTAAATTGGCCGTTTCAACGAAATTAGTTATAGAGTGTATGTATTTTCCGAGGGACTTTTGGCGAGATTAACTTATTTATTGTGCTTTTTGGGGTGACGTTTTTGTAATTTTAATGGTTTTGGGTTTGGAATTTTAGCGATTCAAATTGGATTTAGATGTTTTGTTTTTACCTTTTTTAACAAAACTGAGGTTATATTATTCCAATTACGGGGTTTTGGGGGTCATTTTGGCTCGATTAAAGCTATCTGAGGGATTTATTTGGAATTTACAGAGTTTTGAATTTGAATTTGCCGTTTCAATGAATTTGGTTACAGAGTGAATGTATTTTCCACTGGACTTCGGGCGATATTATTGGTTCTTGATGAGAATTTTAGTAATTTGGCGGGTTTAGAAGGGGCCGTTCGCCATTTTAACGGCTTTGGAAAGGGTATTTTTGCAGATTTATGGGTTTTGATGTGGAATTTTTACACTTTTTCCCGGTTATGGGAGGTGTATTTTGAATATTTAATTGGTTTTCGTGAGGAGAGGGGGGCAATTCTAGCTTTTTAACGGGCATTTTTGGAGACATCTTGTTTATTTCAATTGTCTTCGAACGAATATTTTTCCAATTTTGGCCGTGTTAATGAATTTGAAAGTTAGGCATTTTCAATTTCGTAGGATTTAGAGGCCGTGTGGCCGTTACATTAGTTTTTTAGGGGTAATTAAGCATCTTTCAACTGTTTTTAGGCTGCCATTTTAGAATTTTAACTGTTTTTTACGGGCATTTTAGCAATTTCTACCATTTTGGCAAGGCAATTTATCAATTAATGAGTTTTTACCGGGTTTTTGCGGTCTTTTTTAAAGTAATTATCAATTTTTCAGAGGTGTTTTAGGGATTCGAATGAATTTGGATGCGGTATTTTTTAGATTTTTTTTTTTATTTTTCAATGGCAATTTCGCTATTTTAATAGCATGGAAGTGTTATTTTTGCTATATTATGTGTTTCAAGTGGTGGACATATTGGCAATTTTAACAGTTTTAGGAAGATATTCTAGCAATTGGTTGGGGTTTTAGGGGGGCACGTACATTTTATATGGTCGGGGGAGAAGTACTTTCGGAACTTCATGCGTTTTGACGTTGCAGTTTGGCCATTTTGTTGTATTTTAAAATGTACTTTTTAATTTATTGTGCTTTTTGGGGTGATGTTTTTTTAATTTTAATGGTTTTGGGTTTGGATATTAAGGGATTCAGTGTGATTTTATGAGTTTGCTTTGCGGTTTTGACAAAACTGAGGGTATATTTTTGCAATTTACTGGGTTTTGTGGGCGATTTTGGCCCTTTTTATGCTTTCGGAGGGATCTCTTCGTAATTTAACGAGTTTTGAATTTAAATTAGCTGTTTCAACGAATTTAGTTATAGAGTGTACGTATTTTCCGAGGGACTTTTGGCGAGATTAACTTATTTATTGTGCTTTTTGGGGTGACGTTTTTGTAATTTTAATGGTTTTTGGGTTTGGAATTTTAGCGATTCAAATTGGATTTAGATGTTTTGTTTTTACCTTTTTTAACAAAACTGAGGTTATATTATTGCAATTACGGGGTTTTTGGGGCCATTTTGGCCCGATTAAAGCTATCTGAGGGATTTATTCGGAATTTACCGAGTTTTGAATTTGAATTTGCCGTTTCAATGAATTTGGTTACAGAGTGAATGTATTTTCCGCTGGACTTCGGGCGATATTATTGGTTCTTGATGAGAATTTTAGTAATTTAGCGGGTTTAGAAGGGGCCGTTCGCCATTTTAACGGCTTTGGAAAGGGTATTTTTGCAGATTTATGGGTTTTGATGTGGAATTTTTACACTTTTTCCCGGTTATGGGAGGTGTATTCTGAATATTTAATTGGTTTTCGTGAGGGGAGGGGGGCAATTCTAGCTCTTTAACGGGCATTTTTGGAGACATCTTGTTTATTTCAGTTGTCTTCGAACGAATATTTTTCCAATTTTGGCCGTGTTAATGAATTTGAATGTTAGGCATTTTCAATTTCGTAGGTTTTAGAGGCCGTGTGGCCGTTACATTAGTTTTTTAGGGGTAATTAAGCATCTTTCAACTGTTTTTGGGCTGCCATTTTAGAATTTTAACTGTTTTTTACGGGCATTTTAGCAATTTCTACCATTTTGGCAAGGCAATTTATCAATTAATGAGTTTTTACCGGGTTTTTGCGGTCTTTTTTAAAGTAATTATCAATTTTTCAGAGGTGTTTTAGGGATTCTAATGAATTTGGATGCGGTATTTTGACGTTGCAGTTTGGCCATTTTGTTGTATTTTAAAATGTAGTTTTTAATTTATTGTGCTTTTTGGGGTGATGTTTTTGTAATTTTAATGGTTTTGGGTTTGGATATGAAGGGATTCAGTATGATTTTATGTGTTTGCTTTGCGGTATTGACAAAACTGAGGGTATATTTTTGCAATTTACTGGGTTTAATGGGCACTTTTGGCCCTTTTTATGCTTTCGGAGGGATCTCTTCGCAATTTAACGAGTTTTGAATTTAAATTGGCCGTTTCAATGAATTTAGTTATAGAGTGTATGTATTTTCCGAGGGACTTTTGGCGAGATTAACTTATTTATTGTGCTTTTTGGGGTGACGTTTTTGTAATTTTAATGGTTTTGGGTTTGGAATTTTAGCGATTCAAATTGGATTTAGATGTTTTGTTTTTACCTTTTTTAACAAAACTTAGGTTATATTATTGCAATTACGGGGTTTTGGGGGCCATTTTGGCTCGATTAAAGCTATCTGAGGGATTTATTCGGAATTTACCGAGTTTTGAATTTGAATTTGCCGTTTCAATGAATTTGGTTACAGAGTGAATGTATTTTCCGCTGGACTTCGGGCGATATTATTGGTTCTTGATGAGAATTTTAGTAATTTAGCGGGTTTAGAAGGGGCCGTTCGCCATTTTAACGGCTTTGGAAAGGGTATTTTTGCAGATTTATGGGTTTTGATGTGGAATTTTTATACTTTTTCCCGGTTATGGGAGGTGTATTCTGAATATTTAATTGGTTTTCGTGAGGGGAGGGGGGCAATTCTAGCTCTTTAACGGGCATTTTTGGAGACATCTTGTTTATTTCAGTTGTCTTCGAACGAATATTTTTCCAATTTTGGCCGTGTTAATGAATTTGAATGTTAGGCATTTTCAATTTCGTAGGTTTTAGAGGCCGTGTGGCCGTTACATTAGTTTTTTAGGGGTAATTAAGCATCTTTCAACTGTTTTTGGGCTGCCATTTTAGAATTTTAACTGTTTTTTACGGGCATTTTAGCAATTTCTACCATTTTGGCAAGGCAATTTTTCAATTAATGAGTTTTTACCGGGTTTTTGCGGTCTTTTTTAAAGTAATTATCAATTTTTCAGAGGTGTTTTAGGGATTCTAATGAATTTGGATGCGGTATTTTGACGTTGCAGTTTGGCCATTTTGTTGTATTTTAAAATGTAGTTTTTAATTTATTGTGCTTTTTGGGGTGATGTTTTTGTAATTTTAATGGTTTTGGGTTTGGATATGAAGGGATTCAGTATGATTTTATGTGTTTGCTTTGCGGTATTGACAAAACTGAGGGTATATTTTTGCAATTTACTGGGTTTAATGGGCACTTTTGGCCCTTTTTATGCTTTCGGAGGGATCTCTTCGCAATTTAACGAGTTTTGAATTTAAATTGGCCGTTTCAATGAATTTAGTTATAGAGTGTATGTATTTTCCGAGGGACTTTTGGCGAGATTAACTTATTTATTGTGCTTTTTGGGGTGACGTTTTTGTAATTTTAATGGTTTTGGGTTTGGAATTTTAGCGATTCAAATTGGATTTAGATGTTTTGTTTTTACCTTTTTTAACAAAACTTAGGTTATATTATTGCAATTACGGGGTTTTGGGGGCCATTTTGGCTCGATTAAAGCTATCTGAGGGATTTATTCGGAATTTACCGAGTTTTGAATTTGAATTTGCCGTTTCAATGAATTTGGTTACAGAGTGAATGTATTTTCCGCTGGACTTCGTGCGATATTATTGGTTCTTGATGAGAATTTTAGTAATTTAGCGGGTTTAGAAGGGGCCGTTCGCCATTATAACGGCTTTGGAAAGGGTATTTTTGCAGATTTATGGGTTTTGATGTGGAATTTTTACACTTTTTCCCGGTTATGGGAGGTGTATTCTGAGTATTTAATTGGTTTTCGTGAGGAGAGGGGGGCAATTCTAGCTTTTTAACGGGCATTTTTGGAGACATCTTGTTTATTTCAATTGTCTTCGAACGAATATTTTTCCAATTTTGGCCGTGTTAATGAATTTGAAAGTTAGGCATTTTCAATTTCGTAGGATTTAGAGGCCGTGTGGCCGTTACATTAGTTTTTTAGGGGTAATTAAGCATCTTTCAACTGTTTTTTGGCTGCCATTTTAGAATTTTAACTGTTTTTTACGGGCATTTTAGCAATTTTTACCATTTTGGCAAGGCAATTTATCAATTAATGAGTTTTTACCGGGTTTTTGCGGTCTTTTTTAAAGTAATTATCAATTTTTCAGAGGTGTTTTAGGGATTCTAATGAATTTGGATGCGGTATTTTTTAAATTTTTTTTATTTTTCAATGGCAATTTCGCTATTTTAATAGCATGGAAGTGTTATTTTTGCTATATTATGTGTTTCAAGTGGTGGACATATTGGCAATTTTAACAGTTTTAGGAAGATATTCTAGCAATTTGTTGGGGTTTTAGGGGGGCACGTACATTTTATATGGTCGGGGGAGAAGTACTTTCGGAACTTCATGCGTTTTGACGTTGCAGTTTGGCCATTTTGTTGTATTCTAAAATGTACTTTTTAATTTATTGTGCTTTTTGGGGTGATGTTTTTTTAATTTTAATGGTTTTGGGTTTGGATATTAAGGGATTCAGTGTGATTTTATGAGTTTGCTTTGCGGTTTTGACAAAACTGAGGGTATATTTTTGCAATTTACTGGGTTTTATGGGCGATTTTGGCCCTTTTTATGCTTTCGGAGGGATCTCTTCGTAATTTAACGAGTTTTGAATTTAAATTAGCTGTTTCAACGAATTTAGTTATAGAGTGTACGTATTTTCCGAGGGACTTTTGGCGAGATTAACTTATTTATTGTGCTTTTTGGGGTGACGTTTTTGTAATTTTAATGGTTTTTGGGTTTGGAATTTTAGCGATTCAAATTGGATTTAGATGTTTTGTTTTTACCTTTTTTAACAAAACTGAGGTTATATTATTGCAATTACGGGGTTTTTGGGGCCATTTTGGCCCGATTAAAGCTATCTGAGGGATTTACTCGGAATTTACCGAGTTTTGAATTTGAATTTGCCGTTTCAATGAATTTGGTTACAGAGTGAATGTATTTTCCGCTGGACTTCGGGCGATATTATTGGTTCTTGATGAGAATTTTAGTAATTTAGCGGGTTTAGAAGGGGCCGTTCGCCATTTTAACGGCTTTGGAAAGGGTATTTTTGCAGATTTATGGGTTTTGATGTGGAATTTTTACACTTTTTCCCGGTTATGGGAGGTGTATTCTGAATATTTAATTGGTTTTCGTGAGGGGAGGGGGGCAATTCTAGCTTTTTAACGGGCACTTTTGGAGACATCTTGTTTATTTCAGTTGTCTTCGAACGAATATTTTTCCAATTTTGGCCGTGTTAATGAATTTGAATGTTAGGCATTTTCAATTTCGTAGGTTTTAGAGGCCGTGTGGCCGTTACATTAGTTTTTTAGGGGTAATTAAGCATCTTTCAACAGTTTTTGGGCTGTCATTTTAGAATTTTAACTGTTTTTTACGGGCATTTTAGCAATTTTTACCATTTTGGCAAGGCAATTTATCAATTAATGAGTTTTTACCGGGTTTTTGCGGTCTTTTTTAAAGTAATTATCAATTTTTCAGAGGTGTTTTAGGGATTCTAATGAATTTGGATGCGGTATTTTTTAAATTTTTTTTATTTTTCAATGGCAATTTCGCTATTTTAATAGCATGGAAGTGTTATTTTTGCTATATTATGTGTTTCAAGTGGTGGACATATTGGCAATTTTAACAGTTTTAGGAAGATATTCTAGCAATTTGTTGGGGTTTTAGGGGGGCACGTACATTTATATGGTCGGGGGAGTAGTACTTTCGGAACTTCATGCGTTTTGATGTTGCAGTTTGGCCATTTTGTTGTATTTTAAAATGTACTTTTTTAATTTATTGTGCTTTTTGGGGTGATGTTTTTGTAATTTTAATGGTTTTGGGTTTGGATATTAAGGGATTCAGTGTGATTTTATGTGTTTGCTTTGCGTTTTTGACAAAACTGAGGGTACATTTTTGCAATTTACTGGGTTTTATGGGCAATTTTGGCCCTTTTTATGCTTTCGGAGGGATCTCTTCGCAATTTAACGAGTTTTGAATTTAAATTGGCCGTTTCAACGAAATTAGTTATAGAGTGTATGTATTTTCCGAGGGACTTTTGGCGATATTAACTTATTTATTGTGCTTTTTGGGGTGACGTTTTTGTAATTTTAATGTTTTTGGGTTTGGAATTTTAGCGATTCAAATTGGATTTAGATGTTTTGTTTTTACCTTTTTTAACAAAACTGAGGTTATCTTATTCCAATTACGGGGTTTTGGGGGTCATTTTGGCTCGATTAAAGCTATCTGAGGGATTTATTTGGAATTTACAGAGTTTTGAATTTGAATTTGCCGTTTCAATGAATTTGGTTACAGAGTGAATGTATTTTCCGCTGGACTTCGGGCGATATTATTGGTTCTTGATGAGAATTTTAGTAATTTGGCGGGTTTAGAAGGGGCCGTTCGCCATTTTAACGGCTTTGGAAAGGGTATTTTTGCAGATTTATGTGTTTTGATGTGGAATTTTTACACTTTTTCCCGGTTATGGGAGGTGTATTCTGAATATTTAATTGGTTTTCGTGAGGAGAGGGGGGCAATTCTAGCTTTTTAACGGGCATTTTTGGAGACATCTTGTTTATTTCAGTTGTCTTCGAACGAATATTTTTCCAATTTTGGCCGTGTTAATGAATTTGAATGTTAGGCATTTTCAATTTCGTAGGTTTTAGAGGCCGTGTGGCCGTTACATTAGTTTTTTAGGGGTAATTAAGCATCTTTCAACAGTTTTTAGGCTGTCATTTTAGAATTTCAACTGTTTTTTACGGGCATTTTAGCAATTTTTACCATTTTGGCAAGGCAATTTATCAATTAATGAGTTTTTACCGGGTTTTTGCGGTCTTTTTTAAAGTAATTATCAATTTTTCAGAGGTGTTTTAGGGATTCTAATAAATTTGGATGCGGTATTTTTTAAATTTTTTTTATTTTTCAATGGCAATTTCGCTATTTTAATAGCATGGAAGTGTTATTTTTGCTATATTATGTGTTTCAAGTGGTGGACATATTGGCAATTTTAACAGTTTTAGGAAGATATTCTAGCAATTTGTTGGGGTTTTAGGGGGGCACGTACATTTATATGGTCGGGGGAGTAGTACTTTCGGAACTTCATGCGTTTTGATGTTGCAGTTTGGCCATTTTGTTGTATTTTAAAATGTACTTTTTTAATTTATTGTGCTTTTTGGGGTGATGTTTTTGTAATTTTAATGGTTTTGGGTTTGGATATTAAGGGATTCAGTGTGATTTTATGTGTTTGCTTTGCGTTTTTGACAAAACTGAGGGTACATTTTTGCAATTTACTGGGTTTTATGGGCAATTTTGGCCCTTTTTATGCTTTCGGAGGGATCTCTTCGCAATTTAACGAGTTTTGAATTTAAATTGGCCGTTTCAACGAAATTAGTTATAGAGTGTATGTATTTTCCGAGGGACTTTTGGCGAGATTAACTTTATTTATTGTGCTTTTTGGGGTGACGTTTTTGTAATTTTAATGGTTTTGGGTTTGGAATTTTAGCGATTCAAATTGGATTTAGATGTTTTGTTTTTACCTTTTTTAACAAAACTGAGGTTATATTATTCCAATTACGGGGTTTTGGGGGTCATTTTGGCTCGATTAAAGCTATCTGAGGGATTTATTTGGAATTTACAGAGTTTTGAATTTGAATTTGCCGTTTCAATGAATTTGGTTACAGAGTGAATGTATTTTCCACTGGACTTCGGGCGATATTATTGGTTCTTGATGAGAATTTTAGTAATTTGGCGGGTTTAGAAGGGGCCGTTCGCCATTTTAACGGCTTTGGAAAGGGTATTTTTGCAGATTTATGGGTTTTGATGTGGAATTTTTACACTTTTTCCCGGTTATGGGAGGTGTATTCTGAGTATTTAATTGGTTTTCGTGAGGAGAGGGGGGCAATTCTAGCTTTTTAACGGGCATTTTTGGAGACATCTTGTTTATTTCAATTGTCTTCGAACGAATATTTTTCCAATTTTGGCCGTGTTAATGAATTTGAAAGTTAGGCATTTTCAATTTCGTAGGATTTAGAGGCCGTGTGGCCGTTACATTAGTTTTTTAGGGGTAATTAAGCATCTTTCAACTGTTTTTAGGCTGCCATTTTAGAATTTTAACTGTTTTTTACGGGCATTTTAGCAATTTCTACCATTTTGGCAAGGCAATTTATCAATTAATGAGTTTTTACCGGGTTTTTGCGGTCTTTTTTAAAGTAATTATCAATTTTTCAGAGGTGTTTTAGGGATTCGAATGAATTTGGATGCGGTATTTTTTAGATTTTTTTTTTTATTTTTCAATGGCAATTTCGCTATTTTAATAGCATGGAAGTGTTATTTTTGCTATATTATGTGTTTCAAGTGGTGGACATATTGGCAATTTTAACAGTTTTAGGAAGATATTCTAGCAATTGGTTGGGGTTTTAGGGGGGCACGTACATTTTATATGGTCGGGGGAGAAGTACTTTCGGAACTTCATGCGTTTTGACGTTGCAGTTTGGCCATTTTGTTGTATTTTAAAATGTACTTTTTAATTTATTGTGCTTTTTGGGGTGATGTTTTTTTAATTTTAATGGTTTTGGGTTTGGATATTAAGGGATTCAGTGTGATTTTATGAGTTTGCTTTGCGGTTTTGACAAAACTGAGGGTATATTTTTGCAATTTACTGGGTTTTATGGGCGATTTTGGCCCTTTTTATGCTTTCGGAGGGATCTCTTCGTAATTTAACGAGTTTTGAATTTAAATTAGCCGTTTCAACGAATTTAGTTATAGAGTGTACGTATTTTCCGAGGGACTTTTGGCGAGATTAACTTATTTATTGTGCTTTTTGGGGTGACGTTTTTGTAATTTTAATGGTTTTTGGGTTTGGAATTTTAGCGATTCAAATTGGATTTAGATGTTTTGTTTTTACCTTTTTTAACAAAACTGAGGTTATATTATTGCAATTACGGGGTTTTTGGGGCCATTTTGGCCCGATTAAAGCTATCTGAGGGATTTATTCGGAATTTACCGAGTTTTGAATTTGAATTTGCCGTTTCAATGAATTTGGTTACAGAGTGAATGTATTTTCCGCTGGACTTCGGGCGATATTATTGGTTCTTGATGAGAATTTTAGTAATTTAGCGGGTTTAGAAGGGGCCGTTCGCCATTTTAACGGCTTTGGAAAGGGTATTTTTGCAGATTTATGGGTTTTGATGTGGAATTTTTACACTTTTTCCCGGTTATGGGAGGTGTATTCTGAATATTTAATTGGTTTTCGTGAGGGGAGGGGGGCAATTCTAGCTCTTTAACGGGCATTTTTGGAGACATCTTGTTTATTTCAGTTGTCTTCGAACGAATATTTTTCCAATTTTGGCCGTGTTAATGAATTTGAATGTTAGGCATTTTCAATTTCGTAGGTTTTAGAGGCCGTGTGGCCGTTACATTAGTTTTTTAGGGGTAATTAAGCATCTTTCAACTGTTTTTGGGCTGCCATTTTAGAATTTTAACTGTTTTTTACCGGCATTTTAGCAATTTCTACCATTTTGGCAAGGCAATTTATCAATTAATGAGTTTTTACCGGGTTTTTGCGGTCTTTTTTAAAGTAATTATCAATTTTTCAGAGGTGTTTTAGGGATTCTAATGAATTTGGATGCGGTATTTTGACGTTGCAGTTTGGCCATTTTGTTGTATTTTAAAATGTAGTTTTTAATTTATTGTGCTTTTTGGGGTGATGTTTTTGTAATTTTAATGGTTTTGGGTTTGGATATTAAGGGATTCAGTATGATTTTATGTGTTTGCTTTGCGGTATTGACAAAACTGAGGGTATATTTTTGCAATTTACTGGGTTTAATGGGCACTTTTGGCCCTTTTTATGCTTTCGGAGGGATCTCTTCGCAATTTAACGAGTTTTGAATTTAAATTGGCCGTTTCAATGAATTTAGTTATAGAGTGTATGTATTTTCCGAGGGACTTTTGGCGAGATTAACTTATTTATTGTGCTTTTTGGGGTGACGTTTTTGTAATTTTAATGGTTTTGGGTTTGGAATTTTAGCGATTCAAATTGGATTTAGATGTTTTGTTTTTACCTTTTTTAACAAAACTGAGGTTATATTATTGCAATTACGGGGTTTTGGGGGCCATTTTGGCTCGATTAAAGCTATCTGAGGGATTTATTCGGAATTTACCGAGTTTTGAATTTGAATTTGCCGTTTCAATGAATTTGGTTACAGAGTGAATGTATTTTCCGCTGGACTTCGTGCGATATTATTGGTTCTTGACGAGAATTTTAGTAATTTAGCGGGTTTAGAAGGGGCCGTTCGCCATTATAACGGCTTTGGAAAGGGTATTTTTGCAGATTTATGGGTTTTGATGTGGAATTTTTACACTTTTTCCCGGTTATGGGAGGTGTATTCTGAGTATTTAATTGGTTTTCGTGAGGAGAGATGATGAGAATCAACAAGCTTTCAAGGATCCATTGCAAGTTCCAGTTGGGCCAATTACAAGAGCAAGATCCAAGAAGATCAAAGAAGCACTAAATGGGCTGATTCAAGGGATTTGGGCTGATTCACATTCCAAGCTGGGCCCAAAAGAAGATGAAGGCTTAATAAATTTAATCCAAGCTATTGAGGGCTGATCTGATGTGATTGGGCGTTATTTTTGGCAAAGATTTATGGCTGATTGACTTTCCAGATCTAAATCAGTTAATAGATACTTTTCCTAATTTAGATCTTCTAATTTTGGACCAGATCTTCCTTAATTTTAGGCTTTTATTATTTAGAACGTTTTTTAGGGTTTTTCCTATTTTGGATCTGCTATTTTCAGACCAAATCAGGTTTTATTTAGGGTTTTATTATTTAGCACGTTTTTTAGGTTTTCTACATTCAGCCACTCCTTGTAATAGAAGGATTAGGTTCTTCTTTTGGGCCCAGCTTGGAATGTGAATCAGCCCAAATCCCTTGAATCAGCCCATTTAGTGCTTCTTTGATCTTCTTGGATCTTGCTCTTGTAATTGGCCCAACTGGAACTTGCAATGGATCCTTGAAAGCTTGTTGATTCTCATCAAGAGGGGGGCAATTCTAGCTTTTTAACGGGCATTTTTGGAGACATCTTGTTTATTTCAATTGTCTTCGAACGAATATTTTTCCAATTTTGGCCGTGTTAATGAATTTGAAAGTTAGGCATTTTCAATTTCGTAGGTTTTAGAGGCCGTGTGGCCGTTACATTAGTTTATTAGGGGTAATTAAGCATCTTTCAACTGTTTTTAGGCTGCCATTTTAGAATTTTAATTGTTTTTTACGGGCACTTTAGCAATTTCTACCACTTTGGCAAGGCAATTTATCAATTAATGAGTTTTTACCGGGTTTTTGCGGTCTTTTTTAAAGTAATTATCAATTTTTCAGAGGTGTTTTAGGGATTCTAATGAATTTGGATGCGGCATTTTTTAAATTTTTTTTTATTTTTCAATGGCAATTTCGCTATTTTAATAGCATGGAAGTGTTATTTTTGCTATATTATGTGTTTCAAGTGGTGGACATATTGGCAATTTTAACAGTTTTAGGAAGATATTCTAGCAATTGGTTGGGGTTTTAGGGGGGCACGTACATTTTATATGGTCGGGGGAGAAGTACTTTCGGAACTTCATGCGTTTTGACGTTGCAGTTTGGCCATTTTGTTGTATTTTAAAATGTACTTTTTAATTTATTGTGCTTTTTGGGGTGATGTTTTTTTAATTTTAATGGTTTTGGGTTTGGATATTAAGGGATTCAGTGTGATTTTATGAGTTTGCTTTGCGGTTTTGACAAAACTGAGGGTATATTTTTGCAATTTACTGGGTTTTATGGGCGATTTTGGCCCTTTTTATGCTTTCGGAGGGATCTCTTCGTAATTTAACGAGTTTTGAATTTAAATTAGCCGTTTCAACGAATTTAGTTATAGAGTGTACGTATTTTCCGAGGGACTTTTGGCGAGATTAACTTATTTATTGTGCTTTTTGGGGTGACGTTTTTGTAATTTTAATGGTTTTTGGGTTTGGAATTTTAGCGATTCAAATTGGATTTAGATGTTTTGTTTTTACCTTTTTTAACAAAACTGAGGTTATATTATTGCAATTACGGGGTTTTTGGGGCCATTTTGGCCCGATTAAAGCTATCTGAGGGATTTATTCGGAATTTACCGAGTTTTGAATTTGAATTTGCCGTTTCAATGAATTTGGTTACAGAGTGAATGTATTTTCCGCTGGACTTCGGGCGATATTATTGGTTCTTGATGAGAATTTTAGTAATTTAGCGGGTTTAGAAGGGGCCGTTCGCCATTTTAACGGCTTTGGAAAGGGTATTTTTGCAGATTTATGGGTTTTGATGTGGAATTTTTACACTTTTTCCCGGTTATGGGAGGTGTATTCTGAATATTTAATTGGTTTTCGTGAGGGGAGGGGGGCAATTCTAGCTCTTTAACGGGCATTTTTGGAGACATCTTGTTTATTTCAGTTGTCTTCGAACGAATATTTTTCCAATTTTGGCCGTGTTAATGAATTTGAATGTTAGGCATTTTCAATTTCGTAGGTTTTAGAGGCCGTGTGGCCGTTACATTAGTTTTTTAGGGGTAATTAAGCATCTTTCAACTGTTTTTGGGCTGCCATTTTAGAATTTTAACTGTTTTTTACGGGCATTTTAGCAATTTCTACCATTTTGGCAAGGCAATTTATCAATTAATGAGTTTTTACCGGGTTTTTGCGGTCTTTTTTAAAGTAATTATCAATTTTTCAGAGGTGTTTTAGGGATTCTAATGAATTTGGATGCGGTATTTTGACGTTGCAGTTTGGCCATTTTGTTGTATTTTAAAATGTAGTTTTTAATTTATTGTGCTTTTTGGGGTGATGTTTTTGTAATTTTAATGGTTTTGGGTTTGGATATTAAGGGATTCAGTATGATTTTATG
Source organism: Lithocarpus polystachyus (assembly GCA_033629205.1). Classification (NCBI taxonomy): domain Eukaryota; kingdom Viridiplantae; phylum Streptophyta; class Magnoliopsida; order Fagales; family Fagaceae; genus Lithocarpus; species Lithocarpus polystachyus. Next base: position 1,033,060 of record JAWTZU010000015.1, on the reverse strand, counting down.
TGTTTGCTTTGCGGTATTGACAAAACTGAGGGTATATTTTTGCAATTTACTGGGTTTAATGGGCACTTTTGGCCCTTTTTATGCTTTCGGAGGGATCTCTTCGCAATTTAACGAGTTTTGAATTTAAATTGGCCGTTTCAATGAATTTAGTTATAGAGTGTATGTATTTTCCGAGGGACTTTTGGCGAGATTAACTTATTTATTGTGCTTTTTGGGGTGACGTTTTTGTAATTTTAATGGTTTTGGGTTTGGAATTTTAGCGATTCAAATTGGATTTAGATGTTTTGTTTTTACCTTTTTTAACAAAACTGAGGTTATATTATTGCAATTACGGGGTTTTGGGGGCCATTTTGGCTCGATTAAAGCTATCTGAGGGATTTATTCGGAATTTACCGAGTTTTGAATTTGAATTTGCCGTTTCAATGAATTTGGTTACAGAGTGAATGTATTTTCCGCTGGACTTCGTGCGATATTATTGGTTCTTGATGAGAATTTTAGTAATTTAGCGGGTTTAGAAGGGGCCGTTCGCCATTATAACGGCTTTGGAAAGGGTATTTTTGCAGATTTATGGGTTTTGATGTGGAATTTTTACACTTTTTCCCGGTTATGGGAGGTGTATTCTGAGTATTTAATTGGTTTTCGTGAGGAGAGGGGGGCAATTCTAGCTTTTTAACGGGCATTTTTGGAGACATCTTGTTTATTTCAATTGTCTTCGAACGAATATTTTTCCAATTTTGGCCGTGTTAATGAATTTGAAAGTTAGGCATTTTCAATTTCGTAGGATTTAGAGGCCGTGTGGCCGTTACATTAGTTTTTTAGGGGTAATTAAGCATCTTTCAACTGTTTTTTGGCTGCCATTTTAGAATTTTAACTGTTTTTTACGGGCATTTTAGCAATTTCTACCATTTTGGCAAGGCAATTTATCAATTAATGAGTTTTTACCGGGTTTTTGCGGTCTTTTTTAAAGTAATTATCAATTTTTCAGAGGTGTTTTAGGGATTCGAATGAATTTGGATGCGGTATTTTTTAGATTTTTTTTTTATTTTTCAATGGCAATTTCGCTATTTTAATAGCATGGAAGTGTTATTTTTGCTATATTATGTGTTTCAAGTTGTGGACATATTGGCAATTTTAACAGTTTTAGGAAGATATTCTAGCAATTGGTTGGGGTTTTAGGGGGGCACGTACATTTTATATGGTCGGGGGAGAAGTACTTTCGGAACTTCATGCGTTTTGACGTTGCAGTTTGGCCATTTTGTTGTATTTTAAAATGTACTTTTTAATTTATTGTGCTTTTTGGGGTGATGTTTTTTTAATTTTAATGGTTTTGGGTTTGGATATTAAGGGATTCAGTGTGATTTTATGAGTTTGCTTTGCGGTTTTGACAAAACTGAGGGTATATTTTTGCAATTTACTGGGTTTTATGGGCGATTTTGGCCCTTTTTATGCTTTCGGAGGGATCTCTTCGTAATTTAACGAGTTTTGAATTTAAATTAGCTGTTTCAACGAATTTAGTTATAGAGTGTACGTATTTTCCGAGGGACTTTTGGCGAGATTAACTTATTTATTGTGCTTTTTGGGGTGACGTTTTTGTAATTTTAATGGTTTTTGGGTTTGGAATTTTAGCGATTCAAATTGGATTTAGATGTTTTGTTTTTACCTTTTTTAACAAAACTGAGGTTATATTATTGCAATTACGGGGTTTTTGGGGCCATTTTGGCCCGATTAAAGCTATCTGAGGGATTTACTCGGAATTTACCGAGTTTTGAATTTGAATTTGCCGTTTCAATGAATTTGGTTACAGAGTGAATGTATTTTCCGCTGGACTTCGGGCGATATTATTGGTTCTTGATGAGAATTTTAGTAATTTAGCGGGTTTAGAAGGGGCCGTTCGCCATTTTAACGGCTTTGGAAAGGGTATTTTTGCAGATTTATGGGTTTTGATGTGGAATTTTTACACTTTTTCCCGGTTATGGGAGGTGTATTCTGAATATTTAATTGGTTTTCGTGAGGGGAGGGGGGCAATTCTAGCTTTTTAACGGGCATTTTTGGAGACATCTTGTTTATTTCAGTTGTCTTCGAACGAATATTTTTCCAATTTTGGCCGTGTTAATGAATTTGAATGTTAGGCATTTTCAATTTCGTAGGTTTTAGAGGCCGTGTGGCCGTTACATTAGTTTTTTAGGGGTAATTAAGCATCTTTCAACAGTTTTTGGGCTGTCATTTTAGAATTTTAACTGTTTTTTACGGGCATTTTAGCAATTTTTACCATTTTGGCAAGGCAATTTATCAATTAATGAGTTTTTACCGGGTTTTTGCGGTCTTTTTTAAAGTAATTATCAATTTTTCAGAGGTGTTTTAGGGATTCTAATGAATTTGGATGCGGTATTTTTTAAATTTTTTTTATTTTTCAATGGCAATTTCGCTATTTTAATAGCATGGAAGTGTTATTTTTGCTATATTATGTGTTTCAAGTGGTGGACATATTGGCAATTTTAACAGTTTTAGGAAGATATTCTAGCAATTTGTTGGGGTTTTAGGGGGGCACGTACATTTATATGGTCGGGGGAGTAGTACTTTCGGAACTTCATGCGTTTTGATGTTGCAGTTTGGCCATTTTGTTGTATTTTAAAATGTACTTTTTTAATTTATTGTGCTTTTTGGGGTGATGTTTTTGTAATTTTAATGGTTTTGGGTTTGGATATTAAGGGATTCAGTGTGATTTTATGTGTTTGCTTTGCGTTTTTGACAAAACTGAGGGTACATTTTTGCAATTTACTGGGTTTTATGGGCAATTTTGGCCCTTTTTATGCTTTCGGAGGGATCTCTTCGCAATTTAACGAGTTTTGAATTTAAATTGGCCGTTTCAACGAAATTAGTTATAGAGTGTATGTATTTTCCGAGGGACTTTTGGCGATATTAACTTATTTATTGTGCTTTTTGGGGTGACGTTTTTGTAATTTTAATGTTTTTGGGTTTGGAATTTTAGCGATTCAAATTGGATTTAGATGTTTTGTTTTTACCTTTTTTAACAAAACTGAGGTTATCTTATTCCAATTACGGGGTTTTGGGGGTCATTTTGGCTCGATTAAAGCTATCTGAGGGATTTATTTGGAATTTACAGAGTTTTGAATTTGAATTTGCCGTTTCAATGAATTTGGTCACAGAGTGAATGTATTTTCCGCTGGACTTCGGGCGATATTATTGGTTCTTGATGAGAATTTTAGTAATTTGGCGGGTTTAGAAGGGGCCGTTCGCCATTTTAACGGCTTTGGAAAGGGTATTTTTGCAGATTTATGTGTTTTGATGTGGAATTTTTACACTTTTTCCCGGTTATGGGAGGTGTATTCTGAATATTTAATTGGTTTTCGTGAGGAGAGGGGGGCAATTCTAGCTTTTTAACGGGCATTTTTGGAGACATCTTGTTTATTTCAATTGTCTTCGAAAGAATATTTTTCCAATTTTGGCCGTGTTAATGAATTTGAAAGTTAGGCATTTTCAATTTCGTAGGTTTTAGAGGCCGTGTGGCCGTTACATTAGTTTTTTAGGGGTAATTAAGCATCTTTCAACTGTTTTTAGGCTGCCATTTTAGAATTTTAACTGTTTTTTACGGGCATTTTAGCAATTTCTACCATTTTGGCAAGGCAATTTATCAATTAATGAGTTTTTACCGGGTTTTTGCGGTCTTTTTTAAAGTAATTATCAATTTTTCAGAGGTGTTTTAGGGATTCTAATGAATTTGGATGCGGTATTTTGACGTTGCAGTTTGGCCATTTTGTTGTATTTTAAAATGTAGTTTTTAATTTATTGTGCTTTTTGGGGTGATGTTTTTGTAATTTTAATGGTTTTGGGTTTGGATATTAAGGGATTCAGTGTGATTTTATGTGTTTGCTTTGCGGTTTTGACAAAACTGAGGGTATATTTTTGCAATTTACTGGGTTTGATGGGCACTTTTGGCCCTTTTTACGCTTTCGGAGGGATCTCTTCGCAATTTAACGAGTTTTAAATTTAAATTGGCCGTTTCAATGAATTTAGTTATAGAGTGTATGTATTTTCCGAGGGACTTTTGGCGAGATTAACTTATTTATTGTGCTTTTTGGGGTGACGTTTTTGTAATTTTAATGGTTTTGGGTTTGGAATTTTAGCGATTCAAATTGGATTTAGATGTTTTGTTTTTACCTTTTTTAACAAAACTGAGGTTATATTATTGCAATTACGGGGTTTTGGGGGCCATTTTGGCTCGATTAAAGCTATCTGAGGGATTTATTCGGAATTTACCGAGTTTTGAATTTGAATTTGCCGTTTCAATGAATTTGGTTACAGAGTGAATGTATTTTCCGCTGGACTTCGGGCGATATTATTGGTTCTTGATGAGAATTATAGTAATTTAGCGGGTTTAGAAGGGGCCGTTCGCCATTTTAACGGCTTTGGAAAGGGTATTTTTGCAGATTTATGGGTTTTGATGTGGAATTTTTACACTTTTTCCCGGTTATGGGAGGTGTATTCTGAATATTTAATTGGTTTTCGTGAGGAGAGGGCGGCAATTCTAGCTTTTTAACGGGCATTTTTGGAGACATCTTGTTTATTTCAATTGTCTTCGAACGAATATTTTTCCAATTTTGGCCGTGTTAATGAATTTGAAAGTTAGGCATTTTCAATTTCGTAGGTTTTAGAGGCCGTGTGGCCGTTACATTAGTTTTTTAGGGGTAATTAAGCATCTTTCAACTGTTTTTAGGCTGCCATTTTAGAATTTTAATTGTTTTTTACGGGCATTTTAGCAATTTCTACCATTTTGGCAAGGCAATTTATCAATTAATGAGTTTTTACCGGGTTTTTGCGGTCTTTTTAAAAGTAATTATCAATTTCTCAGAGGTGTTTTAGGGATTCTAATGAATTTGGATGCGGTATTTTTAAAAAAATTTTTTTTATTTTTCAATGGCAATTTCGCTATTTTTAGCATGGAAGTGTTATTTTTGCTATATTATGTGTTTCAAGTGGTGGACATATTGGCAATTTTAACAGTTTTAGGAAGATATTCTAGCAATTAGTTGGGGATTTAGGGGTGATGCGAACCTCAACAGACTCGCTTTGAGACCCAACAAACAATATTGGAATATTGCCCAACAAAGCTAAAATTCAGATTTTTGATAGAAACCCTGACCCAACGTTTATAAGAGAAACGCGAACCAAAGGTATAAGTAACAGACCCTTGACCCAATGATTATAAAGGAATCACGAACCAAAGGTATAAGTTTGAACGCCACAAGGAAGAATCCTTGATAAGTTCACAGTTCTTGAAGAACCAAAGAGCAAAGCCTCACCTTTTCTGATTTTTTTTATTCAATAATCCATCTCATTACAAGGAGTGCATGCTATTTATAAGGCATGGCTGAATGAAGAAAACCTAATCCTTCTATTACAAGGAGTGGCTGAATGTAGAAAACCTAATCCTTCTATTACAAGGAGTGGCAGAATGTAGAAAACCTAAAAAACGTGCTAAATAATAAAACCCTAAATAAAACCTGAT
>JAWTZU010000015.1:1012533-1022533 GCA_033629205.1 Lithocarpus polystachyus | reverse complement strand
GGCAATGTCCCGATTCAGCCCCTTCAGAAACCTTGCCATGGTAGCTTCTCTATCCTCCTCTACATTAGCTCGAATCATGGCAATCTCCATCTCCTTGTGGTAGTCATCCACGCTCCTATAGCCTTGAGTAAGGCTCTGTAATTTTTGATACAAGTCCCTATAGTAGTGACTAGGGATAAATCGCCTCCTCATGGTGGCCTTCATTTGCTCCCACGTCTCAATAGGCCTCTCATGGTTTCTCCTTCTGTTCATCACAAGTTGATCCCACCATATAATAGCATAGTCAGTAAACTCAATCACAGCTAGTTTTACCTTTTTCTCCTCGGAGTAATTGTGGCACTCAAAGATGAACTCCACCTTCTTCTCCCACTCCAAGTATGCTTCAGGATCATTCTTCCCTTGGAATGATGGTATCTTCATTTTTATGTTTTCTAGGCTTCTGTCAGTCTCATCTTGCCATCTTGGATCTCTTCGAAATCCTCTACCACGCCTTTCGCCCCTTCGCGCAAACCTGCCCCCATTGTTCCATGAAACATGATCCTCTTCATCTTCAAACTCATCCTCATGATAGTCATCAGAATCATACACGCGTGCATGCCTTTCTTGCCTTCTAGCATTAGGGCCTCTTTGGGGATGCTCCTCACGCAAATTAGCAATATCAGTATCTTGCCTGTCCAACCGATCTCGAATCTCATTAAACACCACGTTCATGCATTCAAATTGTTGTTGCATAGCCTGCAACATGATAGATGATTCCTCTCCTCCTTCCTTATTTGATGTTTCACCCCTGCAAGACATACTTTTAAAACTACAGAAAAATGTTAGAAGAAAAAAAATTCCTCACAACACTCCCTCACGTGTTTGCACTCAGATTATGTCACTCCCACTCGTGTTTCACTCTTAAATAGGCTTTTTCCCGATATTAATCTCACACTCTCTTGCCTTTTTCCACTCGTAGTGATGCGAACCTCAACAGACTCGCTTTGAGACCCAACAAACAATATTGGAATATTGCCCAGGAAAGCTAAAATTCAGATTTGATAGAAAACCCAGACCCAACGTTTATAAGAGAAACGCAATGCATGGTTCATTAACCTCATGAATGTACTTGGTGCATTAGTTAGACCAAAAGGCATTACCAACCACTCATACAATCCATATTTAGTTTTAAAGGCAGTTTTCCATTCATCACCCTCTTTCATCCTAATTTGATGATACCCACTTTTCAAATCAATTTTTGTAAAGACACATGATCCATGCAATTCATCCAACATGTCATCTAGCCTAGGGATGGGATGTCTATACTTTACCGTAATGTTGTTGATAGCCCTGCAATCAACACACATCCTCCACGTTCCATCCTTCTTAGGCACAAGCAGCACCGGCACCGCGCACGGACTCATGCTTTCTCTCACATGTCCTTTGGTCAGCAACTCCTCAACTTGCCTTTGAAGTTCCTTTGTCTCCTCCGGATTACTCCTATAGGCTGGTCGGTTCGGAATTGTTGCACCTGGCACAAAATCAATTTGATGCTCTATTCCTCTAATAGGTGGCAATCCACTAGGTACATCATTAGGAAACACATCCTCATATTCCTGCAACAAAGAAACAACAACACTAGGCAAAGATTCGTCAAGTTCGTTAGTATTAAAACAAGCCTCTTTGTACAAGAGTACAAATATAGGCTGGTTTGTATAAAAAGCACTCTTGACATCACTCGCCTTAGCATAAAAACTCTCTTGTTTTTTTGTTTTTCTCTCATTTTTTTCACTCTCAATTTTCTTTTCAATCTCTCTTTTGTTTTCACTCCCTTTTTTCTGCTCACTCTCTTTTTTTCTTTCACTCTCCTTCTCATCATCTTTTTTTAAACTCTCAATCTCACAATTTTTTTTTCAAGTCATTTTCTCTTTTCAGTTTCATTTGATCTTCATACACCTGACTTGGAGTCAACGGTACAAGATTAATGGGTTTATTGTCTTTTACAAAAGAATACCTATTCTTGAACCCATCATGATTGACCTTTCTGTCAAATTGCCAAGGCCTGCCCAATAAAATGTGACCCGCATGCATTGGAACAACATCACAAAGTACTTCATCCTTGTACCTCCCAATTGAAAAAGAAACCAGTACTTGCCTATTTACCTTAACCTCCCCACAATCATTCAACCACTGTAACTTATATGGTCTAGGGTGTTTTATGGTAGGTAAATTCAATTTTTCAACTAAAGTAGTACTAGCCACATTAGTACAGCTCCCCCCATCAATAATCATACTACATACCTTGCTGTTGACGTGGCATCTAGTGTGAAAAATGTTCTCCCTTTGTTGTTCCATATCATCCTCGTTAACTTGGGCACTTAAAGCACGCCTAGCCACAAGTGCCTCACCCTCCACTGGATACTCCACATCATCGTCACAAGCATCCTCAAGTGATGGAATCAGGTCATCATCTCCCTCACTTTCAGTTTCCACCTCTCCATCAATACGTGTGATGAGAATCAACATGCATTCGAGGATCCATTGCAAGTTCCAGTTGGGCCTATTACTAGAGCAAGATCCAAGAAGATCAAGGAAGCACTTAATGGGCTGATTCAAGGGATTTGGGCTGATTCACATTCCAAGCTGGGCCCAAAAGAAGATGAAGGCTTAATAAATTTAATCCAAGCTATTGAGGGCTGATCTGATGTGATTGGGCGTTATTTTTGGACCAGATCTTCCTTAATTTTAGGCTTTTATTATTTAGAACGTTTTTTAGGGTTTTTCCTATTTTGGATCTGCTATTTTCAGACCAAATCAGGTTTTATTTAGGGTTTTATTATTTAGCACGTTTTTTAGGTTTTCTACATTCAGCCACTCCTTGTAATAGAAGGATTAGGTTTTCTACATTCAGCCACTCCTTGTAATAGAAGGATTAGGTTTTCTCCATTCAGCCATGCCTTATAAATAGCATGCACTGCTTGTAATAGAGGGGATATTATTGAATAAAAATCAGAAAAGGTGAGGCTTTGCTCTTCTCTTTGGTTCGTCAAGAACTGTGAACTTATCAAGGATTCTTCCTTGTGGCGTTCAAACTTTATACCTTTGGTTCGTGATTCTTTATAATCATTGGGTCAAGGTCTGTTACTTATACCTTAGGTTCGCGTTTCTCTTATAAACGTTGGGTCTGGGTTTTCTATCAAATCTGAATTTTAGCTTTCTTGGGTAATATTCCAATATTGTTTGTTGGGTCTCAAAGCGAGTCTATTGAGGTTCGCATCATTTGGTATCAGAGCTCAGGTTCTAAAATCAGTTTTCTATCCTTTTTTTTCTTTTGTTTCCAGTTATCTTGTTTTGTTTCTGTTCTTTGTTCTTCGTTCTTCGTTCTTATTCTGTGAGGTGCACTAGGTTAAAACTGTGCACTAGGTTAAGAACGGCCCCTTCGTTCTTAGCGGGTTTAGAAGGGGCCGTTCGCCATTTTAACGGCTTTGGAAAGGGTATTTTTTCAGATTTATGGGTTTTGATGTGGAATTTTTACACTTTTTCCCGGTTATGGGAGGAGTATTCTGAATATTTAATTGGTTTTCGTGAGGGGAGGGGGGCAATTCTAGCTTTTTAACGGGCATTTTTGGAGACATCTTGTTTATTTCAATTGTCTTCGAACGAATATTTTTCCAATTTTGGCCGTGTTAATGAATTTCAAAGTTAGGCATTTTCAATTTCGTAGGTTTTAGAGGCCGTATGGCCGTTACATTAGTTTTTTAGGGGTAATTAAGCATCTTTCAACTGTTTTTAGGCTGCCATTTTAGAATTTTAATTGTTTTTTACGGGCATTTTAGCAATTTCTACCATTTTGGCAAGGCAATTTATCAATTAATGAGTTTTTACCGGGTTTTTGTGGTCTTTTTTAAAGTAATTATCAATTTTTCAGAGGTGTTTTAGGGATTCTAATGAATTTGGATGCGGTATTTTTAAAATTTTTTTTTTTATTTTTCAATGGCAATTTCGCTTTTTTAATAGCATGGAAGTGTTATTTTTGCTATATTATGCGTTTCAAGTGGTGGACATATTGGCAATTTTAACAGTTTTAGGAAGATATTCTAGCAATTAGTTGGGGTTTTAGGGGGGCACGTACATTTTATATGGTCGGGGGAGTAGTACTTTCGGAACTTCATGCGTTTTGACGTTGCAGTTTGGCCATTATTTTGTATTTTAAAATGTACTTTTTTAATTTATTGTGCTTTTTGGGGTGATGTTTTTTTAATTTTAATGGTTTTGGGTTTGGATATTAAGGGATTCAGTGTGATTTTATGTGTTCGCTTTGCGGTTTTGACAAAACTGAGGGTATATTTTTGCAATTTACTGGGTTTTATGGGCGATTTTGGCCCTTTTTATGCTTTCGGAGGGATCTCTTCGTAATTTAACGAGTTTTGAATTTAAATTAGCCGTTTCAACGAATTTAGTCATAGAGTGTATGTATTTTCCGAGGGACTTTTGGCGAGATTAACTTATTTATTGTGCTTTTGGCGAGATTAACTTATTTATTAGTGCTACATTTAATGTTTCTGATCTTTCTCCTTTTGATGTAGGTGACGATTCGAGGACGAATCCTTTTGAAGAGAGGGGGAATGATGAGAATCAACAAGCTTTCAAGGATCCATTGCAAGTTCCAGTTGGGCCAATTACAAGAGCAAGATCCAAGAAGATCAAAGAAGCACTAAATGGGCTGATTCAAGGGATTTGAGCTGATTCACATTCCAAGCTGGGCCCAAAAGAAGATGAAGGCCTAATAAATTTAATCCAAGCTATTGAGGGCTGATCTGACGTAATTGGGCGTTATTTATGGCAAAGATTTATGACTGATTGACTTTCCAGCTCTAAATCAGTTAATAGATACTTTTCCAAATTTAGATCTTCTAATTTTGGACCAGATTGATGAGAATCAGCAAGCTTTCAAGGATCCATTGCAAGTTCCAGTTGGGCCAATTACAAGAGCAAGATCCAAGAAGATCAAAGAAGCACTAAATGGGCTGATTCAAGGGATTTGGGCTGATTCACATTCCAAGATGGGCCCAAAAGAAGATGAAGGCCTAATAAATTTAATCCAAGCTATTGAGGGCTGATCTGACGTAATTGGGCATTATTTATGGCAAAGATTTATGACTGATTGACTTTCCAGCTCTAAATCAGTTAATAGATACTTTTCCAAATTTAGATCTTCTAATTTTGGACCAGATCTTCCTTAATTTTAGGCTTTTATTATTTAAAACGTTTTTTAGGGTTTTTCCTATTTTGGATCTGCTACTTTCAGACCAAATCAGGTTTTATTTAGGGTTTTATTATTTAGCACGTTTTTTTAGGTTTTCTGCATTCAGCCACTCCTAGTAATAGAAGGATTAGGTTTTCTTCATTCAGCCATGCCTTATAAATAGCATGCACTCCTTGTAATAGAGGGATGAATTATTGAATAAAAATCAGAAAAGGTGAGGCTTTGCTCTTCTCTTTGGTTCTTCAAGAACTGTGAACTTATTAAGGATTCTTCCTTGTGGCGTTCAAACTTATACCTTTGGTTCGTGATTCCTTTATAATCATTGGGTCAAGGGTCTGTTACCTTTGGTTCGCGTTTCTCTTATAAACGTTGGGTCAGGGTTTCTATCAAAAATCTGAATTTTAGCTTTCTTGGGCAATATTTCAATATTGTTTGTTGGGTCTCAAAGCGAGTCTATTGAGGTTCGCATCATTTGGTATCAGAGCTCAGGTTCTAAAATCAGTTTTCTATCCTTTTTTCTTTTGTTTCCAGTTATCTTGTTTTGTTTCTGTTCTTTGTTCTTCGTTCTTATTCTGTGAGGTGCACTAGGTTAAAACTGTGCACTAAGTTCCAAAAAAAAAAAAAAAAACGTGAAAAAAAAAAAATCTGCAGAAAAGAGAGAAAAAGAAAAAAAAAAGACTGCAAAAAAAAAAAAAAAAGTTTATTTTAGTTTCAGTTCTCCCAGACCAAAATATTATTTTACTGGGTTTTATGGGCAATTTTGGCCCTTTTTATGCTTTCGGAGGGATCTCTTCGCAATTTAACGAGTTTTGAATTTAAATTGGCCGTTTCAATGAATTTAGTTATAGAGTGTATGTATTTTCCGAGGGACTTTTGGCGAGATTAACTTATTTATTGTGTGCTTTTTGGGGTGACGTTTTTGTAATTTTAATGGTTTTGGGTTTGGAATTTTAGCGATTCAAATTGGATTTAGATGTTTTGTTTTTACCTTTTTTAACAAAACTGAGGTTATATTATTGCAATTACGGGGTTTTTGGGGCCATTTTTGCCCGATTAAAGCTATCTGAGGGATTTATTCGGAATTTACCGAGTTTTGAATTTGAATTTGCCGTTTCAATGAATTTGGTTACAGAGTGAATGTATTTTCCGCTGGACTTCGGGCGATATTATTGGTTCTTGATGAGAATTTTAGTAATTTAGCGGGTTTAGAAGGGTCCGTTCGCCATTTTAACGACTTTGGAAAGGGTATTTTTGCAGATTTATGGGTTTTGATGTGGAATTTTTACACTTTTTCCCGGTTATGGGAGGTGTATTCTGAATATTTAATTGGTTTTCGTGAGGGGAGGGGGGCAATTCTAGCATTTTAACGGGCACTATAGAATTTTAATTGTTTTTTACGGGCATTTTCGCAATTTCTACCATTTTGGCAAGGCAATTTCTCAATTAATGAGTTTTTACCGGGTTTTTGCGGTCTTTTTTAAAGTAATTATCAATTTTTCAGAGGTGTTTTTGGGATTCTATTGAATTTGGATGCGGTATTTTTAAAATTTTTTTTATTTTTCAATGGCAATTTCGCTATTTTAATAGCATGGAAGTGTTATTTTTGCTATATTATGTGTTTCAAGTGGTGGACATATTGGCAATTTTAACAGTTTTAGGAAGATATTCTAGCAATTTGTTGGGGTTTTACGGGGGCACGTACATTTATATGGTCGGGGGAGTAGTTCTTTCGGAACTTCATGCGTTTCGACGTTGCAGTTTGGCCATTTTGTTGTATTTTAAAATGTACTTTTTAATTTATTGTGCTTTTTGGGGTGATGTTTTTGTAATTTTAATGGTTTTGGGTTTGGATATTAAGGGATTCAGTTTGATTTTATGTGTTTGCTTTGCGGTTTTGACAAAACTGAGGGTATATTTTTGCAATTTACTGGGTTTATGGGCAATTTTGGCCCTTTTTATGCTTTCGGAGGGATCTCTTCGCAATTTAACGAGTTTTGAATTTAAATTGGCCGTTTCAATGAATTTAGTTATAGAGTGTATGTATTTTCCGAGGGACTTTTGGCGAGATTAACTTATTTATTGTGCTTTTTGGGGTGACGTTTTTGTAATTTTAATGGTTTTGGGTTTGGAATTTTAGCGATTCAAATTGGATTTAGATGGTTTGTTTTTACCTTTTTTAAAAAAACTGAGGTTATATTATTGCAATTACGGGGTTTTTGGGGCCATTTTGGCCCGATTAAAGCTATCTGAGGGATTTATTCGGAATTTACCGAGTTTTGAATTTGAATTTGCCGTTTCAATGAATTTGGTTACAGAGTGAATGTATTTTCCGCTGGACTTCGGGCGATATTATTGGTTCTTGATGAGAATTTTAGTAATTTAGCGGGTTTAGAAGGGGCCGTTCACCATTTTAACGACTTTGGAAAGGGTATTTTTGCAGATTTATGGGTTTTGATGTGGAATTTTTACACTTTTTCCCGGTTATGGGAGGTGTATTCTGAATATTTAATTGGTTTTCGTGAGGGGAGGGGGGCAATTGATGAGAATCAACAAGCTTTCAAGGATCCATTGCAAGTTCCAGTTGGGCCAATTACAAGAGCAAGATCCAAGAAGATCAAAGAAGCACTAAATGGGCTGATTCAAGGGATTTGGGCTGATTCACATTCCAAGCTGGGCCCAAAAGAAGATGAAGGCTTAATAAATTTAATCCAAGCTATTGAGGGCTGATCTGATGTGATTGGGCGTTATTTTTGGCAAAGATTTATGGCTGATTGACTTTCCAGATCTAAATCAGTTAATAGATTCTTTTCCTAATTTAGATCTTCTAATTTTGAACCAGATCTTCCTTAATTTTAGGCTTTTATTATTTAGAACGTTTTTTAGGGTTTTTCCTATTTTGGATCTGCTATTTTCAGACCAAATCAGGTTCTATTTAGGGTTTTATTATTTAGCACGTTTTTTAGGTTTTCTACATTCAGCCACTCCTTGTAATAGAAGGATTAGGTTTTCTTCATTCAGCCATGCCTTATAAATAGCATGCACTCCTTGGAATGGGAGAATTATTGAATAAAAATCAGAAAAGGTGAGGCTTTGCTCTTCTCTTTGGTTCGTCAAGAACTGTGAACTTATCAAGGATTCTTCCTTGTGGCGTTCAAACTTTATACCTTTGGTTCGTGATTCTTTATAATCATTGGGTCAAGGTCTGTTACTTATACCTTAGGTTCGCGTTTCTCTTATAAACGTTGGGTCTGGGTTTTCTATCAAATCTGAATTTTAGCTTTCTTGGGTAATATTCCAATATTGTTTGTTGGGTCTCAAAGCGAGTCTATTGAGGTTCGCATCATTTGGTATCAGAGCCAGGTTCTAAAATCAGTTTTCTATCCTTTTTTTTCTTTTGTTTCCCAGTTTATCTTGTTTTGTTTCTGTTCTTTGTTCTTCGTTCTTCGTTCTTATTCTGTGAGGTGCACTAGGTTAAAACTGTGCACTGAGTTCTAAAAAAAAAAAAAAAAAAAAAAAAAAAAAAAAAAAAAAAAAAAAACGTGAAAAAAAAAAAAGACGTGAAAAAAAAAAAAAAAAAATCTGCAGAAAAGAGAGAAAAAAAAAAAAGACTGCAAAAAAAAAAAAAAAAAAAAAAGTTTATTTTAGTTTCAGTTCTCCCAGACCAAAATATTGTTTTCTTTTGTCCTTTTTTCTTTGATTTGTGTCTCTGCCATATTTTCTTACCATTGGTATTTGTTTCAATACTACAAGTTGAATTTCTTGATCAGGTTTATTAGTTTATTGCAGAACTGAAAAGGGGAAGCTACGAGTGGAAAAAGGCAAGAGAGTGTGAGATTAATATCGGGAAAAAGCCTATTTAAGAGTGAAACACGAGTGGGAGTGACATAATCTGAGTGCAAACACGTGAGGGAGTGTTGTGAGGAATTTTTTTTTCTAACAATTTTTTTTCTGTAGTTTTTAAAACTATGTCTTGCAGGGGTGAAACATCAAAAAAGGAAGGAGGTGAGGAGTCATCCATCGTGTTGCAGGCTATGCAACAACAATTTGAACGCATGAACGTGGTGTTTAATGATATTCGTGATCGGCTGGACAAGCAAGATACTGCTATTGCTAATTTGCGAGAGGAGCGTCCCCAAAGAACCCCTAATGCTAGAAGGCGAGAAAGGTATGCACGCGTGTATGATTCTGATGACTACCATGAGGATGAGTTTGAAGATGAAGAGGATCAAGTTTCGTGGAACAATGGGGGCAGGTTTGCGCGAAGGGGCGAAAGGCGTGATAGAGGATTCCGAAGAGATCCAAGATGGCAAGATGGGACTGACAGAAGCCTAGGAAACATAAAAATGAAGATACCATCATTCCAAGGGAAAAATGATCCAGAAGCTTACTTGGAGTGGGAGAAGAAGGTGGAGTTCATCTTTGAGTGCCACAATTACTCCGAGGAGAAAAAGGTAAAACTAGCTGTGATTGAGTTTACTGACTATGCTATTATATGGTGGGATCAACTTGTGATGAACAGAAGGAGAAACCATGAGAGGCCTATTGAGACGTGGGAGCAAATGAAGGCCACCATGAGGAGGCGATTTATCCCTAGTCACTACTATAGGGACTTGTATCAAAAATTACAAAGTCTTACTCAAGGCTATAGGAGCGTGGATGACTACCACAAGGAGATGGAGATTGCCATGATTCGAGCTAATGTAGAGGAGGATAGAGAAGCTACCATGGCAAGGTTTCTGAATGGGCTGAATCGGG
>JAWTZU010000015.1:950033-1002533 GCA_033629205.1 Lithocarpus polystachyus | reverse complement strand
CGTAGGTTTTAGAGGCCGTGTGGCCGTTACATTAGTTTTTTAGGGGTAATTAAGCATCTTTCAACTCTTTTTAGGCTGCCATTTTAGAATTTTAATTGTTTTTTACGGGCATTTTAGCAATTTCTACCATTTTGGCAAGGCAATTTATCAATTAATGAGTTTTTACCGTGTTTTTGCGGTCTTTTTTAAAGTAATTATCAATTTTTCAGAGATGTTTTAGGGATTCTAATGAATTTGGATGCGGCATTTTTTAAATTTTTTTTTTATTTTTCAATGGCAATTTCGCTATTTTAATAGCATGGAAGTGTTATTTTTGCTATATTATGTGTTTCAAGTGGTGGACATATTGGCAATTTTAACAGTTTTAGGAAGATATTCTAGCAATTAGTTGGGGTTTTAGGGGGGCACGTACATTTTATATGGTCGGGGGAGTAGTACTTTCGGAACTTCATGCGTTTTGACGTTGCGGTTTGGCCATTTTGTTGTATTTGAAAATGTACTTTTTAATTTATTGTGCTTTTTGGGGTGATGTTTTTTTAATTTTAATGGTTTTGGGTTTGGATATTAAGGGATTCAGTGTGATTTTATGTTTTTGCTTTGCGGTTTTGACAAAACTGAGGGTATATTTTTGCAATTTACTGGGTTTTATGGGCGATTTTGGCCCTTTTTATGCTTTCGGAGGGATCTCTTCGTAATTTAACGAGTTTTGAATTTAAATTGGCCGTTTCAACGAATTTAGTTATAGAGTGTATGTATTTTCCGAGGGACTTTTGGCGAGATTAACTTATTTATTGTGCTTTTTGGGGTGACGTTTTTGTAATTTTAATGGTTTTGGGTTTGGAATTTTAGCGATTCAAATTGGATTTAGATGTTTTGTTTTGACCTTTTTTAACAAAACTGAGGTTATATTATTGCAATTACGGGGTTTTTGGGGCCATTTTGGCCCGATTAAAGCTATCTGAGGGATTTATTCGGAATTTACCGAGTTTTGAATTTGAATTTGCCATTTCAAGGAATTTGGTTACAGAGTGAATGTATTTTCCGCTGGACTTCGGGCGATATTATTGGTTCTAGATGAGAATTTTAGTAATTTAGCGGGTTTAGAAGGGGCCGTTCGCCATTTTAACGGCTTTGGAAAGGGTATTTTTGCAGATTTATGGGTTTTGATGTGGAATTTTTACACTTTTTCCCAGTTATGGGAGGTGTATTCTGAATATTTAATTGGTTTTCGTGAGGGGAGGGGGCAATTCTAGCTTTTTAACGGGCACTATAGAATTTTAATTGTTTTTTACGGGCATTTTCGCAATTTCTACCATTTTGGCAAGGCAATTTCTCAATTAATGAGTTTTTACCGGGTTTTTGCGGTCTTTTTTAAAGTAATTATCAATTTTTCAGAGGTGTTTTTGGGATTCTATTGAATTTGGATGCGGTATTTTTAAAATTTTTTTTTTTCAATGGCAATTTCGCTATTTTAATAGCATGGAAGTGTTATTTTTGCTATATTATGTGTTTCAAGTGGTGGACATATTGGCAATTTTAACAGTTTTAGGAAGATATTCTAGCAATTTGTTGGGGTTTTACGTGGGCACGTACATTTATATGGTCGGGGGAGTAGTACTTTCGGAACTTCATGCGTTTTGACGTTGCAGTTTTGATGCGAACCTCAATAGACTCGCTTTGAGACCCAACAAACAATATTGGAATATTGCCCAAGAAAGCTAAAATTCAGATTTGATAGAAACCTTGACCCAACGTTTATAAGAGAAACGCGAACCAAAGGTATAAGTAACAGACCTTGACCCAATGATTACAAAGGAATCACGAACCAATGGTATAAGTAACAGACCTTGACCCAATGATTATAAAGGAATCACGAACCAAAGGTATAAGTTACAGACCTTGACCCAATGATTATAAAGGAATCACGAACCAAAGGTATAAGTTTGAACGCCACAAGGAAGAATCCTTGATAAGTTCACAGTTCTTAAAGAACCAAAGAGAAGAGCAAAGCCTCACCTTTTCTGATTTTTATTCAATTCCATATTCCTCTATTACAAGCAGTGCATGCTATTTATAAGGCATGGCTGAATGTAGAAAACCTCATCTATTACAAGGAGTGCATGGCTGAATGCAGAAAACCTAATCCATCTATTACAAGGAGTGCTACATTCCTAATCCATCTATTACAAGGAGTGCATGGCTGAATGTAGAAAACCCTAAAAAACGTTCTAAATAATAAAAGCCTAAAATTAAGGAAGATCTGGTCCAAAAATAACGCCCAATCACATCAGATCAGCCCTCAATAGCTTGGATTAAATTTATTAAGCCTTCATCTTCTTTTGAATCAGCCCAAATCCTTTGAATTAGCCCATTAAGTGCCTCTTTGATCTTCTTTGATCTTGCTCTTGTAATTGGCCCAACTGGAACAAGTAATGGATCCTTGAATGCTTGTTGATTCTCATCAAGTTTGGCCATTTTGTTGTATTTTAAAATGTACTTTTTAATTTATTGTGCTTTTTGGGGTGATGTTTTTGTAATTTTAATGGTTTTGGGTTTGGATATTAAGGGATTCAGTTTGATTTTATGTGTTTGCTTTGCGGTTTTGACAAAACTGAGGGTATATTTTTGCAATTTACTGGGTTTTATGGGCAATTTTGGCCCTTTTTATGCTTTCGGAGGGATCTCTTCGCAATTTAACGAGTTTTGAATTTAAATTGGCCGTTTCAATGAATTTAGTTATAGAGTGTATGTATTTTCCGAGGGACTTTTGGCGAGATTAACTTATTTATTGTGTGCTTTTTGGGGTGACGTTTTTGTAATTTTAATGGTTTTGGGTTTGGAATTTTAGCGATTCAAATTGGATTTAGATGTTTTGTTTTTACCTTTTTTAACAAAACTGAGGTTATATTATTGCAATTACGGGGTTTTTGGGGCCATTTTTGCCCGATTAAAGCTATCTGAGGGATTTATTCGGAATTTACCGAGTTTTGAATTTGAATTTGCCGTTTCAATGAATTTGGTTACAGAGTGAATGTATTTTCCGCTGGACTTCGGGCGATATTATTGGTTCTTGATGAGAATTTTAGTAATTTAGCGGGTTTAGAAGGGGCCGTTCGCCATTTTAACGACTTTGGAAAGGGTATTTTTGCAGATTTATGGGTTTTGATGTGGAATTTTTACACTTTTTCCCGGTTATGGGAGGTGTATTCTGAATATTTAATTGGTTTTCGTGAGGGGAGGGGGGCAATTCTAGCATTTTAACGGGCACTATAGAATTTTAATTGTTTTTTACGGGCATTTTCGCAATTTCTACCATTTTGGCAAGGCAATTTCTCAATTAATGAGTTTTTACCGGGTTTTTGCGGTCTTTTTTAAAGTAATTATCAATTTTTCAGAGGTGTTTTTGGGATTCTATTGAATTTGGATGCGGTATTTTTAAAATTTTTTTTTTTTCAATGGCAATTTCGCTATTTTAATAGCATGGAAGTGTTATTTTTGCTATATTATGTGTTTCAAGTGGTGGACATATTGGCAATTTTAACAGTTTTAGGAAGATATTCTAGCAATTTGTTGGGGTTTTACGGGGGCACGTACATTTATATGGTCGGGGGAGTAGTTCTTTCGGAACTTCATGCGTTTTGACGTTGCAGTTTGGCCATTTTGTTGTATTTTAAAATGTACTTTTTAATTTATTGTGCTTTTTGGGGTGATGTTTTTGTAATTTTAATGGTTTTGGGTTTGGATATTAAGGGATTCAGTTTGATTTTATGTGTTTGCTTTGCGGTTTTGACAAAACTGAGGGTATATTTTTGCAATTTACTGGGTTTATGGGCAATTTTGGCCCTTTTTATGCTTTCGGAGGGATCTCTTCGCAATTTAACGAGTTTTGAATTTAAATTGGCCGTTTCAATGAATTTAGTTATAGAGTGTATGTATTTTCCGAGGGACTTTTGGCGAGATTAACTTATTTATTGTGCTTTTTGGGGTGACGTTTTTGTAATTTTAATGGTTTTGGGTTTGGAATTTTAGCGATTCAAATTGGATTTAGATGTTTTGTTTTTACCTTTTTTAAAAAAACTGAGGTTATATTATTGCAATTACGGGGTTTTTGGGGCCATTTTGGCCCGATTAAAGCTATCTGAGGGATTTATTCGGAATTTACCGAGTTTTGAATTTGAATTTGCCGTTTCAATGAATTTGGTTACAGAGTGAATGTATTTTCCGCTGGACTTCGGGCGATATTATTGGTTCTTGATGAGAATTTTAGTAATTTAGCGGGTTTAGAAGGGGCCGTTCGCCATTTTAACGTCTTTGGAAAGGGTATTTTTGCAGATTTATGGGTTTTGATGTGGAATTTTTACACTTTTTCCCGATTATGGGAGGTGTATTCTGAATATTTAATTGGTTTTCGTGAGGAGAGGGGGGCAATTCTAGCTTTTTAACGGGCATTTTTGGAGACATCTTGTTTATTTCAATTGTCTTCGAACGAATATTTTTCCAATTTTGGCCGTGTTAATGAATTTGAAAGTTAGGCATTTTCAATTTCGTAGGTTTTAGAGGCCGTGTGGCCGTTACATTAGTTTTTTAGGGGTAATTAAGCATCTTTCAACTGTTTTTAGGCTGTCATTTTTGAATTTTAACTGTTTTTTACGGGCATTTTAGCAATTTCTACCATTTTGGCAAGGCAATTTATCAATTAATGAGTTTCTACCGGGTTTTTGCGGTCTTTTTTAAAGTAATTATCAATTTTTCAGAGGTGTTTTTGGGATTCTATTGAATTTGGATGCGGTATTTTTTAAATTTTTTTTATTTTTCAATGGAAATTTCGCTATTTTAATAGCATGGAAGTGTTATTTTTGCTATATTATGTGTTTCAAGTGGTGGACATATTGGCAATTTTAACAGTTTTAGGAAGATATTCTAGCAATTTGTTGGGGTTTTAGGGGGGCACGTACATTTTATATGGTCGCGGGAGTAGTACTTTCGGAACTTCATGCGTTTTGACGTTGCAGTTTGGCCATTTTGTTGTATTTTAAAATGTACTTTTTAATTTATTGTGCTTTTTGGGGTGATGTTTTTGTAATTTTAATGGTTTTGGGTTTGGATATTAAGGGATTCAGTTTGATTTTATGCGTTTGCTTTGCGGTTTTGACAAAACTGAGGGTATATTTTTGCAATTTACTGGGTTTTATGGGCAATTTTGGCCCTTTTTACGCTTTCGGAGGGATCTCTTCGCAATTTAACGAGTTTTGAATTTAAATTGGCCGTTTCAATGAATTTAGTTATAGAGTGTATTTATTTTCCGAGGGGCTTTTGGCGAGATTAACTTATTTATTGTGCTTTTTGGGGTGACGTTTTTGTAATTTTAATGGTTTTGGGTTTGGAATTTTAGCGATTCAAATTGGATTTAGATGTTTTGTTTTTACCTTTTTTAACAAAACTGAGGTTATATTATTGCAATTACGGGGTTTTGGGGGCCATTTTGGCTCGATTAAAGCTATCTGAGGGATTTATTCGGAATTTACCGAGTTTTGAATTTGAATTTGCCGTTTCAATGAATTTGGTTTCAAAGTGAATGTATTTTCCGCTGGACTTCGGGCGATATTATTGGTTCTTGATGAGAATTTTAGTAATTTAGCGGGTTTAGAAGGGGCCGTTCGCCATTTTAACGGCTTTGGAAAGGGTATTTTTGCAGATTTATGGGTTTTGATGTGGAATTTTTACACTTTTTCCCGATTATGGGAGGTGTATTCTGAATATTTAATTGGTTTTCGTGAGGAGAGGGGGGCAATTCTAGCTTTTTAACGGGCATTTTTGGAGACATCTTGTTTATTTCAATTGTCTTCGAACGAATATTTTTCCAATTTTGGCCGTGTTAATGAATTTGAAAGTTAGGCATTTTCAATTTCGTAGGTTTTAGAGGCCGTGTGGCCGTTACATTAGTTTTTTAGGGGTAATTAAGCATCTTTCAACTGTTTTTAGGCTGCCATTTTAGAATTTTAATTGTTTTTTACGGGCATTTTTAGCAATTTCTACCATTTTGGCAAGGCAATTTATCAATTAATGAGTTTTTACCGGGTTTTTGCGGTCTTTTTTAAAGTAATTATCAATTTTTCAGAGGTGTTTTAGGGATTCTAATGAATTTGGATGCGGTATTTTTTAAATTTTTTTTATTTTTCAATAGCAATTTCGCTATTTTAATAGCATGGAAGTGTTATTTTTGCTATATTATGTGTTTCAAGTGGTGGACATATTGGCAATTTTAACAGTTTTAGGAAGATATTCTAGCAATTAGTTGGGGTTTTAGGGGGGCACGTACATTTTATATGGTCGGGGGAGTAGTACTTTCAGAACTTCATGCGTTTTGACGTTGCAGTTTGGCCATTTTGTTGTATTTTAAAATGTACTTTTTAATTTATTGTGCTTTTTGGGGAGATGTTTTTTTAATTTTAATGGTTTTGGGTTTGGATATTAAGGGATTCAGTGTGATTTTATGTGTTTGCTTTGCGATATTAAGGGATTCAGCGAATATTTTTCCAATTTTGGCCGTGTTAATGAATTTGAAAGCTAGGCATTTTCAATTTCGTAGGTTTTAGAGGCCGTTTGGCCGTTACATTAGTTTTTTAGGGGTAATTAAGCATCTCTCAACTGTTTTTAGGCTGTCATTTTAGAATTTTAATTGTTTTTTACGGCCATTTTAGCAATTATAACCGTTTTGGGAAGGCAATTTATCAATTAATGCGTTTTTACCGGGTTTTTGCGGTCTTTTTTAAAGTAACTATCAATTTTTCAGAGGTGTTTTAGGGATTCTATTGAATTTGGATGCGGTATTTTTAAAATTTTTTTTATTTTTCAGTGGCAATTTCGCTATTTTAATAGCATGGAAGTGTTAGTTTTGCTATGTTATGTGTTTCAAGTGGATATATTGGCAATTTTAACAGTTTTAGGAAGATATTCTAGCAATTTATTGGGGTTTTAGGGGGGCACGTACATTTATATGGTCGGGGGAGTAGTACTTTCGGAACTTCATGCGTTTTGACGTTGCAGTTTTGATGTAGGACACAATTTACTATTTAATTATTGTAATTTTTTATTTTTGGTATTTTTATGTAAAAACGTTATTTTGGGTCTAGGTGATTTATTTCCTTGTTTTTAGGTGCATTTAATGCTTTTTAGGTCAAATTTGATTCCTTATATGGTTATGTATCAATTAGGAGTTATTTTAGAATATATTTTCTTGTCTATCAAGTTTTATGGAGCCCTTAAATAGGCCCTAAGTTTGTAAATGTTTTTGGATGGATTATTGAATAAAAATCAGAAAAGGTGAGTCTTTGCTCTTCTCTTTGGTTCTTCAAGAACTGTGAACTTATCAAGGATTCTTCCTTGTGGCGTTCAAACTTATACCTTTGGTTCGTGATTCCTTTATAATCATTGGGTCAAGGTCTGTTACTTATACCTTTGGTTCGCGTTTCTCTTATAAACGTTGGGTCAGGGTTTCTATCAAATCTGAATTTTAGCTTTCTTGGGCAATATTCCAATATTGTTTGTTGGGTCTCAAAGCGAGTCTGTTGAGGTTCGCATCATTTGGTATCAGAGCTCAGGTTAAAATCGTGCACCAAGCTTCCAGAAAAAAAAAAAAAAAAAAAAAAAAAAAAAAAAAAAAAAAGACTTCAGAAAAAAAAAAAAAAAAAAAAAGATGGTAATTATTGAAAACATTGTGGAAGATTCAATTGAAGCCAAATATGAGAATGAGTCCACAACTCACAGTCCTCAAGTCTCAGATGATTTGTTGAAAATGACAATACAATTTGTTGATTTTCTTGGAGTAGAAAATTTTAATTTTATTATCAACCCATTGTTGATTGATGTTGCAAATAAATTGAAAGTAGATGAGAAGAAATTTTATGCTACTCTTTATGAAGGATTCAAGCTTCAGAACCGTATCAATTTATCAAAGCATTCGAAGTATTTGTTTATTTGGAGCGGAAGATTTCAGATTTCAAAGATCAACGCGAGGACGAGTTTGTTTCAAGAGGAGGGGTCTGATGTAGGACACAATTTACTATTTAATTATTGTAATTTTTTATTTTTGGTATTTTTATGTAAAAACGTTATTTTGGGTCTAGGTGATTTATTTCCTTGTTTTTAGGTGCATTTAATGCTTTTTAGGTCAAATTTGATTCCTTATATGGTTATGTATCAATTAGGAGTTATTTTAGAATATATTTTCTTGTCTATCAAGTTTTATGGAGCCCTTAAATAGGCCCTAAGTTTGTAAACGTTTTTGGATGGATTATTGAATAAAAATCAGAAAAGGTGAGGCTTTGCTCTTCTCTTTGGTTCTTCAAGAACTGTGAACTTATCAAGGATTCTTCCTTGTGGCGTTCAAACTTATACCTTTGGTTCGTGATTCCTTTATAATCACTGTGTCAAGGTCTGTTACTTATACCTTTGGTTCGCGTTTCTCTTATAAACGTTGGGTCAGGGTTTCTATCAAATCTGAATTTTAGCTTTCTTGGGCAATATTCCAATATTGTTTGTTGGGTCTTAAAGCGAGTCTGTTGAGGTTCGCATCAAGTTTGGCCATTCTGTTGTATTTTAAAATGTACTTTTTAATTTATTCGTCCTTTCTTGGGTTTCGGAGGTATTCTAGTAATTTTTTTGGTTTCGAGAGTATTTTGGTTACTTTTAGGTTTCGTGGATTATTTTGGTAATTTTTATGTCTCGAGGGTATTTTGGTCATTTTTTCGGTTTCGGGGGTATTTTGGTCATTTCTGGGGTTTCGGTGGTATTCTGGTAATTTTTTGTTTCGAGAGTATTTTGGTCATTTTTATGTTCCGAGGGTTATTTTGGTAATTTTTATGTTTCGAGCGTATTTTGGTCATTTTTTGGGTTTCGGGGGTATTTTGGTCATTTCTTGGGTTTCGGAGGTATTCTGGTAATTTTTTTGGTTTCGAGAGTATTTTGGTTACTTTTTGGTTTCGGGGATTATTTTGGTAATTTTTATGTTTCGAGGGTATTTTGGTAATTTTTTTGATTTCGGGGGTATTTTGGGCATTTCTTGGGTTTCGGAGGTATTCTGGTAATTTTTTTGGTTTCGAGAGTTTTTTGGTAATATCTATGTTTCGAGGGTATTTTGGTCATTTTTTTGGTTTCTGGGGTATTTTGGTCATTTCTTGGGTTTCGGAAGTATTCTGGTAATTTTTTTGGTTTCGAGAGTATTTTGGTTACTTTTTGGTTTCGGGGATTATTTCGGTAATATTTATGTTTCGAGGGTATTTTGGTCATTTTTTGGGTTTCGGGGGTATTTTGGTCATCTCTTGGGTTTCGGAGGTATTCTGGTAATTTTTTTGGTTTCGAGAGTATTTTGGTTACATTTGGGTTTCGGGGATTATTTTGGTCATTTTTTCGGTTTCGGGGGTATTTTGGTCATTTCTGGGGTTTCGGAGGTATTCTGGTAATTTTTTAGGTTTCGAGAGTATTTTGGTCATTTTTATGTTTCGGGGGTTATTTTTGTAATTTTTAGGTTTCGAGGGTATTTTGGTCATTTTTTGGGTTTCGGGGGTATTTTGGTCATTTGTTGGGTTTCGGAGGTATTCTGGTAATTTTTTTGGTTTCGAGAGTATTTTGTTTACTTTTAGGTTTCGGGGATTATTTTGGTAATTTTTATGTCTCGAGGGTATTTTGGTCATTTTTTCGGTTTCGGGGGTATTTTGGCCATTTCTGGGGTTTCGGAGGTATTCTGGTAATTTTTTTGGTTTCGAGAGTATTTTGGTCATTTTTATGTTTCGGGGGTTATTTTGGCAATTTTTATGTTTCGAGGGTATTTTGGTCATTTTATTGGGTTTCGGGGGTATTTTGGTCATTTCTTGGGTTTCGGAGGTATTCTGGTTATTTTTTTGGTTTCGAGAGTATTTGGGTTACTATTAGGTTTCGGGAATTATTTTGGTAATTTTTATGTCTCGAGGGTATTTTGGTAATTTTTTCGGTTTCGGGGGTATTTTGGTCATTTCTGGGGTTTCGGAGGTATTCTGGTAATTTTTTTGGTTTCGAGAGTATTTTGGTCATTTTTATGTTTCGGGGGTTATTTTGGTAATTTTTATGTTTCGAGGGTATTTTGGTCATTTTTTGGGTTTCGGGGGTATTTTGGTCATTTCTTGGGTTTCGGAGGTATTCTGGTAATTTTTTTGGTTTCGAGAGTATTTTGGTCATTTTTATGTTTCGGGGGTTATTTTGGTAATTTTTATGTTTCGAGGGTATTTTGGTCATTTTTTGGGTTTCGGGGGTATTTTGGTCATTTCTTGGGTTTCGGAGGTATTCTGGTAATTTTTTTGGTTTCGAGAGTATTTTGGTTACTTTTAGGTTTCGGGGATTATTTTGGTAATTTTTATGTCTCGAGGGTATTTTGGTCATTTTTTCGGTTTCGGGGGTATTTTGGCCATTTCTGGGGTTTCGGAGGTATTCTGGTAATTTTTTGGTTTCGAGAGTACTTTGGTCATTTTTATGTTTCGGGGGTTATTTTGGCAATTTTTATGTTTCGAGGGTATTTTGGTCATTTTATTGGGTTTCGGGGGTATTTTGGTCATTTCTTGGGTTTCGGAGGTATTCTGGTTATTTTTTTGGTTTCGAGAGTATTTGGGTTACTATTAGGTTTCGGGAATTATTTTGGTAATTTTTATGTCTCGAGGGTATTTTGGTAATTTTTTCGGTTTCGGGGGTATTTTGGTCATTTCTGGGGTTTCGGAGGTATTCTGGTAATTTTTTTGGTTTCGAGAGTATTTTGGTCATTTTTATGTTTCGGGGGTTATTTTGGTAATTTTTATGTTTCGAGGGTATTTTGGTCATTTTTTGGGTTTCGGGGGTATTTTGGTCATTTCTTGGGTTTCGAAGGTATTCTGGTAATTTTTTTGGTTTCGAGAGTATTTTGGTTACTTTTAGGTTTCGGGGATTATTTTGGTAATTTTTATGTCTCGAGGGTATTTTGGTCATTTTTTCGGTTTCGGGGGTATTTTGGCCATTTCTGGGGTTTCGGAGGTATTCTGGTAATTTTTTGGTTTCGAGAGTACTTTGGTCATTTTTATGTTTCGGGGGTTATTTTGGCAATTTTTATGTTTCGAGGGTATTTTGGTCATTTTATTGGGTTTCGGGGGTATTTTGGTCATTTCTTGGGTTTCGGAGGTATTCTGGTTATTTTTTTGGTTTCGAGAGTATTTGGGTTACTATTAGGTTTCGGGAATTATTTTGGTAATTTTTATGTCTCGAGGGTATTTTGGTAATTTTTTCGGTTTCGGGGGTATTTTGGTCATTTCTGGGGTTTCGGAGGTATTCTGGTAATTTTTTTGGTTTCGAGAGTATTTTGGTCATTTTTATGTTTCGGGGGTTATTTTGGTAATTTTTATGTTTCGAGGGTATTTTGGTCATTTTTTGGGTTTCGGGGGTATTTTGGTCATTTCTTGGGTTTCGGAGGTATTCTGGTAATTTTTTTGGTTTCGAGAGTATTTTGGTCATTTTTATGTTTCGGGGGTTATTTTGGTAATTTTTCTGTTTCGAGGGTATTTTGGTCATTTTTTGGGTTTCGGGGGTATTTTGGTCATTTCTTGGGTTTCGGAGGTATTCTGGTAATTTTTTTGGTTTCGAGAGTATTTTGGTTACTTTTAGGTTTCGGGGATTATTTTGGTAATTTTTATGTCTCGCGGGTATTTTGGTCATTTTTTCGGTTTCGGGGGTATTTTGGCCATTTCTGGGGTTTCGGAGGTATTCTGGTAATTTTTTTGGTTTCGAGAGTATTTTGGTCATTTTTATGTTTCGGGGGTTATTTTGGCAATTTTTATGTTTCGAGGGTATTTTGGTCATTTTATTGGGTTTCGGGGGTATTTTGGTCATTTCTTGGGTTTCGGAGGTATTCTGGTTATTTTTTTGGTTTCGAGAGTATTTTGGTTACTATTAGGTTTCGGGAATTATTTTGGTAATTTTTATGTCTCGATGGTATTTTGGTAATTTTTTCGGTTTCGGGGGTATTTTGGTCATTTCTGGGGTTTCGGAGGTATTCTGGTAATTTTTTTGGTTTCGAGAGTATTTTGGTCATTTTTATGTTTCGGGGGTTATTTTGGTAATTTTTATGTTTCGAGGGTATTTTGGTCATTTTTTGGGTTTCGGGGTATTTTGGTCATTTCTTGGGTTTCGGAGGTATTCTGGTAATTTTTTTGGTTTCGAGAGTATTTTGTTCATTTTTATGTTTCGGGGGTTATTTTGGTAATTTTTATGTTTCGAGGGTATTTTGGTCATTTTTTGGGTTTCGGGGGTATTTTGGTCATTTCTTGGGTTTCGGAGGTATTCTGGTAATTTTTTTGGTTTCGAGAGTATTTTGGTTACTTTTAGGTTTCGGGGATTATTTTGGTAATTTTTATGTCTCGAGGGTATTTTGGTCATTTTTTGGGTTTCGGGGGTATTTTGGTCATTTCTTGGGTTTCGGAGGTATTCTGGTAATTTTTTTGGTTTCGAGAGTATTTTGGTCATTTTTATGTTTCGGGGGTTATTTTGGTAATTTTTATGTTTCGAGGGTATTTTGGTCATTTTATTGGGTTTCGGGGGTATTTTGGTCAGTTCTTGGGTTTCGGAGGTATTCTGGTTATTTTTTTGGTTTCGAGAGTATTTTGGTTACTATTAGGTTTCGGGAATTATTTTGGTAATTTTTATATCTCGAGGGTATTTTGGTAATTTTTTCGGTTTCGGCGGTATTTTGGTCATTTCCGGGGTTTCGGAGGTATTCTGGTAATTTTTTTGGTTTCGAGAGTATTTTGGTCATTTTTATGTTTCGGGGGTTATTTTGGTAATTTTTATGTTTCGAGGGTATTTTGGTCATTTTTTGGGTTTCGGGGGTATTTTGGTCATTTCTTGGGTTTCGGAGGTATTCTGGTAATTTTTTTGGTTTCGAGAGTATTTTGGTCATTTTCTTGTTTCGGGGGTTATTTTGGTAATTTTTATGTTTCGAGGGTATTTTGGTCATTTTTTGGGTTTCGGGGGTATTTTGGTCATTTCTTGGGTTTCGGAGGTATTCTGGTAATTTTTTTGGTTTCGAGAGTATTTTGGTTACTTTTAGGTTTCGGGGATTATTTTGGTAATTTTTATGTCTCGAGGGTATTTTGGTCATTTTTTGGGTTTCGGGGGTATTTTGGCCATTTCTGGGGTTTCGGAGGTATTCTGGTAATTTTTTTGGTTTCGAGAGTATTTTGGTCATTTTTATGTTTCGGGGGTTATTTTGGCAATTTTTAAGTTTCGAGGGTATTTTGGTCATTTTATTGGGTTTCGGGGGTATTTTGGTCATTTCTTGGGTTTCGGAGGTATTCTGGTTATTTTTTTGGTTTCGAGAGTATTTTGGTTACTATTAGGTTTCGGGAATTATTTTGGTAATTTTTATGTCTCGAGGGTATTTTGGTAATTTTTTCGGTTTCGGGGGTATTTTGGTCATTTCTGGGGTTTCGGAGGTATTCTGGTAATTTTTTTGGTTTCGAGAGTATTTTTGTCATTTTTATGTTTCGGGGGTTATTTTGGTAATTTTTATGTTTCGAGGGTATTTTGGTCATTTTTTCGGTTTCGGGGGTATTTTGGTCATTTCTGGGGTTTCGGTGGTATTCTGGTAATTTTTATGTTTCGAGAGTATTTTGGTCATTTTTATGTTCCGAGGGTTATTTTGGTAATTTTTATGTTTCGAGCGTATTTTGGTCATTTTTTGGGTTTCGGGGTTATTTTGGTCATTTCTTGGGTTTCGGAGGTATTCTGGTAATTTTTTTGGTTTCGAGAGTATTTTGGTTACATTTTGGTTTCGGGGATTATTTTGGTAATTTTTATGTTTCGAGGGTATTTTGGTAATTTTTTTGATTTCGGGGGTATTTTGGGCATTTCTTGGGTTTCCGAGGTATTCTGGTAATTTTTTTGGTTTCTAGAGTATTTTGGTTACTTTTAGGTTTCGGGGGTTATTTTGGTAATATTTATGTTTCGAGGGTATTTTGGTCATTTTTTGGGTTTCTGGGGTATTTTGGTCATTTCTTGGGTTTCGGAAGTATTCTGGTAATTTTTTTGGTTTCGAGAGTATTTTGGTTACTTTTTGGTTTCGGGGATTATTTCGGTAATATTTATGTTTCGAGGGTATTTTGGTCATTTTTTGGGTTTCGGGGGTATTTTGGTCATTTCTTGGGTTTCGGAGGTATTCTGGTAATTTTTTTGGTTTCGAGAGTATTTTGGTTACTTTTGGGTTTCGGGGATTATTTTGGTAATTTTTATGTCTCGAGGGTATTTTGGTCATTTTTTCGGTTTCGGGGGTATTTTGGTCATTTCTGGGGTTTCGGAGGTATTCTGGTAATTTTTTGGGTTTCGAGAGTATTTTGGTCATTTTTATGTTTCGGGGGTTATTTTTGTAATTTTTAGGTTTCGAGGGTATTTTGGTCATTTTTTGGGTTTCGGGGGTATTTTGGTCATTTGTTGGGTTTCGTAGGTATTCTGGTAATTTTTTTGGTTTCGAGAGTATTTTGGTTACTTTTAGGTTTCGGGGATTATTTTGGTAATTTTTATGTCTCGAGGGTATTTTGGTCATTTTTTCGGTTTCGGGGGTATTTTGGTCATTTCTGGGGTTTCGGAGGTATTCTGGTAATTTTTTTGGTTTCGAGAGTGTTTTGGTCATTTTTATGTTTCGGGGGTTATTCTGGTAATTTTTATGTTTCGAGGGTATTTTGGTCATTTTATTGGGTTTCGGGGGTATTTTGGTCATTTCTGGGGTTTCGGAGGTATTCTGGTAATTTTTTTGGTTTCGAGAGTATTTTGGTCATTTTTATGTTTCGGGGGTTATTTTGGTAATTTTTATGTTTCGAGGGTATTTTGGTCATTTTTTTGGTTTCGGGGGTATTTTGGTCATTTCTTGGGTTTCGGAGGTATTCTGGTAATTTTTTTGGTTTCGAGAGTATTTTGGTCATTTTTATGTTTCGGGTGTTATTTTGGTAATTTTTATGTTTCGAGGGTATTTTGGTCATTTTTTGGGTTTCGGGGGTATTTTGGTCATTTCTTGGGTTTCGGAGGTATTCTGGTAATTTTTTTGGTTTCGAGAGTATTTTGGTTACTTTTAGGTTTCGGGGATTATTTTGGTAATTTTTATGTCTCGAGGGTATTTTGGTCATTTTTTGGGTTTCTGGGGTATTTTGGTCATTTCTTGGGTTTCGGAGGTATTCTGGTAATTTTTTTGGTTTCGAGAGTATTTTGGTCATTTTTATGTTTCGGGGGTTATTTTGGTAATTTTTATGTTTCGAGGGTATTTTGGTCATTTTATTGGGTTTCGGGGGTATTTTGGTCATTTCTTGGGTTTCGGAGGTATTCTGGTAATTTTTTTGGTTTCGAGAGTATTTTGGTCATTTTCATGTTTCGGGGGTTATTTTGGTAATTTTTATGTTTCGAGGGTATTTTGGTCATTTTTTGGGTTTCGGGGGTATTTTGGTCATTTCTTGGGTTTCGGAGGTATTCTGGTAATTTTTTTGGTTTCGAGAGTATTTTGGTTACTTTTAGGTTTCGGGGATTATTTTGGTAATTTTTATGTCTCGAGGGTATTTTGGTCATTTTTTGGGTTTCGGGGGTATTTTGGCCATTTCTGGGGTTTCGGAGGTATTCTGGTAATTTTTTTGGTTTCGAGGGTATTTTGGTCATTTTATTGGGTTTCGGGGGTATTTTGGTCATTTCTTGGGTTTCAGAGGTATTCCGGTTATTTTTTTGGTTTCGAGAGTATTTTGGTTACTATTAGGTTTTGGGAATTATTTTGGTAATTTTTATGTCTCGAGGGTATTTTTGTAATTTTTTCGGTTTCGGGGGTATTTTGGTCATTTCTGGGGTTTCGGAGGTATTCTGGTAATTTTTTTGGTTTCGAGAGTATTTTGGTCATTTTTATGTTTCGGGGGTTATTTTGGTAATTTTTATGTTTCGAGGGTATTTTGGTCATTTTTTCGGTTTCGGGGGTATTTTGGTCATTTCTGGGGTTTCGGTGGTATTCTGGTAATTTTTTTATTTCGAGAGTATTTTGGACATTTTTATGTTCCGAGGGTTATTTTGGAAATTTTTATGTTTCGAGGGTATTTTGGTCATTTTTTGGGTTTCGGGGGTATTTTGGTCATTTCTTGGGTTTCGGAGGTATTCTGGTAATTTTTTTGGTTTCGAGAGTATTTTGGTTACTTTTAGGTTTCGGGGATTATTTTGGTAATTTTTATGTCTCGAGGGTATTTTGGTCATTTTTTGGGTTTCGGGGGTATTTTGGTCATTTCTGGGGTTTCGGAGGTATTCTGGTAATTTTTTTGGTTTCGAGAGTGTTTTGGTCATTTTTATGTTTCGGGGGTTATTCTGGTAATTTTTATGTTTCGAGGGTATTTTGGTCATTTTTTGGGTTTCGGGGGTATTTTGGTCATTTCTTGGGTTTCGGAGGTATTCTGGTAATTTTTTTGGTTTCGAGAGTATTTTGGTCATTTTTATGTTTCGGGGGTTATTTTGGTAATTTTTATGTTTCGAGGGTATTTTGGTCATTTTTTGGGTTTCGGGGGTATTTTGGTCATTTCTTGGGTTTCGGAGGTATTCTGGTAATTTTTTTGGTTTCGAGAGTATTTTGCTCATTTTCATGTTTCGGGGGTTATTTTGGTAATTTTTATGTTTCGAGGGTATTTTGGTCATTTTTTGGGTTTCGGGGGTATTTTGGTCATTTCTTGGGTTTCTGAGGTATTCTGGTAATTTTTTTGGTTTCGAGAGTATTTTGGTTACTTTTAGGTTTCGGGGATTATTTTGGTAATTTTTATGTCTCGAGGGTATTTTGGTCATTTTTTGGGTTTCGGGGGTATTTTGGCCATTTCTGGGGTTTCGGAGGTATTCTGGTAATTTTTTTGGTTTCGAGGGTATTTTGGTCATTTTATTGGGTTTCGGGGGTATTTTGGTCATTTCTTGGGTTTCAGAGGTATTCTGGTTATTTTTTTGGTTTCGAGAGTATTTTGGTTACTATTAGGTTTTGGGAATTATTTTGGTAATTTTTATGTCTCGAGGGTATTTTGGTAATTTTTTCGGTTTCGGGGGTATTTTGGTCATTTCTGGGGTTTCGGAGGTATTCTGGTAATTTTTTTGGTTTCGAGAGTATTTTGGTCATTTTTATGTTTCGGGGGTTATTTTGGTAATTTTTATGTTTCGAGGGTATTTTGGTCATTTTTTCGGTTTCGGGGGTATTTTGGTCATTTCTGGGGTTTCGGTGGTATTCTGGTAATTTTTTTATTTCGAGAGTATTTTGGACATTTTTATGTTCCGAGGGTTATTTTGGTAATTTTTATGTTTCGAGCGTATTTTGGTCCTTTTTTGGGTTTCGGGATTATTTTGGTCATTTCTTTGTTTTCGGAGGTATTCTGGTAATTTTTTTGGTATCGAGAGTATTTTGGTTACTTTTTGGTTTCGGGGATTATTTTGGTAATTTTTATGTTTCGAGGGTATTTTGGTAATTTTTTTGATTTCGGGGGTATTTTGGGCATTTCTTGGGTTTCGGAGGTATTCTGGTAATTTTTTTGGTTTCGAGAGTATTTTGGTTACTTTTAGGTTTCGGGGGTTATTTTGGTAATATTTATGTTTCGAGGGTATTTTGGTCATTTTTTGGGTTTCTGGGGTATTTTGGTCATTTCTTGGGTTTCGGAAGTATTCTGGTAATTTTTTTGGTTTCGAGAGTATTTTGGTTACTTTTTGGTTTCGGGGATTATTTCGGTAATATTTATGTTTCGAGGGTATTTTGGTCATTTTTTGGGTTTCTGGGGTATTTTGGTCATTTCTTGGGTTTCGGAAGTATTCTGGTTATTTTTTTGGTTTCGAGAGTATTTTGGTTACTATTAGGTTTCGGGAATTATTTTGGTAATTTTTATGTCTCGATGGTATTTTGGTAATTTTTTCGGTTTCGGGGGTATTTTGGTCATTTCTGGGGTTTCGGAGGTATTCTGGTAATTTTTTGGTTTCGAGAGTATTTTGGTCATTTTTATGTTTCGGGGGTTATTTTGGTAATTTTTATGTTTCGAGGGTATTTTGGTCATTTTTGGGTTTCGGGGGTATTTTGGTCATTTCTTTGGTTTCGGAGGTATTCTGGAAATTTTTTGGTTTCGAGAGTATTTTGGTCATTTTTATGTTTTGGGGGTTACTTTGGTAATTTTTATGTTTCGAGGGTATTTTGGTCATTTTTTGGTTTCGAGAGTATTTTGGTCATTTTTATGTTTCGGGGGTTATTTTTGTAATTTTTAGGTTTCGAGGGTATTTTGGTCATTTTTTGGGTTTCGGGGGTATTTTGGTCATTTGTTGGGTTTCGGAGGTATTCTGGTAATTTTTTTGGTTTCGAGAGTATTTTGTTTACTTTTAGGTTTCGGGGATTATTTTGGTAATTTTTATGTCTCGAGGGTATTTTGGTCATTTTTTCGGTTTCTGGGGTATTTTGGCCATTTCTGGGGTTTCGGAGGTATTCTGGTAATTTTTTTGGTTTCGAGAGTATTTTGGTCATTTTTATGTTTCGGGGGTTATTTTTGTAATTTTTATCTTTCGAGGGTATTTTGGTCATTTTTTGGGTTTCGGGGGTATTTTGGTCATTTCTTGGGTTTCGGAGGTATTCTGGTTAATTTTTTGGTTTCGAGAGTATTTTGGTCATTTTTATGTTTCGGGGGTTATTTTGGTAATTTTTATGTTTCGAGGGTATTTTGGTCATTTTTTGGGTTTCGGGGGTATTTTGGTCATTTCTTGGGTTTCGGAGGTATTCTGGTAATTTTTTTGGTTTCGAGAGTATTTTGGTTACTTTTAGGTTTCGGGGATTATTTTGGTAATTTTTATGTCTCGAGGGTATTTTGGTCATTTTTTCGGTTTCGGGGGTATTTTGGTCATTTCTGGGGTTTCGGAGGTATTCTGGTAATTTTTTTGGTTTCGAGAGTATTTTGGTCATTTTTATGTTTCGGGGGTTATTCTGGTAATTTTTATTTTTCGAGGGTATTTTGGTCATTTTATTGGGTTTCGGGGGTATTTTGGTCATTTCTTGGGTTTCGGAGGTATTCTGGTTATTTTTTTGGTTTCGAGAGTATTTAGGTTACTATTAGGTTTCGGGAATTATTTTGGTAATTTTTTATGTCTCGAGGGTATTTTGGTATTTTTTCGGTTTCGGGTGTATTTTGGTCATTTCTGGGGTTTCGGTGGTATTCTGGTAATTTTTTTAGTTTCGAGAGTATTTTGGTCATTTTTATGTTTCGGGGGTTATTTTGGTAATTTTTATGTTTCGAGGGTATTTGGTCATTTTTTGGGTTTCGGGGGTATTTTGGTCATTTTTATGTTTCGGGGGTTATTTTGGTAATTTTTATGTTTCGAGGGTATTTTGGTCATTTTTTCGGTTTCGGGGGTATTTTGGTCATTTCTGGGGTTTCGGTGGTATTCTGGTAATTTTTTTATTTCGAGAGTATTTTGGACATTTTTATGTTCCGAGGGTTATTTTGGTAATTTTTATGTTTCGAGCGTATTTTGGTCCTTTTTTGGGTTTCGGGATTATTTTGGTCATTTCTTGGGTTTCGGAGGTATTCTGGTAATTTTTTTGGTATCGAGAGTATTTTGGTTACTTTTTGGTTTCGGGGATTATTTTGGTAATTTTTATGTTTCGAGGGTATTTTGGTAATTTTTTTGATTTCGGGGGTATTTTGGGCATTTCTTGGGTTTCGGAGGTATTCTGGTAATTTTTTTGGTTTCGAGAGTATTTTGGTTACTTTTAGGTTTCGGGGGTTATTTTGGTAATATTTATGTTTCGAGGGTATTTTGGTCATTTTTTGGGTTTCTGGGGTATT
Source organism: Lithocarpus polystachyus (assembly GCA_033629205.1). Taxonomy (NCBI): domain Eukaryota; kingdom Viridiplantae; phylum Streptophyta; class Magnoliopsida; order Fagales; family Fagaceae; genus Lithocarpus; species Lithocarpus polystachyus. The sequence goes on along the minus strand of JAWTZU010000015.1, from coordinate 982,683 downwards.
TTGGTCATTTCTTGGGTTTCGGAAGTATTCTGGTAATTTTTTTGGTTTCGAGAGTATTTTGGTTACTTTTTGGTTTCGGGGATTATTTCGGTAATATTTATGTTTCGAGGGTATTTTGGTCATTTTTTGGGTTTCGGGGGTATTTTGGTCATTTCTTGGGTTTCGGAGGTATTCTGGTAATTTTTTTGGTTTCTAGAGTATTTTGGTTACTTTTAGGTTTCGGGGGTTATTTTGGTAATATTTATGTTTCGAGGGTATTTTGGTCATTTTTTGGGTTTCTGGGGTATTTTGGTCATTTCTTGGGTTTCGGAAGTATTCTGGTTATTTTTTTGGTTTCGAGAGTATTTTGGTTACTATTAGGTTTCGGGAATTATTTTGGTAATTTTTATATCTCGAGGGTATTTTCGTAATTTTTTCGGTTTCGGGGGTATTTTGGTCATTTCTGGGGTTTCGGAGGTATTCTGGTAATTTTTTGGTTTCGAGAGTATTTTGGTCATTTTTATGTTTCGGGGGTTATTTTGGTAATTTTTATGTTTCGAGGGTATTTTGGTCATTTTTTGGGTTTCGGGGGTATTTTGGTCATTTCTTGGGTTTCGGAGGTATTCTGGTAATTTTTTTGGTTTCGAGAGTATTTTGGTCATTTTTATGTTTTGGGGGTTACTTTGGTAATTTTTATGTTTCGAGGGTATTTTGGTCATTTTTTGGTTTCGAGAGTATTTTGGTCATTTTTATGTTTCGGGGGTTATTTTTGTAATTTTTAGGTTTCGAGGGTATTTTGGTCATTTTTTGGGTTTCGGGGTATTTTGGTCATTTGTTGGGTTTCGGAGGTATTCTGGTAATTTTTTTGGTTTCGAGAGTATTTTGTTTACTTTTAGGTTTCGGGGATTATTTTGGTAATTTTTATGTCTCGAGGGTATTTTGGTCATTTTTTCGGTTTCTGGGGTATTTTGGCCATTTCTGGGGTTTCGGAGGTATTCTGGTAATTTTTTTGGTTTCGAGAGTATTTTGGTCATTTTTATGTTTCGGGGGTTATTTTTGTAATTTTATCTTTCGAGGGTATTTTGGTCATTTTTTGGGTTTCGGGGGTATTTTGGTCATTTCTTGGGTTTCGGAGGTATTCTGGTAATTTTTTTGGTTTCGAGAGTATTTTGGTCATTTTTATGTTTCGGGGGTTATTTTGGTAATTTTTATGTTTCGAGGGTATTTTGGTCATTTTTTGGGTTTCGGGGGTATTTTGGTCATTTCTTGGGTTTCGGAGGTATTCTGGTAATTTTTTTGGTTTCGAGAGTATTTTGGTTACTTTTAGGTTTCGGGGATTATTTTGGTAATTTTTATGTCTCGAGGGTATTTTGGTCATTCTTTCGGTTTCGGGGGTATTTTGGTCATTTCTGGGGTTTCGGAGGTATTCTGGTAATTTTTTTGGTTCGAGAGTATTTTGGTCATTTTTATGTTTCGGGGTTATTCTGGTAATTTTTATTTTTCGAGGGTATTTTGGTCATTTTATTGGGTTTCGGGGGTATTTTGGTCATTTCTTGGGTTTCGGAGGTATTCTGGTTATTTTTTTGGTTTCGAGAGTATTTTGGTTACTATTAGGTTTCAGGAATTATTTTGGTAATTTTTATGTCTCGAGGGTATTTTGGTATTTTTTCGGTTTCGTGTGTATTTTGGTCATTTCTGGGGTTTCGGTGGTATTCTGGTAATTTTTTAGTTTCGAGAGTATTTGGTCATTTTTATGTTTCGGGGGTTATTTTGGTAATTTTTATGTTTCGAGGGTATTTTGGTCATTTTTTGGGTTTCGGGGGTATTTTGGTCATTTCTTGGGTTTCGGAGGTATTCTGGTAATTTTTTTGGTTTCGAGAGTATTTTGGTTACTTTTAGGTTTCGGGGATTATTTTGGTAATTTTTATGTCTCGAGGGTATTTTGGTCATTTTTTCGGTTTCGGGGGTATTTTGGCCATTTCTGGGGTTTCGGAGGTATTCTGGTAATTTTTTTGGTTTCGAGAGTATTTTGGTCATTTTTATGTTTCGGGGGTTATTTTGGCAATTTTTATGTTTCGAGGGTATTTTGGTCATTTTATTGGGTTTCGGGGGTATTTTGGTCATTTCTTGGGTTTCGGAGGTATTCTGGTTATTTTTTTTGTTTCGAGAGTATTTTGGTTACTATTAGGTTTCGGGAATTATTTGGTAATTTTTATGTCTCGAGGGTATTTTGGTAATTTTTTCGGTTTCGGGGGTGTTTTGGTCATTTCTGGGTTTCGGAGGTATTCTGGTAATTTTTTTGGTTTCGAGAGTATTTTGGTCATTTTTATGTTTCGGGGGTTATTTTGGTAATTTTTATGTTTCGAGGGTATTTTGGTCATTTTTTGGGTTTCGAGGGTATTTTGGTCATTTCTTGGGTTTCGGAGGTATTCTGGTAATTTTTTTGGTTTCGAGAGTATTTTGGTCATTTTTATGTTTCGGGGGTTATTTTGGTAATTTTTATGTTTCGAGGGTATTTTGGTCATTTTTTGGGTTTCGGGTGTATTTTGGTCATTTCTTGGGTTTCGGAGGTATTCTGGTAATTTTTTTGGTTTCGAGAGTATTTTGGTTACTTTTAGGTTTCGGGGATTATTTTGGTAATTTTTATGTCTCGAGGGTATTTTGGTCATTTTTTCGGTTTCGGGGGTATTTTGGCCATTTCTGGGGTTTCGGAGGTATTCTGGTAATTTTTTTGGTTTCGAGAGTATTTTGGTCATTTTTATGTTTCGGGGGTTATTTTGGCAATTTTTATGTTTCGAGGGTATTTTTGTCATTTTATTGGGTTTCGGGGGTATTTTGGTCATTTCTTGGGTTTCGGAGGTATTCTGGTTATTTTTTTGGTTTCGAGAGTATTTTGGTTACTATTAGGTTTCGGGAATTATTTTGGTAATTTTTATGTCTCGATGGTATTTTGGTAATTTTTTCGGTTTCGGGGGTATTTTGGTCATTTCTGGGGTTTCGGAGGTATTCTGGTAATTTTTTTGGTTTAGAGAGTATTTTGGTCATTTTTATGTTTCGGGGGTAATTTTGGTAATTTTTATGTTTCGAGGGTATTTTGGTCATTTTTTGGGTTTCGGGGGTATTTTGGTCATTTCTTGGTTTCGGAGGTATTCTGGTAATTTTTTTGGTTTCGAGAGTATTTCGGTCATTTTTATGTTTCGGGGGTTATTTTGGTAATTTTTATGTTTCGAGGGTATTTTGGTCATTTTTGGGTTTCGGGGGTATTTTGGTCATTTCTTGGGTTTCGGAGGTATTCTGGTAATTTTTTTGGTTTCGAGAGTATTTTGGTTACTTTTAGGTTTCGGGGATTATTTTGGTAATTTTTATGTCTCGAGGGTATTTTGGTCATTTTTTCGGTTTCGGGGGTATTTTGGCCATTTCTGGGGTTTCGGAGGTATTCTGGTAATTTTTTGGGTTTCGAGATTATCTTGGTCATTTTTATGTTTCGGGGGTTATTTTGGCAATTTTTATGTTTCGAGGGTATTTTGGTCATTTTATTGGGTTTCGGGGGTATTTTGGTCATTTCTTGGGTTTCGGAGGTATTCTGGTTATTTTTTTTGTTTCGAGAGTATTTTGGTTACTATTAGGTTTCGGGAATTATTTTGGTAATTTTTATGTCTCGAGGGTATTTTGGTAATTTTTTCGGTTTCGGGGGTATTTTGGTCATTTCTGGGGTTTCGGAGGTATTCTGGTAATTTTTTTGGTTTCGAGAGTATTTTGGTCATTTTTATGTTTCGGGGGTTATTTTGGTAATTTTTATGTTTCGAGGGTATTTTGGTCATTTTTTGGGTTTCGGGGGTATTTTGGTCATTTCTTGGGTTTCGGAGGTATTCTGGTAATTTTTTTGGTTTCGAGAGTATTTTGGTTACTTTTAGGTTTCGGGGATTATTTTGGTAATTTTTATGTCTCGAGGGTATTTTGGTCATTTTTTCGGTTTCGGGGGTATTTTGGTCATTTCTGGGGTTTCGGAGGTATTCTGGTAATTTTTTTGGTTTCGAGAGTATTTTGGTCATTTTTATGTTTCGGGGGTTTTTCTGGTAATTTTATTTTTCGAGGGTATTTTGGTCATTTTATTGGGTTTCGGGGGTATTTTGGTCATTTCTTGGGTTTCGGAGGTATTCTGGTTATTTTTTTGGTTTCGAGAGTATTTTGGTTACTATTAGGTTTCAGGAATTATTTTGGTAATTTTTATGTCTCGAGGGTATTTTGGTATTTTTTTCGGTTTCGGGTGTATTTTGGTCATTTCTGGGGTTTCGGTGGTATTCTGGTAATTTTTTTAGTTTCGAGAGTATTTTGGTCATTTTATGTTTCGGGGGTTATTTTGGTAATTTTTATGTTTCGAGGGTATTTTGGTCATTTTTTGGGTTTCGGGGGTATTTTGGTCATTTCTTGGGTTTCGGAGGTATTCTGGTAATTTTTTTGGTTTCGAGAGTATTTTGGTTACTTTTAGGTTTCGGGGATTATTTTGGTAATTTTTATGTCTCGAGGGTATTTTGGTCATTTTTTCGGTTTCGGGGGTGTTTTGGTCATTTCTGGGGTTTCGGAGGTATTCTGGTAATTTTTTTGGTTTCGAGAGTATTTTGGTCATTTTTATGTTTCGGGGGTTATTTTGGTAATTTTTATGTTTCGAGGGTATTTTGGTCATTTTTTGGGTTTCGAGGGTATTTTGGTCATTTCTTGGGTTTCGGAGGTATTCTGGTAATTTTTTTGGTTTCGAGAGTATTTTGGTCATTTTTATGTTTCGGGGGTTATTTTGGTAATTTTTATGTTTCGAGGGTATTTTGGTCATTTTTTGGGTTTCGGGTGTATTTTGGTCATTTCTTGGGTTTCGGAGCTATTCTGGTAATTTTTTGGTTTCGAGAGTATTTTGGTCATTTTTGGGTTTCGGGGTTATTTTGGCAATTTTTATGTTTCAAGGGTATTTTGGTCATTTTTATGTTTCGGGGTTATTCTGGTAATTTTTATTTTTCGAGGGTATTTTGGTCATTTTATTGGGTTTCGGGGGTATTTTGGTCATTTCTTGGGTTTCGGAGGTATTCTGGTTATTTTTTTGGTTTCGAGAGTATTTTGGTTACTATTAGTTTCAGGAATTATTTTGGTAATTTTTATGTTTCGAGGGTATTTTGGTCATTTTTTGGGTTTCGAGGGTATTTTGGTCATTTCTTGGGTTTCGGAGGTATTCTGGTAATTTTTTTGGTTTCGAGAGTATTTTGGTCATTTTTATGTTTCGGGGGTTATTTTGGTAATTTTTATGTTTCGAGGGTATTTTGGTCATTTTTTTGGGTTTCGGGGGTATTTTGGTCATTTCTTGGTTTCGGAGGTATTCTAGTAATTTTTTTTGGTTTCGAGAGTATTTTGGTTACTTTTAGGTTTCGGGGATTATTTTGGTAATTTTTATGTCTCGAGGGTATTTTGGTCATTTTTCGGTTTCGGGGGTATTTTGGCCATTTCTGGGGTTTCGGAGGTATTCTGGTAATTTTTTTGGTTTCGAGAGTATTTTGGTCATTTTTATGTTTCGGGGGTTATTTTGGCAATTTTTATGTTTCGCGGGTATTTTTGTCATTTTATTGGTTTCGGGGGTATTTTTGTCATTTCTTGGGTTTCGGAGGTATTCTGGTTATTTTTTTGGTTTCGAGAGTATTTTGGTAACTATTAGGTTTCGGGAATTATTTTGGTAATTTTTATGTCTCGATGGTATTTTGGTAATTTTTTCGGTTTCGGGGGTATTTTGGTCATTTCTGGGGTTTCAGAGGTATTCTGGTAATTTTTTTGGTTTCGAGAGTATTTTGGTCATTTTTATGTTTCGGGGTAATTTTGGTAATTTTTATGTTTCGAGGGTATTTTGGTCATTTTTTGGGTTTCGGGGGTATTTTGGTCATTTTTATGTTTCGGGGGTTATTTTGGTAATTTTTATGTTTCGAGGGTATTTTGGTCATTTTTCGGTTTCGGGGGTATTTTGGTCATTTCTTGGGTTTCTGAGGTATTCTGGTAATTTTTTTGGTTTCGAGAGTATTTTGGTTACTTTTAGGTTTCGGGGATTATTTTGGTAATTTTTATGTCTCGAGGGTATTTTGGTCATTTTTTGGGTTTCGGGGGTATTTTGGCCATTTCTGGGGTTTCGGAGGTATTCTGGTAATTTTTTGGTTTCGAGGGTATTTTGGTCATTTTATTGGGTTTCGGGGGTATTTTGGTCATTTCTTGGGTTTCAGAGGTATTCTGGTTATTTTTTTGGTTTCGAGAGTATTTTGGTTACTATTAGGTTTTGGGAATTATTTTGGTAATTTTTATGTCTCGAGGGTATTTTGGTAATTTTTTCGGTTTCGGGGGTATTTTGGTCATTTCTGGGGTTTCGGAGGTATTCTGGTAATTTTTTTGGTTTCGAGAGTATTTTGGTCATTTTTATGTTTCGGGGGTTATTTTGGTAATTTTTATGTTTCGAGGGTATTTTGGTCATTTTTTCGGTTTCGGGGGTATTTTGGTCATTTCTGGGTTTCGGTGGTATTCTGGTAATTTTTTTATTTCGAGAGTATTTTGGACATTTTTATGTTCCGAGGGTTATTTTGGTAATTTTTATGTTTCGAGCGTATTTTGGTCCTTTTTTGGGTTTCGGGATTATTTGGTCATTTCTTTGTTTTCGGAGGTATTCTGGTAATTTTTTTGGTATCGAGAGTATTTTGGTTACTTTTTGGTTTCGGGGATTATTTGGTAATTTTTATGTTTCGAGGGTATTTTGGTAATTTTTTTGATTTCGGGGGTATTTTGGGCATTTCTTGGGTTTCGGAGGTATTCTGGTAATTTTTTTGGTTTCGAGAGTATTTTGGTTACTTTTAGGTTTCGGGGGTTATTTTGGTAATATTTATGTTTCGAGGGTATTTGGTCATTTTTTGGGTTTCTGGGGTATTTTGGTCATTTCTTGGTTTCGGAAGTATTCTGGTAATTTTTTGGTTTCGAGAGTATTTGGTTACTTTTTGGTTTCGGGGATTATTTCGGTAATATTTATGTTTCGAGGGTATTTTGGTCATTTTTTGGGTTTCTGGGGTATTTTGGTCATTTCTTGGGTTTCGGAAGTATTCTGGTTATTTTTTTGGTTTCGAGAGTATTTTGGTTACTATTAGGTTTCGGGAATTATTTTGGTAATTTTTATGTCTCGATGGTATTTTGGTAATTTTTTCGGTTTCGGGGGTATTTTGGTCATTTCTGGGGTTTCGGAGGTATTCTGGTAATTTTTTGGTTTCGAGAGTATTTTGGTCATTTTTATGTTTCGGGGGTTATTTTGGTAATTTTTATGTTTCGAGGGTATTTTGGTCATTTTTTGGGTTTCGGGGTATTTTGGTCATTTCTTTGGTTTCGGAGGTATTCTGGAAATTTTTTTGGTTTCGAGAGTATTTTGGTCATTTTTATGTTTTGGGGGTTACTTTGGTAATTTTTATGTTTCGAGGGTATTTTGGTCATTTTTTGGTTTCGAGAGTATTTTGGTCATTTTTATGTTTCGGGGGTTATTTTTGTAATTTTTAGGTTTCGAGGGTATTTTGGTCATTTTTTGGGTTTCGGGGGTATTTTGGTCATTTGTTGGGTTTCGGAGGTATTCTGGTAATTTTTTTGGTTTCGAGAGTATTTTGTTTACTTTTAGGTTTCGGTATTTTGGTAATTTTTATGTCTCGAGGGTATTTGGTCATTTTTTCGGTTTCTGGGGTATTTTGGCCATTTCTGGGGTTTCGGAGGTATTCTGGTAATTTTTTTGGTTTCGAGAGTATTTTGGTCATTTTTATGTTTCGGGGGTTATTTTTGTAATTTTTATCTTTCGAGGGTATTTTGGTCATTTTTGGGTTTCGGGGGTATTTTGGTCATTTCTTGGGTTTCGGAGGTATTCTGGTAATTTTTTTGGTTTCGAGAGTATTTTGGTCATTTTTATGTTTCGGGGGTTATTTTGGTAATTTTTATGTTTCGAGGGTATTTTGGTCATTTTTTGGGTTTCGGGGGTATTTTGGTCATTTCTTAGGTTTCGGAGGTATTCTGGTAATTTTTTTGGTTTCGAGAGTATTTTGGTTACTTTTAGGTTTCGGGGATTATTTTGGTAATTTTTATGTCTCGAGGGTATTTTGGTCATTCTTTCGGTTTCGGGGGTATTTTGGTCATTTCTGGGGTTTCGGAGGTATTCTGGTAATTTTTTTGGTTTCGAGAGTATTTTGGTCATTTTTATGTTTCGGGGGTTATTCTGGTAATTTTTATTTTTCGAGGGTATTTTGGTCATTTTATTGGGTTTCGGGGGTATTTTGGTCATTTCTTGGGTTTCGGAGGTATTCTGGTTATTTTTTTGGTTTCGAGAGTATTTTGGTTACTATTAGGTTTCAGGAATTATTTTGGTAATTTTTATGTCTCGAGGGTATTTGGTATTTTTTTCGGTTTCGTGTGTATTTTGGTCATTTCTGGGGTTTCGGTGGTATTCTGGTAATTTTTTTAGTTTCGAGAGTATTTTGGTCATTTTTATGTTTCGGGGGTTATTTTGGTAATTTTTATGTTTCGAGGGTATTTTGGTCATTTTTTGGGTTTCGGGGGTATTTTGGTCATTTCTTGGGTTTCGGAGGTATTCTGGTAATTTTTTTGGTTTCGAGAGTATTTTGGTTACTTTTAGGTTTCGGGGATTATTTTGGTAATTTTTATGTCTCGAGGGTATTTTGGTCATTTTTTCGGTTTCGGGGGTATTTTGGCCATTTCTGGGGTTTCGGAGGTATTCTGGTAATTTTTTTGGTTTCGAGAGTATTTTGGTCATTTTTATGTTTCGGGGGTTATTTTGGCAATTTTTATGTTTCGAGGGTATTTTGGTCATTTTATTGGGTTTCGGGGGTATTTTGGTCATTTCTTGGGTTTCGGAGGTATTCTGGTTATTTTTTTTGTTTCGAGAGTATTTTGGTTACTATTAGGTTTCGGGAATTATTTTGGTAATTTTTATGTCTCGAGGGTATTTTGGTAATTTTTTCGGTTTCGGGGGTGTTTTGGTCATTTCTGGGGTTTCGGAGGTATTCTGGTAATTTTTTTGGTTTCGAGAGTATTTTGGTCATTTTTATGTTTCGGGGGTTATTTTGGTAATTTTTATGTTTCGAGGGTATTTTGGTCATTTTTTGGGTTTCGAGGGTATTTTGGTCATTTCTTGGGTTTCGGAGGTATTCTGGTAATTTTTTTGGTTTCGAGAGTATTTTGGTCATTTTTATGTTTCGGGGGTTATTTTGGTAATTTTTATGTTTTGAGGGTATTTTGGTCATTTTTGGGTTTCGGGTGTATTTTGGTCATTTCTTGGGTTTCGGAGGTATTCTGGTAATTTTTTTGGTTTCGAGAGTATTTTGGTTACTTTTAGGTTTCGGGGATTATTTTGGTAATTTTTATGTCTCGAGGGTATTTTGGTCATTTTTTCGGTTTCGGGGGTATTTTGGCCATTTCTGGGGTTTCGGAGGTATTCTGGTAATTTTTTGGTTTCGAGAGTATTTTGGTCATTTTTATGTTTCGGGGGTTATTTTGGCAATTTTTATGTTTCGAGGGTATTTTTGTCATTTTATTGGGTTTCGGGGTATTTTGGTCATTTCTTGGGTTTCGGAGGTATTCTGGTTATTTTTTTGGTTTCGAGAGTATTTTGGTTACTATTAGGTTTCGGGAATTATTTTGGTAATTTTTATGTCTCGATGGTATTTTGGTAATTTTTCGGTTTCGGGGGTATTTTGGTCATTTCTGGGGTTTCGGAGGTATTCTGGTAATTTTTTTGGTTTAGAGAGTATTTTGGTCATTTTTATGTTTCGGGGGTAATTTTGGTAATTTTTATGTTTCGAGGGTATTTTGGTCATTTTTTGGGTTTCGGGGGTATTTTGGTCATTTCTTGGGTTTCGGAGGTATTCTGGTAATTTTTTGGTTTCGAGAGTATTTCGGTCATTTTTATGTTTCGGGGGTTATTTTGGTAATTTTTATGTTTCGAGGGTATTTTGGTCATTTTTTGGGTTTCGGGGGTATTTTGGTCATTTCTTGGGTTTCGGAGGTATTCTGGTAATTTTTTTGGTTTCGAGAGTATTTTGGTTACTTTTAGGTTTCGGGGATTATTTTGGTAATTTTTATGTCTCGAGGGTATTTTGGTCATTTTTTCGGTTTCGGGGTATTTTGGCCATTTCTGGGGTTTCGGAGGTATTCTGGTAATTTTTTGGGTTTCGAGATTATCTTGGTCATTTTTATGTTTCGGGGGTTATTTTGGCAATTTTTATGTTTCGAGGGTATTTTGGTCATTTTATTGGGTTTCGGGGGTATTTTGGTCATTTCTTGGGTTTCGGAGGTATTCTGGTTATTTTTTTTGTTTCGAGAGTATTTTGGTTACTATTAGGTTTCGGGAATTATTTTGGTAATTTTTATGTCTCGAGGGTATTTTGGTAATTTTTTCGGTTTCGGGGGTATTTTGGTCATTTCTGGGGTTTCGGAGGTATTCTGGTAATTTTTTTGGTTTCGAGAGTATTTTGGTCATTTTTATGTTTCGGGGGTTATTTTGGTAATTTTTATGTTTCGAGGGTATTTTGGTCATTTTTTGGGTTTCGGGGGTATTTTGGTCATTTCTTGGGTTTCGGAGGTATTCTGGTAATTTTTTTGGTTTCGAGAGTATTTTGGTTACTTTTAGGTTTCGGGGATTATTTTGGTAATTTTTATGTCTCGAGGGTATTTTGGTCATTTTTTCGGTTTCGGGGGTATTTTGGTCATTTCTGGGGTTTCGGAGGTATTCTGGTAATTTTTTTGGTTTCGAGAGTATTTTGGTCATTTTTATGTTTCGGGGGTTTTTCTGGTAATTTTATTTTTCGAGGGTATTTTGGTCATTTTATTGGGTTTCGGGGGTATTTTGGTCATTTCTTGGGTTTCGGAGGTATTCTGGTTATTTTTTTGGTTTCGAGAGTATTTTGGTTACTATTAGGTTTCAGGAATTATTTTGGTAATTTTTATGTCTCGAGGGTATTTTGGTATTTTTTTCGGTTTCGGGTGTATTTTGGTCATTTCTGGGGTTTCGGTGGTATTCTGGTAATTTTTTTAGTTTCGAGAGTATTTTGGTCATTTTTATGTTTCGGGGGTTATTTTGGTAATTTTTATGTTTCGAGGGTATTTTGGTCATTTTTTGGGTTTCGGGGGTATTTTGGTCATTTCTTGGGTTTCGGAGGTATTCTGGTAATTTTTTTGGTTTCGAGAGTATTTTGGTTACTTTTAGGTTTCGGGGATTATTTTGGTAATTTTTATGTCTCGAGGGTATTTTGGTCATTTTTTCGGTTTCGGGGGTGTTTTGGTCATTTCTGGGGTTTCGGAGGTATTCTGGTAATTTTTTTGGTTTCGAGAGTATTTTGGTCATTTTTATGTTTCGGGGGTTATTTGGTAATTTTTATGTTTCGAGGGTATTTTGGTCATTTTTTGGGTTTCGAGGGTATTTTGGTCATTTCTTGGGTTTCGGAGGTATTCTGGTAATTTTTTGGTTTCGAGAGTATTTTGGTCATTTTTATGTTTCGGGGGTTATTTTGGTAATTTTTATGTTTCGAGGGTATTTTGGTCATTTTTTGGGTTTCGGGTGTATTTTGGTCATTTCTTGGGTTTCGGAGGTATTCTGGTAATTTTTTTGGTTTCGAGAGTATTTTGGTCATTTTTGGGTTTCGGGGGTTATTTTGGCAATTTTTATGTTTCGAGGGTATTTTGGTCATTTTTATGTTTCGGGGGTTATTCTGGTAATTTTTATTTTTCGAGGGTATTTTGGTCATTTTATTGGGTTTCGGGGGTATTTTGGTCATTTCTTGGGTTTCGGAGGTATTCTGGTTATTTTTTTGGTTTCGAGAGTATTTTGGTTACTATTAGGTTTCAGGAATTATTTTGGTAATTTTTATGTTTCGAGGGTATTTTGGTCATTTTTTGGGTTTCGAGGGTATTTTGGTCATTTCTTGGGTTTCGGAGGTATTCTGGTAATTTTTTTGGTTTCGAGAGTATTTTGGTCATTTTTATGTTTCGGGGGTTATTTTGGTAATTTTTATGTTTCGAGGGTATTTTGGTCATTTTTTGGGTTTCGGGGGTATTTTGGTCATTTCTTGGGTTTCGGAGGTATTCTAGTAATTTTTTTTGGTTTCGAGAGTATTTTGGTTACTTTTAGGTTTCGGGGATTATTTTGGTAATTTTTATGTCTCGAGGGTATTTTGGTCATTTTTTCGGTTTCGGGGGTATTTTGGCCATTTCTGGGTTTCGGAGGTATTCTGGTAATTTTTTTGGTTCGAGAGTATTTTGGTCATTTTTATGTTTCGGGGGTTATTTTGGCAATTTTATGTTTCGCGGGTATTTTTGTCATTTTATTGGGTTTCGGGGGTATTTTTGTCATTTCTTGGGTTTCGGAGGTATTCTGGTTATTTTTTTGGTTTCGAGAGTATTTTGGTAACTATTAGGTTTCGGGAATTATTTTGGTAATTTTTATGTCTCGATGGTATTTTGGTAATTTTTTCGGTTTCGGGGGTATTTTGGTCATTTCTGGGGTTTCGGAGGTATTCTGGTAATTTTTTTGGTTTCGAGAGTATTTTGGTCATTTTTATGTTTCGGGGGTAATTTTGGTAATTTTTATGTTTCGAGGGTATTTTGGGTCATTTTTTGGGTTTCGGGGGTATTTTGGTCATTTTTATGTTTCGGGGGTTATTTTGGTAATTTTTATGTTTCGAGGGTATTTTGGTCATTTTTCGGTTTCGGGGGTATTTTGGTCATTTCTTGGGTTTCTGAGGTATTCTGGTAATTTTTTTGGTTTCGAGAGTATTTTGGTTACTTTTAGGTTTCGGGGATTATTTTGGTAATTTTTATGTCTCGAGGGTATTTTGGTCATTTTTTGGGTTTCGGGGGTATTTTGGCCATTTCTGGGGTTTCGGAGGTATTCTGGTAATTTTTTTGGTTTCGAGGGTATTTTGGTCATTTTATTGGGTTTCGGGGGTATTTTGGTCATTTCTTGGGTTTCAGAGGTATTCTGGTTATTTTTTTGGTTTCGAGAGTATTTTGGTTACTATTAGGTTTTGGGAATTATTTTGGTAATTTTTATGTCTCGAGGGTATTTTGGTAATTTTTTCGGTTTCGGGGGTATTTTGGTCATTTCTGGGGTTTCGGAGGTATTCTGGTAATTTTTTTGGTTTCGAGAGTATTTTGGTCATTTTTATGTTTCGGGGGTTATTTTGGTAATTTTTATGTTTCGAGGGTATTTTGGTCATTTTTTCGGTTTCGGGGGTATTTTGGTCATTTCTGGGGTTTCGGTGGTATTCTGGTAATTTTTTTATTTCGAGAGTATTTTGGACATTTTTATGTTCCGAGGGTTATTTTGGTAATTTTTATGTTTCGAGCGTATTTTGGTCCTTTTTTGGGTTTCGGGATTATTTTGGTCATTTCTTTGTTTTCGGAGGTATTCTGGTAATTTTTTTGGTATCGAGAGTATTTTGGTTACTTTTTGGTTTCGGGGATTATTTTGGTAATTTTTATGTTTCGAGGGTATTTTGGTAATTTTTTTGATTTCGGGGGTATTTTGGGCATTTCTTGGGTTTCGGAGGTATTCTGGTAATTTTTTTGGTTTCGAGAGTATTTTGGTTACTTTTAGGTTTCGGGGGTTATTTTGGTAATATTTATGTTTCGAGGGTATTTTGGTCATTTTTTGGGTTTCTGGGGTATTTTGGTCATTTCTTGGGTTTCGGAAGTATTCTGGTAATTTTTTTGGTTTCGAGAGTATTTTGGTTACTTTTTGGTTTCGGGGATTATTTCGGTAATATTTATGTTTCGAGGGTATTTTGGTCATTTTTTGGGTTTCTGGGGTATTTTGGTCATTTCTTGGGTTTCGGAAGTATTCTGGTTATTTTTTTGGTTTCGAGAGTATTTTGGTTACTATTAGGTTTCGGGAATTATTTTGGTAATTTTTATGTCTCGATGGTATTTTGGTAATTTTTTCGGTTTCGGGGGTATTTTGGTCATTTCTGGGGTTTCGGAGGTATTCTGGTAATTTTTTGGTTTCGAGAGTATTTTGGTCATTTTTATGTTTCGGGGGTTATTTTGGTAATTTTTATGTTTCGAGGGTATTTTGGTCATTTTTTGGGTTTCGGGGGTATTTTGGTCATTTCTTTGGTTTCGGAGGTATTCTGGAAATTTTTTTGGTTTCGAGAGTATTTTGGTCATTTTTATGTTTTGGGGGTTACTTTGGTAATTTTTATGTTTCGAGGGTATTTTGGTCATTTTTTGGTTTCGAGAGTATTTTGGTCATTTTTATGTTTCGGGGGTTATTTTTGTAATTTTTAGGTTTCGAGGGTATTTTGGTCATTTTTTGGGTTTCGGGGGTATTTTGGTCATTTGTTGGGTTTCGGAGGTATTCTGGTAATTTTTTTGGTTTCGAGAGTATTTTGTTTACTTTTAGGTTTCGGGGATTATTTTGGTAATTTTTATGTCTCGAGGGTATTTTGGTCATTTTTTCGGTTTCTGGGGTATTTTGGCCATTTCTGGGGTTTCGGAGGTATTCTGGTAATTTTTTTGGTTTCGAGAGTATTTTGGTCATTTTTATGTTTCGGGGGTTATTTTTGTAATTTTTATCTTTCGAGGGTATTTTGGTCATTTTTTGGGTTTCGGGGGTATTTTGGTCATTTCTTGGGTTTCGGAGGTATTCTGGTAATTTTTTTGGTTTCGAGAGTATTTTGGTCATTTTTATGTTTCGGGGGTTATTTTGGTAATTTTTATGTTTCGAGGGTATTTTGGTCATTTTTTGGGTTTCGGGGGTATTTTGGTCATTTCTTGGGTTTCGGAGGTATTCTGGTAATTTTTTTGGTTTCGAGAGTATTTTGGTTACTTTTAGGTTTCGGGGATTATTTTGGTAATTTTTATGTCTCGAGGGTATTTTGGTCATTTTTTCGGTTTCGGGGGTATTTTGGTCATTTCTGGGGTTTCGGAGGTATTCTGGTAATTTTTTTGGTTTCGAGAGTATTTTGGTCATTTTTATGTTTCGGGGGTTATTCTGGTAATTTTTATTTTTCGAGGGTATTTTGGTCATTTTATTGGGTTTCGGGGGTATTTTGGTCATTTCTTGGGTTTCGGAGGTATTCTGGTTATTTTTTTGGTTTCGAGAGTATTTAGGTTACTATTAGGTTTCGGGAATTATTTTGGTAATTTTTATGTCTCGAGGGTATTTTGGTATTTTTTTCGGTTTCGGGTGTATTTTGGTCATTTCTGGGGTTTCGGTGGTATTCTGGTAATTTTTTTAGTTTCGAGAGTATTTTGGTCATTTTTATGTTTCGGGGGTTATTTTGGTAATTTTTATGTTTCCAGGGTATTTTGGTCATTTTTTGGGTTTCGGGGGTATTTTGGTCATTTTTATGTTTCGGGGGT
The DNA here is from genome assembly GCA_033629205.1 of Lithocarpus polystachyus. Taxonomy (NCBI): domain Eukaryota; kingdom Viridiplantae; phylum Streptophyta; class Magnoliopsida; order Fagales; family Fagaceae; genus Lithocarpus; species Lithocarpus polystachyus. The sequence continues at coordinate 967,290 of JAWTZU010000015.1, read as the reverse complement.
TATTTTGGTAATTTTTATGTTTCGAGGGTATTTTGGTCATTTTTTCGGTTTCGGGGGTATTTTGGTCATTTCTGGGGTTTCGGTGGTATTCTGGTAATTTTTTTATTTCGAGAGTATTTTGGACATTTTTATGTTCCGAGGGTTATTTTGGTAATTTTTATGTTTCGAGCGTATTTTGGTCCTTTTTTGGGTTTCGGGATTATTTTGGTCATTTCTTGGGTTTCGGAGGTATTCTGGTAATTTTTTTGGTATCGAGAGTATTTTGGTTACTTTTTGGTTTCGGGGATTATTTTGGTAATTTTTATGTTTCGAGGGTATTTTGGTAATTTTTTTGATTTCGGGGGTATTTTGGGCATTTCTTGGGTTTCGGAGGTATTCTGGTAATTTTTTTGGTTTCGAGAGTATTTTGGTTACTTTTAGGTTTCGGGGGTTATTTTGGTAATATTTATGTTTCGAGGGTATTTTGGTCATTTTTTGGGTTTCTGGGGTATTTTGGTCATTTCTTGGGTTTCGGAAGTATTCTGGTAATTTTTTTGGTTTCGAGAGTATTTTGGTTACTTTTTGGTTTCGGGGATTATTTCGGTAATATTTATGTTTCGAGGGTATTTTGGTCATTTTTTGGGTTTCGGGGGTATTTTGGTCATTTCTTGGGTTTCGGAGGTATTCTGGTAATTTTTTTGGTTTCTAGAGTATTTTGGTTACTTTTAGGTTTCGGGGGTTATTTTGGTAATATTTATGTTTCGAGGGTATTTTGGTCATTTTTTGGGTTTCTGGGGTATTTTGGTCATTTCCTGGGTTTCGGAAGTATTCTGGTTATTTTTTTTGGTTTCGAGAGTATTTTGGTTACTATTAGGTTTCGGGAATTATTTTGTAATTTTTATATCTCGAGGGTATTTTCGTAATTTTTTCGGTTTCGGGGGTATTTTGGTCATTTCTGGGGTTTCGGAGGTATTCTGGTAATTTTTTGGTTTCGAGAGTATTTTGGTCATTTTTATGTTTCGGGGGTTATTTTGGTAATTTTTATGTTTCGAGGGTATTTTGGTCATTTTTTGGGTTTCGGGGGTATTTTGGTCATTTCTTGGGTTTCGGAGGTATTCTGGTAATTTTTTTGGTTTCGAGAGTATTTTGGTCATTTTTATGTTTTGGGGGTTACTTTGGTAATTTTTATGTTTCGAGGGTATTTTGGTCATTTTTGGTTTCGAGAGTATTTTGGTCATTTTTATGTTTCGGGGGTTATTTTTGTAATTTTTAGGTTTCGAGGGTATTTTGGTCATTTTTTGGGTTTCGGGGGTATTTTGGTCATTTGTTGGGTTTCGGAGGTATTCTGGTAATTTTTTTGGTTTCGAGAGTATTTTGTTTACTTTTAGGTTTCGGGGATTATTTTGGTAATTTTTATGTCTCGAGGGTATTTTGGTCATTTTTTCGGTTTCTGGGGTATTTTGGCCATTTCTGGGGTTTCGGAGGTATTCTTGTAATTTTTTTGGTTTCGAGAGTATTTTGGTCATTTTTATGTTTCGGGGGTTATTTTTGTAATTTTTATCTTTCGAGGGTATTTTGGTCATTTTTTGGGTTTCGGGGTATTTTGGTCATTTCTTGGGTTTCGGAGGTATTCTGGTAATTTTTTTGGTTTCGAGAGTATTTTGGTCATTTTTATGTTTCGGGGGTTATTTTGGTAATTTTTATGTTTCGAGGGTATTTTGGTCATTTTTTGGGTTTCGGGGGTATTTTGGTCATTTCTTGGGTTTCGGAGGTATTCTGGTAATTTTTTGGTTTCGAGAGTATTTTGGTTACTTTTAGGTTTCGGGGATTATTTTGGTAATTTTTATGTCTCGAGGGTATTTTGGTCATTCTTTCGGTTTCGGGGGTATTTTGGTCATTTCTGGGGTTTCGGAGGTATTCTGGTAATTTTTTTGGTTTCGAGAGTATTTTGGTCATTTTTATGTTTCGGGGGTTATTCTGGTAATTTTTATTTTTCGAGGGTATTTTGGTCATTTTATTGGGTTTCGGGGGTATTTTGGTCATTTCTTGGGTTTCGGAGGTATTCTGGTTATTTTTTTGGTTTCGAGAGTATTTTGGTTACTATTAGGTTTCAGGAATTATTTTGGTAATTTTTATGTCTCGAGGGTATTTTGGTATTTTTTCGGTTTCGTGTGTATTTTGGTCATTTCTGGGGTTTCGGTGGTATTCTGGTAATTTTTTTAGTTTCGAGAGTATTTTGGTCATTTTTATGTTTCGGGGGTTATTTTGGTAATTTTTATGTTTCGAGGGTATTTTGGTCATTTTTTGGGTTTCGGGGGTATTTTGGTCATTTCTTGGGTTTCGGAGGTATTCTGGTAATTTTTTTGGTTTCGAGAGTATTTTGGTTACTTTTAGGTTTCGGGGATTATTTTGGTAATTTTTATGTCTCGAGGGTATTTTGGTCATTTTTTCGGTTTCGGGGGTATTTTGGCCATTTCTGGGGTTTCGGAGGTATTCTGGTAATTTTTTTGGTTTCGAGAGTATTTTGGTCATTTTTATGTTTCGGGGGTTATTTTGGCAATTTTTATGTTTCGAGGGTATTTTGGTCATTTTATTGGGTTTCGGGGGTATTTTGGTCATTTCTTGGGTTTCGGAGGTATTCTGGTTATTTTTTTTGTTTCGAGAGTATTTTGGTTACTATTAGGTTTCGGGAATTATTTTGTAATTTTTATGTCTCGAGGGTATTTTGGTAATTTTTTCGGTTTCGGGGGTGTTTTGGTCATTTCTGGGGTTTCGGAGGTATTCTGGTAATTTTTTGGTTTCGAGAGTATTTTGGTCATTTTTATGTTTCGGGGGTTATTTTGGTAATTTTTATGTTTCGAGGGTATTTTGGTCATTTTTTGGGTTTCGAGGGTATTTTGGTCATTTCTTGGGTTTCGGAGGTATTCTGGTAATTTTTTTGGTTTCGAGAGTATTTTGGTCATTTTTATGTTTCGGGGGTTATTTTGGTAATTTTTATGTTTCGAGGGTATTTGGTCATTTTTTGGGTTTCGGGTGTATTTTGGTCATTTCTTGGGTTTCGGAGGTATTCTGGTAATTTTTTTGGTTTCGAGAGTATTTTGGTTACTTTTAGGTTTCGGGGATTATTTTGGTAATTTTTATGTCTCGAGGGTATTTTGGTCATTTTTTCGGTTTCGGGGGTATTTTGGCCATTTCTGGGGTTTCGGAGGTATTCTGGTAATTTTTTTGGTTTCGAGAGTATTTTGGTCATTTTTATGTTTCGGGGGTTATTTTGGCAATTTTTATGTTTCGAGGGTATTTTTGTCATTTTATTGGGTTTCGGGGGTATTTTGGTCATTTCTTGGGTTTCGGAGGTATTCTGGTTATTTTTTTTGGTTTCGAGAGTATTTTGGTTACTATTAGGTTTCGGGAATTATTTTGGTAATTTTTATGTCTCGATGGTATTTTGGTAATTTTTTCGGTTTCGGGGGTATTTTGGTCATTTCTGGGGTTTCGGAGGTATTCTGGTAATTTTTTTGGTTTAGAGAGTATTTTGGTCATTTTTATGTTTCGGGGGTAATTTTGGTAATTTTTATGTTTCGAGGGTATTTTGGTCATTTTTTGGGTTTCGGGGGTATTTTGGTCATTTCTTGGGTTTCGGAGGTATTCTGGTAATTTTTTTGGTTTCGAGAGTATTTCGGTCATTTTTATGTTTCGGGGGTTATTTTGGTAATTTTTATGTTTCGAGGGTATTTTGGTCATTTTTTGGGTTTCGGGGGTATTTTGGTCATTTCTTGGATTTCGGAGGTATTCTGGTAATTTTTTTGGTTTCGAGAGTATTTTGGTTACTTTTAGGTTTCGGGGATTATTTTGGTAATTTTTATGTCTCGAGGGTATTTTGGTCATTTTTTCGGTTTCGGGGGTATTTTGGCCATTTCTGGGGTTTCGGAGGTATTCTGGTAATTTTTTGGGTTTCGAGATTATCTTGGTCATTTTTATGTTTCGGGGGTTATTTTGGCAATTTTTATGTTTCGAGGGTATTTGGTCATTTTATTGGGTTTCGGGGGTATTTTGGTCATTTCTTGGGTTTCGGAGGTATTCTGGTTATTTTTTTTGTTTCGAGAGTATTTTGGTTACTATTAGGTTTCGGGAATTATTTTGGTAATTTTTATGTCTCGAGGGTATTTTGGTAATTTTTTCGGTTTCGGGGTATTTTGGTCATTTCTGGGGTTTCGGAGGTATTCTGGTAATTTTTTTGGTTTCGAGAGTATTTTGGTCATTTTTATGTTTCGGGGGTTATTTTGGTAATTTTTATGTTTCGAGGGTATTTTGGTCATTTTTTGGGTTTCGGGGGTATTTTGGTCATTTCTTGGGTTTCGGAGGTATTCTGGTAATTTTTTTGGTTTCGAGAGTATTTTGGTTACTTTTAGGTTTCGGGGATTATTTTGGTAATTTTTATGTCTCGAGGGTATTTTGGTCATTTTTTCGGTTTCGGGGGTATTTTGGTCATTTCTGGGGTTTCGGAGGTATTCTGGTAATTTTTTTGGTTTCGAGAGTATTTTGGTCATTTTTATGTTTCGGGGGTTTTTCTGGTAATTTTTATTTTTCGAGGGTATTTTGGTCATTTTATTGGGTTTCGGGGGTATTTTGGTCATTTCTTGGGTTTCGGAGGTATTCTGGTTATTTTTTTGGTTTCGAGAGTATTTTGGTTACTATTAGGTTTCAGGAATTATTTTGGTAATTTTTATGTCTCGAGGGTATTTTGGTATTTTTTTCGGTTTCGGGTGTATTTTGGTCATTTCTGGGGTTTCGGTGGTATTCTGGTAATTTTTTTAGTTTCGAGAGTATTTTGGTCATTTTTATGTTTCGGGGGTTATTTTGGTAATTTTTATGTTTCGAGGGTATTTTGGTCATTTTTTGGGTTTCGGGGGTATTTTGGTCATTTCTTGGGTTTCGGAGGTATTCTGGTAATTTTTTTGGTTTCGAGAGTATTTTGGTTACTTTTAGTTTCGGGGATTATTTTGGTAATTTTTATGTCTCGAGGGTATTTTGGTCATTTTTTCGGTTTCGGGGGTGTTTTGGTCATTTCTGGGGTTTCGGAGGTATTCTGGTAATTTTTTTGGTTTCGAGAGTATTTTGGTCATTTTTATGTTTCGGGGGTTATTTTGGTAATTTTTATGTTTCGAGGGTATTTTGGTCATTTTTTGGGTTTCGAGGGTATTTTGGTCATTTCTTGGGTTTCGGAGGTATTCTGGTAATTTTTTTGGTTTCGAGAGTATTTTGGTCATTTTTATGTTTCGGGGGTTATTTTGGTAATTTTTATGTTTCGAGGGTATTTTGGTCATTTTTTGGGTTTCGGGTGTATTTTGGTCATTTCTTGGGTTTCGGAGGTATTCTGGTAATTTTTTTGGTTTCGAGAGTATTTTGGTCATTTTGGGTTTCGGGGGTTATTTTGGCAATTTTTATGTTTCGAGGGTATTTGGTATTATTCATTTTATGTTTCGGGGGTTATTCTGGTAATTTTTATTTTTCGAGGGTATTTTGGTCATTTTATTGGGTTTCGGGGGTATTTTGGTCATTTCTTGGGTTTCGGAGGTATTCTGGTATTTTTTGGTTCGGAGTATTTGGTTACTATTTGGTTTCAGGTATTTATTTAGAGGTAATTTTTATGTTTCGAGGGTATTTTGGTCATTTTTTGGGTTTCGAGGGTATTTTGGTCATTTCTTGGGTTTCGGAGGTATTCTGGTAATTTTTTTGGTTTCGAGAGTATTTTGGTCATTTTTATGTTTCGGGGGTTATTTTTGTAATTTTTATGTTTCGAGGGTATTTTGGTCATTTTTTGGGTTTCGGGGGTATTTGGTCATTTCTTGGGTTTCGGAGGTATTCTAGTAATTTTTTTGGTTTCGAGAGTATTTTGGTTACTTTTAGGTTTCGGGGATTATTTTGGTAATTTTTATGTCTCGAGGGTATTTTGGTCATTTTTTCGGTTTCGGGGTATTTTGGCCATTTCTGGGGTTTCGGAGGTATTCTGGTAATTTTTTTGGTTTCGAGAGTATTTTGGTCATTTTTATGTTTCGGGGGTTATTTTGGCAATTTTTATGTTTCGCGGGTATTTTTGTCATTTTATTGGGTTTCGGGGGTATTTTTGTCATTTCTTGGGTTTCGGAGGTATTCTGGTAATTTTTTTGGTTTCGAGAGTATTTTGGTTACTTTTAGGTTTCGGGGATTATTTTGGTAATTTTATGTCTCGAGGGTATTTTGGTCATTTTTTCGGTTTCGGGGGTATTTTGGTCATTTCTGGGGTTTCGGAGGTATTCTGGTAATTTTTTGGTTTCGAGAGTATTTTGGTCATTTTTATGTTTCGGGGGTTTTTCTGGTAATTTTTATTTTTCGAGGGTATTTTGGTCATTTTATTGGGTTTCGGGGGTATTTTGGTCATTTCTTGGGTTTCGGAGGTATTCTGGTTATTTTTTTGGTTTCGAGAGTATTTTGGTTACTATTAGGTTTCAGGAATTATTTTGGTAATTTTTATGTCTCGAGGGTATTTTGGTATTTTTTTCGGTTTCGGGTGTATTTTGGTCATTTCTGGGGTTTCGGTGGTATTCTGGTAATTTTTTAGTTTCGAGAGTATTTTGGTCATTTTTATGTTTCGGGGGTTATTTTGGTAATTTTTATGTTTCGAGGGTATTTTGGTCATTTTTTGGGTTTCGGGGGTATTTTGGTCATTTCTTGGGTTTCGGAGGTATTCTGGTAATTTTTTTGGTTTCGAGAGTATTTTGGTTACTTTTAGGTTTCGGGGATTATTTTGGTAATTTTTATGTCTCGAGGGTATTTTGGTCATTTTTTCGGTTTCGGGGGTGTTTTGGTCATTTCTGGGGTTTCGGAGGTATTCTGGTAATTTTTTTGGTTTCGAGAGTATTTTGGTCATTTTTATGTTTCGGGGGTTATTTTGGTAATTTTTATGTTTCGAGGGTATTTTGGTCATTTTTTGGGTTTCGAGGGTATTTTGGTCATTTCTTGGGTTTCGGAGGTATTCTGGTAATTTTTTTGGTTTCGAGAGTATTTTGGTCATTTTTATGTTTCGGGGGTTATTTTGGTAATTTTTATGTTTCGAGGGTATTTTGGTCATTTTTTGGGTTTCGGGTGTATTTTGGTCATTTCTTGGGTTTCGGAGGTATTCTGGTAATTTTTTGGTTTCGAGAGTATTTTGGTCATTTTTGGGTTTCGGGGGTTATTTTGGCAATTTTTATGTTTCGAGGGTATTTTGGTCATTTTTATGTTTCGGGGGTTATTCTGGTAATTTTTATTTTTCTGAGGGTATTTTGGTCATTTTATTGGGTTTCGGGGGTATTTGGTCATTTCTTGGGTTTCGGAGGTATTCTGGTTATTTTTTTGGTTTCGAGAGTATTTTGGTTACTATTAGGTTTCAGGAATTATTTTGGTAATTTTTATGTTTGAGGGTATTTTGGTCATTTTTTGGGTTTCGAGGGTATTTTGGTCATTTCTTGGGTTTCGGAGGTATTCTGGTAATTTTTTTGGTTTCGAGAGTATTTTGGTCATTTTTATGTTTCGGGGGTTATTTTTGTAATTTTTATGTTTCGAGGGTATTTTGGTCATTTTTTGGGTTTCGGGGGTATTTTGGTCATTTCTTGGGTTTCGGAGGTATTCTAGTAATTTTTTTGGTTTCGAGAGTATTTTGGTTACTTTTAGGTTTCGGGGATTATTTTGGTAATTTTTATGTCTCGAGGGTATTTTGGTCATTTTTTCGGTTTCGGGGGTATTTTGGCCATTTCTGGGGTTTCGGAGGTATTCTGGTAATTTTTTTGGTTTCGAGAGTATTTTGGTCATTTTATGTTTCGGGGGTTATTTTGGCAATTTTTATGTTTCGCGGGTATTTTTGTCATTTTATTGGGTTTCGGGGGTATTTTTGTCATTTCTTGGGTTTCGGAGGTATTCTGGTTATTTTTTTGGTTTCGAGAGTATTTTGGTAACTATTAGGTTTCGGGAATTATTTTGGTAATTTTTATGTCTCGATGGTATTTTGGTAATTTTTTCGGTTTCGGGGGTATTTTGGTCATTTCTGGGGTTTCGGAGGTATTCTGGTAATTTTTTTGGTTTCGAGAGTATTTTGGTCATTTTTATGTTTCGGGGGTAATTTTGGTAATTTTTATGTTTCGAGGGTATTTTGGTCATTTTTTGGGTTTCGGGGGTATTTTGGTCATTTCTTGTGTTTCGGAGGTATTCTGGTAATTTTTTTGGTTTCGAGAGTATTTTGGTTACTTTTAGGTTTCGGGGATTATTTTGGTAATTTTTATGTCTCGAGGGTATTTTGGTCATTTTTTCGGTTTCGGGGGTATTTTGGCCATTTCTGGGGTTTCGGAGGTATTCTGGTAATTTTTTTGGTTTCGAGAGTATTTTGGTCATTTTTATGTTTCGGGGGTTATTTTGGCAATTTTTATGTTTCGAGGGTATTTTGGTCATTTTATTGGGTTTCGGGGGTATTTTGGTCATTTCTTGGGTTTCGGAGGTATTCTGGTTATTTTTTTTGTTTCGAGAGTATTTTGGTTACTATTAGGTTTCGGGAATTATTTTGGTAATTTTTATGTCTCGAGGGTATTTTGGTAATTTTTTCGGTTTCGGGGGTATTTTGGTCATTTCTGGGGTTTCGGAGGTATTCTGGTAATTTTTTTGGTTTCGAGAGTATTTTGGTCATTTTTATGTTTCGGGGGTTATTTTGGTAATTTTTATGTTTCGAGGGTATTTTGGTCATTTTTTGGGTTTCGAGGGTATTTTGGTCATTTCTTGGGTTTCGGAGGTATTCTGGTAATTTTTTTGGTTTCGAGAGTATTTTGGTCATTTTTATGTTTCGGGGGTTATTTTGGTAATTTTTATGTTTCGAGGGTATTTTGGTCATTTTTTGGGTTTCGGGGGTATTTTGGTCATTTCTTGGGTTTCGGAGGTATTCTGGTAATTTTTTTGGTTTCGAGAGTATTTGGTTACTTTTAGGTTTCGGGGATTATTTTGGTAATTTTTATGTCTCGAGGGTATTTTGGTCATTTTTCGGTTTCGGGGGTATTTTGGCATTTCTGGGGTTTCGGAGGTATTCTGGTAATTTTTTGGGTTTCGAGAGTATTTTGGTCATTTTTATGTTTCGGGGGTTATTTGGCAATTTTTATGTTTCGAGGGTATTTTGGTCATTTTATTGGGTTTCGGGGTATTTTGGTCATTTCTTGGGTTTCGGAGGTATTCTGGTTATTTTTTTTGTTTCGAGAGTATTTTGGTTACTATTAGGTTTCGGGAATTATTTTGGTAATTTTTATGTCTCGAGGGTATTTTGGTAATTTTTTCGGTTTCGGGGGTATTTTGGTCATTTCTGGGGTTTCGGAGGTATTCTGGTAATTTTTTTGGTTTCGAGAGTATTTTGGTCATTTTTATGTTTCGGGGGTTATTTTGGTAATTTTTATGTTTCGAGGGTATTTTGGTCATTTTTGGGTTTCGAGGGTATTTTGGTCATTTCTTGGGTTTCGGAGGTATTCTGGTAATTTTTTGGTTTCGAGAGTATTTTGGTCATTTTTATGTTTCGGGGGTTATTTTGGTAATTTTTATGTTTCGAGGGTATTTTGGTCATTTTTTGGGTTTCGGGGGTATTTTGGTCATTTCTTGGGTTTCGGAGGTATTCTGGTAATTTTTTTGGTTTAGAGAGTATTTTGGTTACTTTTAGGTTTCGGGGATTATTTTGGTAATTTTTATGTCTCGAGGGTATTTTGGTCATTTTTTCGGTTTCGGGGTATTTTGGCCATTTCTGGGGTTTCGGAGGTATTCTGGTAATTTTTTTGGTTTCGAGAGTATTTTGGTCATTTTTATGTTTCGGGGGTTATTTTGGCAATTTTTATGTTTCGAGGGTATTTTTGTCATTTTATTGGGTTTCGGGGGTATTTTGGTCATTTCTTGGGTTTCGGAGGTATTCTGGTTATTTTTTTGGTTTCGAGAGTATTTTGGTTACTATTAGGTTTCGGGAATTATTTTGGTAATTTTTATGTCTCGATGGTATTTTGGTAATTTTTTCGGTTTCGGGGGTATTTTGGTCATTTCTGGGGTTTCGGAGGTATTCTGGTAATTTTTTTGGTTTCGAGAGTATTTTGGTCATTTTTATGTTTCGGGGGTAATTTTGGTAATTTTTATGTTTCGAGGGTATTTTGGTCATTTTTTGGGTTTCGGGGGTATTTTGGTCATTTCTTGGGTTTCGGAGGTATTCTGGTAATTTTTTTGGTTTCGAGAGTATTTTGGTCATTTTTATGTTTCGGGGGTTATTTTGGTAATTTTTATGTTTCGAGGGTATTTTGGTCATTTTTTGGGTTTCGGGGGTATTTTGGTCATTTCTTGGGTTTCGGAGGTATTCTGGTAATTTTTTTGGTTTCGAGAGTATTTTGGTTACTTTTAGGTTTCGGGATTATTTTGGTAATTTTTATGTCTCGAGGGTATTTTGGTCATTTTTTCGGTTTCGGGGGTATTTTGGCCATTTCTGGGGTTTCGGAGGTATTCTGGTAATTTTTTTGGTTTCGAGAGTATTTTGGTCATTTTTATGTTTCGGGGGTTATTTTGGCAATTTTTATGTTTCGAGGGTATTTTGGTCATTTTATTGGTTTCGGGGGTATTTTGGTCATTTCTTGGGTTTCGGAGGTATTCTGGTTATTTTTTTTGTTTCGAGAGTATTTTGGTTACTATTAGGTTTCGGGAATTATTTTGGTAATTTTTATGTCTCGAGGGTATTTTGGTAATTTTTTCGGTTTCGGGGGTATTTTGGTCATTTCTGGGGTTTCGGAGGTATTCTGGTAATTTTTTGGTTTCGAGAGTATTTTGGTCATTTTTATGTTTCGGGGGTTATTTTGGTAATTTTTATGTTTCGATGGTATTTTGGTCATTTTTTGGGTTTCGAGGGTATTTTGGTCATTTCTTGGGTTTCGGAGGTATTCTGGTAATTTTTTTGGTTTCGAGAGTATTTTGGTCATTTTTATGTTTCGGGGGTTATTTTGGTAATTTTTATGTTTCGAGGGTATTTTGGTCATTTTTTGGTTTCGGGGGTATTTGGTCATTTCTTGGGTTTCGGAGGTATTCTGGTTATTTTTTTGGTTTCGAGAGTATTTTGGTTACTATTAGGTTTCGGGAATTATTTTGGTAATTTTTATGTCTCGATGGTATTTTGGTAATTTTTTCGGTTTCGGGGGTATTTTGGTCATTTCTGGGGTTTCGGAGGTATTCTGGTAATTTTTTTGGTTTCGAGAGTATTTTGGTCATTTTTATGTTTCGGGGGTAATTTTGGTAATTTTTATGTTTCGAGGGTATTTTGGTCATTTTTTGGGTTTCGGGGGTATTTTGGTCATTTCTTGGGTTTCGGAGGTATTCTGGTAATTTTTTTGGTTTCGAGAGTATTTCGGTCATTTTTATGTTTCGGGGGTTATTTTGGTAATTTTTATGTTTCGAGGGTATTTTGGTCATTTTTTGGGTTTCGGGGGTATTTTGGTCATTTCTTGGGTTTCGGAGGTATTCTGGTAATTTTTTTGGTTTCGAGAGTATTTTGGTTACTTTTAGGTTTCGGGGATTATTTTGGTAATTTTTATGTCTCGAGGGTATTTTGGTCATTTTTTCGGTTTCGGGGGTATTTTGGCCATTTCTGGGGTTTCGGAGGTATTCTGGTAATTTTTTGGGTTTCGAGATTATCTTGGTCATTTTTATGTTTCGGGGGTTATTTTGGCAATTTTTATGTTTCGAGGGTATTTTGGTCATTTTATTGGGTTTCGGGGGTATTTTGGTCATTTCTTGGGTTTCGGAGGTATTCTGGTTATTTTTTTGTTTCGAGAGTATTTTGGTTACTATTAGGTTTCGGGAATTATTTTGGTAATTTTTATGTCTCGAGGGTATTTTGGTAATTTTTTCGGTTTCGGGGGTATTTTGGTCATTTCTGGGGTTTCGGAGGTATTCTGGTAATTTTTTTGGTTTCGAGAGTATTTTGGTCATTTTTATGTTTCGGGGGTTATTTTGGTAATTTTTATGTTTCGAGGGTATTTTGGTCATTTTTTGGGTTTCGGGGGTATTTTGGTCATTTCTTGGGTTTCGGAGGTATTCTGGTAATTTTTTTGGTTTCGAGAGTATTTTGGTTACTTTTAGGTTTCGGGGATTATTTTGGTAATTTTTATGTCTCGAGGGTATTTGGTCATTTTTTCGGTTTCGGGGGTATTTTGGTCATTTCTGGGGTTTCGGAGGTATTCTGGTAATTTTTTTGGTTTCGAGAGTATTTTGGTCATTTTTATGTTTCGGGGGTTTTTCTGGTAATTTTTATTTTTCGAGGGTATTTTGGTCATTTTATTGGGTTTCGGGGGTATTTTGGTCATTTCTTGGGTTTCGGAGGTATTCTGGTTATTTTTTTGGTTTCGAGAGTATTTTGGTTACTATTAGGTTTCAGGAATTATTTTGGTAATTTTTATGTCTCGAGGGTATTTTGGTATTTTTTTCGGTTTCGGGTGTATTTTGGTCATTTCTGGGGTTTCGGTGGTATTCTGGTAATTTTTTTAGTTTCGAGAGTATTTTGGTCATTTTTATGTTTCGGGGGTTATTTTGGTAATTTTTATGTTTCGAGGGTATTTTGGTCATTTTTTGGGTTTCGGGGGTATTTTGGTCATTTCTTGGGTTTCGGAGGTATTCTGGTAATTTTTTTGGTTTCGAGAGTATTTTGGTTACTTTTAGGTTTCGGGGATTATTTTGGTAATTTTTATGTCTCGAGGGTATTTTGGTCATTTTTTCGGTTTCGGGGGTGTTTTGGTCATTTCTGGGGTTTCGGAGGTATTCTGGTAATTTTTTTGGTTTCGAGAGTATTTTGGTCATTTTTATGTTTCGGGGGTTATTTTGGTAATTTTTATGTTTCGAGGGTATTTTGGTCATTTTTGGGTTTCGAGGGTATTTTGGTCATTTCTTGGGTTTCGGAGGTATTCTGGTAATTTTTTTGGTTTCGAGAGTATTTTGGTCATTTTTATGTTTCGGGGGTTATTTTGGTAATTTTTATGTTTCGAGGGTATTTTGGTCATTTTTTGGGTTTCGGGTGTATTTTGGTCATTTCTTGGGTTTCGGAGGTATTCTGGTAATTTTTTTGGTTTCGAGAGTATTTTGGTCATTTTTGGGTTTCGGGGGTTATTTTGGCAATTTTTATGTTTCGAGGGTATTTTGGTCATTTTATGTTTCGGGGGTTATTCTGGTAATTTTTATTTTTCGAGGGTATTTTGGTCATTTTATTGGGTTTCGGGGGTATTTTGGTCATTTCTTGGGTTTCGGAGGTATTCTGGTTATTTTTTTGGTTTCGAGAGTATTTTGGTTACTATTAGGTTTCAGGAATTATTTTGGTAATTTTTATGTTTCGAGGGTATTTTGGTCATTTTTTGGGTTTCGAGGGTATTTTGGTCATTTCTTGGGTTTCGGAGGTATTCTGGTAATTTTTTTGGTTTCGAGAGTATTTTGGTCATTTTTATGTTTCGGGGGTTATTTTGGTAATTTTTATGTTTCGAGGGTATTTTGGTCATTTTTTGGGTTTCGGGGGTATTTTGGTCATTTCTTGGGTTTCGGAGGTATTCTAGTAATTTTTTTGGTTTCGAGAGTATTTTGGTTACTTTAAGGTTTCGGGGATTATTTTGGTAATTTTTATGTCTCGAGGGTATTTTGGTCATTTTTTCGGTTTCGGGGTATTTTGGCCATTTCTGGGGTTTCGGAGGTATTCTGGTAATTTTTTTTGTTTCGAGAGTATTTTGGTCATTTTTATGTTTCGGGGGTTATTTTGGCAATTTTTATGTTTCGCGGGTATTTTTGTCATTTTATTGGGTTTCGGGGTATTTTTGTCATTTCTTGGGTTTCGGAGGTATTCTGGTTATTTTTTGGTTTCGAGAGTATTTTGGTAACTATTAGGTTTCGGGAATTATTTTGGTAATTTTTATGTCTCGATGGTATTTGGTAATTTTTTCGGTTTCGGGGGTATTTTGGTCATTTCTGGGGTTTCGGAGGTATTCTGGTAATTTTTTTGGTTTCGAGAGTATTTTGGTCATTTTTATGTTTCGGGGGTAATTTTGGTAATTTTTATGTTTCGAGGGTATTTTGGTCATTTTTTGGGTTTCGGGGGTATTTTGGTCATTTCTTGGGTTTCGGAGGTATTCTGGTAATTTTTTTGGTTTCGAGAGTATTTTGGTTACTTTTAGGTTTCGGGGATTATTTTGGTAATTTTTATGTCTCGAGGGTATTTTGGTCATTTTTTCGGTTTCGGGGGTATTTTGGCCATTTCTGGGGTTTCGGAGGTATTCTGGTAATTTTTTTGGTTTCGAGAGTATTTTGGTCATTTTTATGTTTCGGGGGTTATTTTGGCAATTTTTATGTTTCGAGGGTATTTTGGTCATTTTATTGGGTTTCGGGGGTATTTTGGTCATTTCTTGGGTTTCGGAGGTATTCTGGTTATTTTTTTTGTTTCGAGAGTATTTTGGTTACTATTAGGTTTCGGGAATTATTTTGGTAATTTTTATGTCTCGAGGGTATTTTGGTAATTTTTTCGGTTTCGGGGGTATTTTGGTCATTTCTGGGGTTTCGGAGGTATTCTGGTAATTTTTTTGGTTTCGAGAGTATTTTGGTCATTTTTATGTTTCGGGGTTATTTTGGTAATTTTTACGTTTCGAGGGTATTTTGGTCATTTTTTGGGTTTCGAGGGTATTTTGGTCATTTCTTGGGTTTCGGAGGTATTCTGGTAATTTTTTGGTTTCGAGAGTATTTTGGTCATTTTATGTTTCGGGGGTTATTTTGGTAATTTTTATGTTTCGAGGGTATTTTGGTCATTTTTTGGGTTTCGGGGGTATTTTGGTCATTTCTTGGGTTTCGGAGGTATTCTGGTAATTTTTTTGGTTTCGAGAGTATTTTGGTTACTTTTAGGTTTCGGGGATTATTTTGGTAATTTTTATGTCTCGAGGGTATTTTGGTCATTTTTTCGGTTTCGGGGGTATTTTGGCCATTTCTGGGGTTTCGGAGGTATTCTGGTAATTTTTTGGGTTTCGAGAGTATTTTGGTCATTTTTATGTTTCGGGGTTATTTTGGCAATTTTTATGTTTCGAGGGTATTTTGGTCATTTTATTGGGTTTCGGGGGTATTTTGGTCATTTCTTGGGTTTCGGAGGTATTCTGGTTATTTTTTTTGTTTCGAGAGTATTTTGGTTACTATTAGGTTTCGGGAATTATTTTGGTAATTTTTATGTCTCGAGGGTATTTTGGTAATTTTTTCGGTTTCGGGGGTATTTTGGTCATTTCTGGGGTTTCGGAGGTATTCTGGTAATTTTTTTGGTTTCGAGAGTATTTTGGTCATTTTTATGTTTCGGGGGTTATTTTGGTAATTTTTATGTTTCGAGGGTATTTTGGTCATTTTTTGGGTTTCGAGGGTATTTTGGTCATTTCTTGGGTTTCGGAGGTATTCTGGTAATTTTTTTGGTTTCGAGAGTATTTTGGTCATTTTTATGTTTCGGGGGTTATTTTGGTAATTTTTATGTTTCGAGGGTATTTTGGTCATTTTTTGGGTTTCGGGGTATTTTGGTCATTTCTTGGGTTTCGGAGGTATTCTGGTAATTTTTTTGGTTTAGAGAGTATTTTGGTTACTTTTAGGTTTCGGGGATTATTTTGGTAATTTTTATGTCTCGAGGGTATTTTGGTCATTTTTTCGGTTTCGGGGGTATTTTGGCCATTTCTGGGGTTTCGGAGGTATTCTGGTAATTTTTTTGGTTTCGAGAGTATTTTGGTCATTTTTATGTTTCGGGGGTTATTTTGGCAATTTTTATGTTTCGAGGGTATTTTTGTCATTTTATTGGGTTTCGGGGGTATTTTGGTCATTTCTTGGGTTTCGGAGGTATTCTGGTTATTTTTTTGGTTTCGAGAGTATTTTGGTTACTATTAGGTTTCGGGAATTATTTTGGTAATTTTTATGTCTCGATGGTATTTTGGTAATTTTTTCGGTTTCGGGGGTATTTTGGTCATTTCTGGGGTTTCGGAGGTATTCTGGTAATTTTTTTGGTTTCGAGAGTATTTTGGTCATTTTTATGTTTCGGGGGTAATTTTGGTAATTTTTATGTTTCGAGGGTATTTTGGTCATTTTTTGGGTTTCGGGGGTATTTTGGTCATTTCTTGGGTTTCGGAGGTATTCTGGTAATTTTTTTGGTTTCGAGAGTATTTTGGTCATTTTTATGTTTCGGGGGTTATTTTGGTAATTTTTATGTTTCGAGGGTATTTTGGTCATTTTTTGGGTTTCGGGGGTATTTTGGTCATTTCTTGGGTTTCGGAGGTATTCTGGTAATTTTTTTGGTTTCGAGAGTATTTTGGTTACTTTTAGGTTTCGGGGATTATTTTGGTAATTTTTATGTCTCGAGGGTATTTTGGTCATTTTTTCGGTTCGGGGGTATTTTGGCCATTTCTGGGGTTTCGGAGGTATTCTGGTAATTTTTTGGTTTCGAGAGTATTTTGGTCATTTTTATGTTTCGGGGGTTATTTTGGCAATTTTTATGTTTCGAGGGTATTTTGGTCATTTTATTGGGTTTCGGGGGTATTTTGGTCATTTCTTGGGTTTCGGAGGTATTCTGGTTATTTTTTTTGTTTCGAGAGTATTTTGGTTACTATTAGGTTTCGGGAATTATTTTGGTAATTTTTATGTCTCGAGGGTATTTTGGTAATTTTTTCGGTTTCGGGGGTATTTTGGTCATTTCTGGGGTTTCGGAGGTATTCTGGTAATTTTTTTGGTTTCGAGAGTATTTTGGTCATTTTTATGTTTCGGGGGTTATTTTGGTAATTTTTATGTTTCGATGGTATTTTGGTCATTTTTTGGGTTTCGAGGGTATTTTGGTCATTTCTTGGGTTTCGGAGGTATTCTGGTAATTTTTTTGGTTTCGAGAGTATTTTGGTCATTTTTATGTTTCGGGGGTTATTTTGGTAATTTTTATGTTTCGAGGGTATTTTGGTCATTTTTTGGGTTTCGGGGGTATTTTGGTCATTTCTTGGGTTTCGGAGGTATTCTGGTAATTTTTTTGGTTTCGAGAGTATTTTGGTTACTTTTAGGTTTCGGGGATTATTTTGGTAATTTTTATGTCTCGAGGGTATTTTGGTCATTTTTTCGGTTTCGGGGGTATTTTGGCCATTTCTGGGGTTTCGGAGGTATTCTGGTAATTTTTTTGGTTTCGAGAGTATTTGGTCATTTTTATGTTTCGGGGGTTATTTTGGCAATTTTTATGTTTCGAGGGTATTTT
>JAWTZU010000015.1:933651-949533 GCA_033629205.1 Lithocarpus polystachyus | reverse complement strand
ACCAAAACAGCCTCGAAACCCAAAAAATGACCAAAATACCCTCGAAACATAAAAATTACCAAAATAATCCCCGAAACCTAAAGGTAAGCAAAATACTATCGAAACCGAAAAAATTACCAGAATACCTCCGAAACCCAATAAATGACCAAAACAGCCCCGAAACCCAAAAAATGACCAAAATACCCTCGAAACATAAAATTTACCAAAATAATCCCCGAAACCTAAAAGTAACCAAAATACTCTCGTAACCGAAAAAATTACCAAAATACCTCCGAAACCCAATAAAGGACCAAAACAGCCCCGAAACCCAAAAAATGACCAAAATACCCTCGAAACATAAAAACTACAAAAATAATCCCCGAAACCTAAAGGTAACCAAAATACTATCGAAACCGAAAAAATTACCATAATACCTCCGAAACCCAATAAATGACCAAAACAGCCCCGAAACCCAAAAAATGACGAAAATACCCTCGAAACATAAAAATTACAAAAACAATCCCCGAAACCTAAAAGTAACCCAAATACTCTCGAAACCAAAAAAAATTACCAGAATTCCTCCGAAACCCAAGAAATGACCAAAACAGCCCCGAAACCCAAAAAATGACCAAAATACCCTTGAAACATAAAAATTACCAAAATAATCCCCGAAACCGAAAGGTAACCAAAATACTATCGAAACCGAAAAAATTACCGAAATACCTCCGAAACCCAAGAAATGACCAAAACTGCCCCGAAACCCAAAAAATGACCAAATACCCTCGAAACATAAAAGTTACAAAAATAATCCCCGAAACCTAAAAGTAACCAAAATACTCTCGAAACCAAAAAAATTACCAGAATACCTCCGAAACCTAAGAAATGACCAAAACAGCCCCTAAACCCAAAAAATGACCAAAATACCTTCGAAACATAAAAATTACCAAAATAATCCACGAAACCTAAAAGTAACCAAAATACTCTCGAAACCGAAAAAATTACCAAAATACCTCCGAAATTCAGTAAATGACCAAAACAGCCCGAAACCCAAAAAATGACCAAAATACCCCCGAAACCCAAAAAATGACCAAAATACCGTCGAAACATAAAAATTACAAAAATAATCCCCGAAACCTAAAAGTAACAAAAATACTCTCGAAACCGAAAAAATTACCGAAATACCTCCGAAACCCAATAAATGACCAAAACAGCCCCGAAACCCAAAAATTGACCAAAATACCCCCGAAACATAAAAATTACAAAAATAATCTCCGAAACCTAAAAGTAACCAAAATAGTCTAGAAACCAAAAGAATTACCAGAATACCTCCGAAACCAAAGAAATGACCAAAACAGCCCCGAAACCCAAAAAATGACCAAAATTCCCTCGAAACATAAAAATTACAAAAATAATCTCCGAAACCTAAAAGTAACCAAAATAGTCTAGAAACCCAAAAAATTACCAGAATACCTCCGAAACCAAAGAAATGACCAAAACAGCCTCGAAACCCAAAAAATGACCAAAATTCCCTCGAAACATAAAAATTACCAAAATTATCGCCGAAACCTAAATGTAACCAAAATACTCTCGAAACCAAAAAAATTACCAGAATACCTCCGAAATCCAAGAAATGACCAAAATACCCCCGAAACCCAAAAAATGACCAAAATACCGTCGAAACATAAAAATTACCAAAATAATCCCCGAAACCTAAAAGTAACAAAAATACTCTCGAAACCGAAAAATTACCGAAATACCTCCGAAACCCAATAAATGACCAAAACAGCCCCGAAACCCAAAAAGTGACCAAATACCCTCGAAACATAAAAATTACAAAAATAATCCCCGAAAACTAAAAGTAACCAAAATAGTCTAGAAACCAAAAAAATTACCAGAATACCTCCGAAACCCAAGAAATGACCAAAACAGCCCCGAAACCCAAAAAATGACCAAAATACCCTCGAAACATAAAAATTACCAAAATAATCCCCGAAACCTAAAAGTAACCAAAATACTCTCGAAACCGAAAAATTACCAAAATACCTCCGAAACCCAATAAGTAACCAAAACAGCCCCGAAACCCAAAAAATGACCAAAATACCCTCGAAACATAAAAATTACAAAAATAATCCCCGAAACCTAGAAGTAACCAAAATACTCTCGAAACCAAAAAAATTACCAGAATATCTCGAAACCCAAGAAATGACCAAAACAGCCCCGAAACCCAAAAAATGACCAAAATACCCTCGAAACATAAAAATTACCAAAATAATCCCCGAAACCTAAAGGTAACCAAAATACTATCGAAACCGATAAAATTACCAAAATACCTCCGAAACCCAATAAATGGCCAAAACAGCCCCGAAACCCAAAAAATGACGAAAATACCCTCGAAACATAAAAATTACAAAAACAATCCCCGAAACCTAAAAGTAACCCAAATACTCTCGAAACCAAAAAAAATTACCAGAATACCTCCGAAACCCAAGAAATGACCAAAACAGCCCCGAAACCCAAAAAATGACCAAAATACCCTCGAAACATAAAAATTACCAAAATAATTCCCGAAACCTAAAGGTAACCAAAATACTATCGAAATCGAAAAAATTACCGAAATACCTCCGAAACCCAATAAATGACCAAAACAGCCCCGAAACCCAAAAAATGACCAAAATACCCTCGAAACATAAAAATTACAAAAATAATACCCGAAACCTAAAAGTAACCAAAATACTCTCGAAACCAAAAAAATTACCAGAATACCTCCGAAACCTAAGAAATGACCAAAACAGCCCCTAAACCCAAAAAATGACCAAAATACCTTCGAAACATAAAAATTACCAAAATAATCCCCGAAACCTAAAAGTAACCAAAATACTCTCGAAACCGAAAAAATTACCAAAATACCTCCGAAACCCAGTAAATGACCAAAACAGCGCCGAAACCCAAAAAATGACCAAAATACCCTCGAAACATAAAAATTACAAAAATAATCCCCGAAACCTAGAAGTAACCAAAATACTCTCGAAACAAAAAAAATTACCAGAATACCTCCGAAACCCAAGAAATGATCAAAACAGCCCCGAAACCCAAAAAAAGACCAAAATACCCTCGAAACATAAAAATTACCAAAATAATCCCCGAAACCTAAAGGTAACCAAAATACTATCGAAACCGTAAAAATTACCAAAATACCTTCGATACCCAAGAAATGACCAAAACAGCCCCGAAACCCAAAAAATGACCAAAATACCCTCGAAACATAAAAATTACCAAAATAATCCCCGAAACCTAAAGGTAACCAAAATACTATCGAAACCGAAAAAATTACCAAAATACCTCCGAAACCTAAAGGTAACCAAAATACTATCGAAACCGTAAAAATTACCAAAATACCTTCGATACCCAAGAAATGACCAAAACAGCCCCGAAACCCAAAAAATGACCAAAATACCCTCGAAACATAAAAATTACCAAAATAATCCCCGAAACCTAAAGGTAACCAAAATACTATCGAAACCGAAAAAATTACCAAAATACCTCCGAAACCCAATAAATGACCAAAACAGCCCCGAAACCCAAAAAATGACCAAAATACCCTCGAAACATAAAAATTACCAAAATAATCCCCGAAACCTAAAGGTAACCAAAATACTATCGAAACCGAAAAAATTACCAAAATACCTCCGAAACCCAATAAATGACCAAAACAGCCCCGAAACCCAAAAAATGACCAAAATACCCTCGAAACATAAAATTTACCAAAATAATCCCCGAAACCTAAAGGTAACCAAAATACTATCGAAACCGAAAAAATTACCAAAATACCTCCGAAACCCAATAAATGACCAAAACAGCCCCGAAACCCAAAAAATGACCGAAATACCCTCGAAACATAAAAACTACAAAAACAATCCCCGAAACCTAGAAGTAACCAAAATACTCTCGAAACCAAAAAAATTACCAGAAAAACCTACGAAACCCAAGAAATGACCAAAACTGCCCCGAAACCCATAAAATTACCAAAATACCCTCGAAACATAAAAATTACCAAAATTATCCCCGAAACCAAAAGGTAACCAAAATACTATCGAAACCGAAAAAATTACCAAAATACCTCCAAAACCCAAAAAATGACCAAAACAGCCCTGAAACCCAAAAAATGACCAAAATACCCTCGAAACATAAAAATTACAAAAATAATCCCCGAAATCTAGAAGTAACCAAAATACTCTCGAAACAAAAAAAATTACCAGAATACCTCCGAAACCCAAGAAATGACCAAAACAGCCCCGAAACCCAAAAAAAAGACCAAAATACCCTCGAAACATAAAAATTACCAAAATAATCCCCGAAACCTAAAGGTAACCAAAATACTATCGAAACCGAAAAAATTACCAAAATACCTCCGATACCCAAGCAATGACCAAAACAGCCCCGAAACCCAAAAAATGACCAAAATACCCTCGAAACATAAAAATTACCAAAATAATCCCCGAAACCTAAAGGTAAGCAAAATACTATCGAAACCGAAAAAATTACCAGAAAAACCTACGAAACCCAAGAAATGACCAAAACTGCCCCGAAACCCATAAAATTACCAAAATACCCTCGAAACATAAAAATTACCAAAATTATCCCCGAAACCTAAAGGTAACCAAAATACTATCGAAACCGAAAAAATTACCAAAATACCTCCAAAACCCAAAAAATGACCAAAACAGCCCCGAAACCCAAAAAATGACCAAAATACCCTCGAAACATAAAAATTACAAAAATAATCCCCGAAATCTAGAAGTAACCAAAATACTCTCGAAACAAAAAAAATTACCAGAATACCTCCGAAACCCAAGAAATGACCAAAACAGCCCCGAAACCCAAAAAAAAGACCAAAATACCCTCGAAACATAAAAATTACAAAAATAATCTCCGAAACCTAAAAGTAACCAAAATAGTCTAGAAACCAAAAAAATTACCAGAATACCTCCGAAACCAAAGAAATGACCAAAACAGCCCCGAAACCCAAAAAATGACCAAAATTCCCTCGAAACATAAAAATTACCAAAATTATCGCCGAAACCTAAATGTAACCAAAATACTCTCGAAACCAAAAAAATTACCAGAATACCTCCGAAATCCAAGAAATGACCAAAATACCCCCGAAACCCAAAAAATGACCAAAATACCGTCGAAACATAAAAATTACAAAAATAATCCCCGAAACCTAAAAGTAACCAAAATAGTCTAGAAACCAAAAAAATTACCAGAATACCTCCGAAACCCAATAAATGACCAAAACAGCCCCGAAACCCAAAAAATGACCAAAATACCCTCGAAACATAAAAATTACCAAAATAATCCCCGAAACCTAAAAGTTACAAAAATACTCTCGAAACCGAAAAAATTACCAAAATACCTCCGAAACCCAATAAGTAACCAAAACAGCCCCGAAACCCAAAAAATGACCAAAATACCCTCGAAACATAGAAATTACAAAAATAATCCCCGAAACCTAGAAGTAACCAAAATACTCTCGAAACAAAAAAAATTACCAGAATACCTCCGAAACCCAAGAAATGACCAAAACAGCCCCGAAACCCAAAAAAAGACCAAAATACCCTCGAAACATAAAAATTACCAAAATAATCCCCGAAACCTAAAGGTAACCAAAATACTATCGAAACCGAAAAAATTACCAAAATACCTCCGATACCCAAGAAATGACCAAAACAGCCCCGAAACCCAAAAAATGACCAAAATACCCTCGAAACATAAAAATTACCAAAATAATCCCCGAAACCTAAAGGTAACCAAAATACTATCGAAACCGAAAAAATTACCAAAACACCTCCGAAACCCAATAAATGACCAAAACAGCCCCGAAACCCAAAAAATGACCAAAATACCCTCGAAACATAAAATTTACCAAAATAATCCCCGAAACCTAAAGGTAACCAAAATACTATCGAAACCGAAAAAATTACCAAAATACCTCCGAAACCCAAGAAATGACCAAAACAGCACCGAAACCCAAAAAATGACCAAAATACCCTCGAAACATAAAAATTACCAAAATAATCCCCGAAACCTAAAAGTAACCAAAATACTCTCGAAACCGAAAAAATTACCAAAATACCTCCGAAACCAAATAAATGACCAAAACAGCACCGAAACCCAAAAAATGACCGAAATACCCTCGAAACATAAAAACTACAAAAACAATCCCCGAAACCTAGAAGTAACCAAAATACTCTCGAAACCAAAAAAATTACCAGAAAAACCTACGAAACCCAAGAAATGACCAAAACTGCCCCGAAACCCATAAAATTACCAAAATACCCTCGAAACATAAAAATTACTAAAATTATCCCCGAAACCTAAAGGTAACCAAAATACTATCGAAACCGAAAAAATTACCAAAATACCTCCAAAACCCAAAAAATGACCAAAACAGCCCCGAAACCCAAAAAATGACCAAAATACCCTCGAAACATAAAAATTACCAAAATAATCCCCGAAACCTAAAGGTAACCAAAATACTATCGAAACCGAAAAAATTACCAAAACACCTCCGAAACCCAATAAATGACCAAAACAGCCCCGAAACCCAAAAAATGACCAAAATACCCTCGAAACATAAAATTTACCAAAATAATCCCCGAAACCTAAAGGTAACCAAAATACTATCGAAACCGAAAAAATTACCAAAATACCTCCGAAACCCAAGAAATGACCAAAACAGCACCGAAACCCAAAAAATGACCAAAATACCCTCGAAACATAAAAATTACCAAAATAATCCCCGAAACCTAAAAGTAACCAAAATACTCTCGAAACCGAAAAAATTACCAAAATACCTCCGAAACCAAATAAATGACCAAAACAGCACCGAAACCCAAAAAATGACCGAAATACCCTCGAAACATAAAAACTACAAAAACAATCCCCGAAACCTAGAAGTAACCAAAATACTCTCGAAACCAAAAAAATTACCAGAAAAACCTACGAAACCCAAGAAATGACCAAAACTGCCCCGAAACCCATAAAATTACCAAAATACCCTCGAAACATAAAAATTACCAAAATTATCCCCGAAACCTAAAGGTAACCAAAATACTATCGAAACCGAAAAAATTACCAAAATACCTCCAAAACCCAAAAAATGACCAAAACAGCCCCGAAACCCAAAAAATGACCAAAATACCCTCGAAACATAAAAATTACAAAAATAATCCCCGAAATCTAGAAGTAACCAAAATACTCTCGAAACAAAAAAAATTACCAGAATACCTCCGAAACCCAAGAAATGACCAAAACAGCCCCGAAACCCAAAAAAAAGACCAAAATACCCTCGAAACATAAAAATTACCAAAATAATCCCCGAAACCTAAAGGTAACCAAAATACTATCGAAACCGAAAAAATTACCAAAATACCTCCGATACCCAAGCAATGACCAAAACAGCCCCGAAACCCAAAAAATGACCAAAATACCCTCGAAACATAAAAATTACCAAAATAATCCCCGAAACCTAAAGGTAAGCAAAATACTATCGAAACCGAAAAAATTACCAGAATACCTCCGAAACCCAATAAATGACCAAAACAGCCCCGAAACCCAAAAAATGACCAAAATACCCTCGAAACATAAAATTTACCAAAATAATCCCCGAAACCTAAAAGTAACCAAAATACTCTCGTAACCGAAAAAATTACCAAAATACCTCCGAAACCCAATAAAGGACCAAAACAGCCCCGAAACCCAAAAAATGACCAAAATACCCTCGAAACATAAAAACTACAAAAATAATCCCCGAAACCTAAAGGTAACCAAAATACTATCGAAACCGAAAAAATTACCATAATACCTCCGAAACCCAATAAATGACCAAAACAGCCCCGAAACCCAAAAAATGACGAAAATACCCTCGAAACATAAAAATTACAAAAACAATCCCCGAAACCTAAAAGTAACCCAAATACTCTCGAAACCAAAAAAAATTACCAGAATTCCTCCGAAACCCAAGAAATGACCAAAACAGCCCCGAAACCCAAAAAATGACCAAAATACCCTTGAAACATAAAAATTACCAAAATAATCCCCGAAACCGAAAGGTAACCAAAATACTATCGAAACCGAAAAAATTACCGAAATACCTCCGAAACCCAAGAAATGACCAAAACTGCCCCGAAACCCAAAAAATGACCAAAATACCCTCGAAACATAAAAGTTACAAAAATAATCCCCGAAACCTAAAAGTAACCAAAATACTCTCGAAACCAAAAAAATTACCAGAATACCTCCGAAACCTAAGAAATGACCAAAACAGCCCCTAAACCCAAAAAATGACCAAAATACCTTCGAAACATAAAAATTACCAAAATAATCCACGAAACCTAAAAGTAACCAAAATACTCTCGAAACCGAAAAAATTACCAAAATACCTCCGAAATTCAGTAAATGACCAAAACAGCCCCGAAACCCAAAAAATGACCAAAATACCCCCGAAACCCAAAAAATGACCAAAATACCGTCGAAACATAAAAATTACAAAAATAATCCCCGAAACCTAAAAGTAACAAAAATACTCTCGAAACCGAAAAAATTACCGAAATACCTCCGAAACCCAATAAATGACCAAAACAGCCCCGAAACCCAAAAATTGACCAAAATACCCCCGAAACATAAAAATTACAAAAATAATCTCCGAAACCTAAAAGTAACCAAAATAGTCTAGAAACCAAAAGAATTACCAGAATACCTCCGAAACCAAAGAAATGACCAAAACAGCCCCGAAACCCAAAAAATGACCAAAATTCCCTCGAAACATAAAAATTACAAAAATAATCTCCGAAACCTAAAAGTAACCAAAATAGTCTAGAAACCCAAAAAATTACCAGAATACCTCCGAAACCAAAGAAATGACCAAAACAGCCTCGAAACCCAAAAAATGACCAAAATTCCCTCGAAACATAAAAATTACCAAAATTATCGCCGAAACCTAAATGTAACCAAAATACTCTCGAAACCAAAAAAATTACCAGAATACCTCCGAAATCCAAGAAATGACCAAAATACCCCCGAAACCCAAAAAATGACCAAAATACCGTCGAAACATAAAAATTACCAAAATAATCCCCGAAACCTAAAAGTAACAAAAATACTCTCGAAACCGAAAAAATTACCGAAATACCTCCGAAACCCAATAAATGACCAAAACAGCCCCGAAACCCAAAAAGTGACCAAAATACCCTCGAAACATAAAAATTACAAAAATAATCCCCGAAAACTAAAAGTAACCAAAATAGTCTAGAAACCAAAAAAATTACCAGAATACCTCCGAAACCCAAGAAATGACCAAAACAGCCCCGAAACCCAAAAAATGACCAAAATACCCTCGAAACATAAAAATTACCAAAATAATCCCCGAAACCTAAAAGTAACCAAAATACTCTCGAAACCGAAAAAATTACCAAAATACCTCCGAAACCCAATAAGTAACCAAAACAGCCCCGAAACCCAAAAAATGACCAAAATACCCTCGAAACATAAAAATTACAAAAATAATCCCCGAAACCTAGAAGTAACCAAAATACTCTCGAAACCAAAAAAATTACCAGAATATCTCCGAAACCCAAGAAATGACCAAAACAGCCCCGAAACCCAAAAAATGACCAAAATACCCTCGAAACATAAAAATTACCAAAATAATCCCCGAAACCTAAAGGTAACCAAAATACTATCGAAACCGATAAAATTACCAAAATACCTCCGAAACCCAATAAATGGCCAAAACAGCCCCGAAACCCAAAAAATGACGAAAATACCCTCGAAACATAAAAATTACAAAAACAATCCCCGAAACCTAAAAGTAACCCAAATACTCTCGAAACCAAAAAAAATTACCAGAATACCTCCGAAACCCAAGAAATGACCAAAACAGCCCCGAAACCCAAAAAATGACCAAAATACCCTCGAAACATAAAAATTACCAAAATAATTCCCGAAACCTAAAGGTAACCAAAATACTATCGAAATCGAAAAAATTACCGAAATACCTCCGAAACCCAATAAATGACCAAAACAGCCCCGAAACCCAAAAAATGACCAAAATACCCTCGAAACATAAAAATTACAAAAATAATACCCGAAACCTAAAAGTAACCAAAATACTCTCGAAACCAAAAAAATTACCAGAATACCTCCGAAACCTAAGAAATGACCAAAACAGCCCCTAAACCCAAAAAATGACCAAAATACCTTCGAAACATAAAAATTACCAAAATAATCCCCGAAACCTAAAAGTAACCAAAATACTCTCGAAACCGAAAAAATTACCAAAATACCTCCGAAACCCAGTAAATGACCAAAACAGCGCCGAAACCCAAAAAATGACCAAAATACCCTCGAAACATAAAAATTACAAAAATAATCCCCGAAACCTAGAAGTAACCAAAATACTCTCGAAACAAAAAAAATTACCAGAATACCTCCGAAACCCAAGAAATGATCAAAACAGCCCCGAAACCCAAAAAAAGACCAAAATACCCTCGAAACATAAAAATTACCAAAATAATCCCCGAAACCTAAAGGTAACCAAAATACTATCGAAACCGTAAAAATTACCAAAATACCTTCGATACCCAAGAAATGACCAAAACAGCCCCGAAACCCAAAAAATGACCAAAATACCCTCGAAACATAAAAATTACCAAAATAATCCCCGAAACCTAAAGGTAACCAAAATACTATCGAAACCGAAAAAATTACCAAAATACCTCTGAAACCCAATAAATGACCAAAACAGCCCCGAAACCCAAAAAATGACCAAAATACCCTCGAAACATAAAATTTACCAAAATAATCCCCGAAACCTAAAAGTAACCAAAATACTCTCGAAACCGAAAAACTTACCAAAATACCTCCGAAACCCAATAAATGACCAAAACAGCCCCGAAACCCAAAAAATGACCAAAATACCCTCGAAACATAAAAACTACAAAAATAATCCCCGAAACCTAAAGGTAACCAAAATACTATCGATACCGAAAAAATTTCCAAAATACCTCCGAAACCCAATAAATGACCAAAACAGCCCCAAAACCCAAAAAATGACGAAAATACCCTCGAAACATAAAAATTACAAAAACAATCCCCGAAACCTAAAAGTAACCCAAATACTCTCGAAACCAAAAAAAATTACCAGAATACCTCCGAAACCCAAGAAATGACCAAAACAGCCCCGAAACCCAAAAAATGTCCAAAATACCCTCGAAACATAAAAATTACCAAAATAATCCCCGAAACCTAAAGGTAACCAAAATACTATCGAAACCGAAAAAATTACCGAAATACCTCCGAAACTCAATAAATGACCAAAACAGTCCCGAAACCGAAAAAATGACCAAAATACCCTCGAAACATAAAAATTACAAAAATAATTCCGGAAACCTAAAAGTAACCAAAATACTCTCGAAACCAAAAAAATTACCAGAATACCTCCGAAACCTAAGAAATGACCAAAACAGCCCCTAAACCCAAAAAATGACCAAAATACCTTCGAAACATAAAAATTACCAAAATAATCCCCGAAACCTAAAAGTAACCAAAATACTCTCGAAACCGAAAAAATTACCAAAATACCTCCGAAACCCAAGAAATGACCCAAACAGCCCCGAAACCCATAAAATGACCAAAATACCCTCGAAACATAAAAATTACCAAAATAATCCCCGAAACGTAAAGTCTGTTGAGGTTCGCATCAGGCTAGCTTCGAAATTCATCAATATTGCCAAAGTACGAACAAATATCGAAGAAATTGAAAGAGTAGCTTTTCCAAAACAATTGAAATAGACAAGATGACCCAAAAATAGTCATTTAAAAAGCTAGAATGACTGGAATATATCATCACTCAAATGGCCAAAATGTTACGTAAAAACGCATTAAGTTGCATAAATACTTCTCCACGACCATATAAATGTACACGTCGCCTCAAAAACCCACTGAATGACTAAAGCTATTGAATTTGCCAATATGTACCTTTGAAATACATTATATAGATCGAATAATTATTCCAAAGACATTAAAAAGGCCAAAGTGCCATTGAAAATGAAACAGACTTCAAAAATACCCCTCCAAATTCATTAGAATCAGCAAAACACCGACGAAAAATCAGTAATTACCCAAAAAAAAAGCTAAAACCTCGGTAAAAACGCAAAAATTGTAAAATCGCCGAGCTAAAATAAAACATATTGCAAAAATACATATAAAAAGCAATTAAAATTCTAAAAGTTCTCCAATAAACAGTTATCAACTGGATAAATACCCCCAAAAAATCAATGTAACGACTAATTGTAATGTAAAACGAACAAAATTACAAAAGGCTAGCTTCGAAATTCATCAATATTGCCAAAGTACGAACAAATATACAAGAAATTGAAAGAGTAGCCTTTTCCAAAACAATTGAAATAGACAAGATGACCCAAAAATAGTCATTTAAAAAGCTAGAATGACTGGAATATATCACTCAAATGGCCAAAATGTTACGTAAAAACGCATTAAGTTGCATAAATACTTCTCCACGACCATATGCATTATATAGATCAAGTAATTATTCCAAAGACATTAAAAAGGCCAAAGTGCCATTGAAAATGAAACAGATTTCACAAATACCCTCCAAATTCATTGGAATCCGCAAAACACCGACGAAAAATCAGTAATTACACAAAAAAACAGCTAAAACCTCGGTAAAAACGCAAAAATTGTAAAATCGCCGAGCTAAAATTACAGTTATTGCAAAAATACATATAAAAAGCAATTAAAATTCTAAAATAACTCCAAAAAACAGTTATCAATTGGATAAATACCCCCAAAAAATCAATGTAACGACTAATTGTCCAATAAAACAAACAAAATTGCAAAAACCTAGCTTCGAAATTCATCAATATTGCCAAAGTACGACCGAATATCCAAGAAATTCAAAGAGTAGCCATCCCAAAACAATTGAAATAAACAAGGTGACCCAAAAATAGACATTTAAAAAGCTAGAATGACTGGAATATTTCACTCAAATGGCTAAACTGCTTGGTAAAAACGTATTAAGTTGCATAAATACTTCTCCACAAGCATATAAATGTACACGTCGCCATAAATATTTCCCTAAAACTGCTGAATTTGCCAATATGTACCTTTGAAATACATTATATAGATTAAATAATTATTCCAAAGACGTTAAAAAGGCAAAAGTGCAAATTGAAAATGAAACAAATTTCAAAAATACACCTCCAAATTCATTAGAATCCGCAAAACACCGATAAAGAAATTGTAATAACACAAAAAAACAGCTAAAACCTCGGAAAAAACGCAAAAATTTTAAAATGGCCGTGCTAAAATGACAGATATTGCAAAATTTCCAATAAAAAGCAATTAAAATTCTAAAATGTCTCCAATAAACAGTTATCAACTGGATAAATACCCCCAAAAAATCAATGTAACGACTAATTGTAATGTAAAACAAACAAAATTACAAAAGGCTAGCTTCGAAATTCATCAATATTGCCAAAGTACGAACAAATATCCAAGAAATTGAAAGAGTAGCCTTTCCAAAACAATTGAAATAGACAAGATGACCCAAAAATAGTCATTTAAAAAGCTAGAATGACTGGAATATATCACTCAAATGGCCAAAATGTTACGTAAAAACGCATTAAGTTGCATAAATACTTCTCCACGACCATATAACACGCCGCCTCAAAAACCCATTGAATGACTAAAGCGAATTTGCCAATATGTACCTTTGAAATACATTATATAGATCAAATAATTATTCCAAAGACATTAAAAAGGCCAAAGTGCCATTGAAAATGAAACAGACTTCAAAAATACCCCTCCAAATTCATTAGAATCAGCAAAACACCGACGAAAAATCAGTAATTACACAAAAAAACAGCTAAAACCTCGGTAAAAACGCAAAAATTGTAAAATCGCCGAGTTAAAATAAAAGATATTGCAAAAATACATATAAAAAGCAATTAAAATTCTAAAATAACACCAAAAAACAGTTATCAATTGGATAAATACGCCCAAAAAATCAATGTAACGACAAATTGTGCAATAAAACAAACAAAATTGCAAAAATCTAGCTTCGAAATTCATCAATATTGCCAAAGTACGACCGAATATCCAAGAAATTGAAAGAGTAGCCATCCCTAAACAATTGAAATAAAAAAGATGACCCAAAAATAGACATTTAAAAAGCTAGAATGACTGGAATATTTCACTCAAATGGCCAAACTGCTTGGTAAAAACGCATTAAGTTGCATAAATACTTCTCCTCAACAGAGTCGCTTTGAGACCCAACAAACAATATTGGAATATTGCCCCAGAAAGCAAAAATTCAGATTTGATAGAAACCCTGACCCAACGTTTATAAGAGAAACGCGAACCAAAGGTATAAATAAGTAAAAGAACCTTGACCTAATGATTATAAAGGAATCACGAACCAAAGGTATAAGTTTGAACGCCACAAGGAAGAATCCTTGATAAGTTCACAGTTCTTGAAGAACCAAAGAGAAGAGCAAAGCCTCACCTTTTCTGATTTTTATTCAATAATTCATTAAAAACGTTTACAGACTTAGGGGCCTATTTAAAGGCTCCATAAAACTTGACAGACAAGAAAATATATTCTAAAATAACTCCAAATTGATACCTAACCATATCAGGAATCAAATTTGACCTAAAAAGCATTAAATGCACCTAAAAACAAGGAAATAAATCACCTAAACCTAAAATAACGTTTTTTACATAAAAATACCAAAAATAATAAATTACAGTAATTAAATAGTAAATTGTGTCCTGCATCATACTCCTCCACTTGAAACAAACTCGTCCTCGAGTTGATCTTTGAAATCTGAAATCTTCCGCTCCAAATAAACAAATACTTCGAATGCTTTAATAATTTGATCCGGTTCTGAAACTTGAATCCTTCATAAAGTGTAGTATAAAATTTCTTCTCAACTACTTTCAATTTATTTGCAACATCAATCAACAAAGGGTTGATAATAAAATTAAAATTTTCTACTCCAAGAAAATCAATATATTGTATTGCCATCTTCAACAAATCAACTGAGACTTGAGGATTGTGAGTTGTGGACTCATTCTCATATTTGACCTCAATTGAATCTTCCACAATGTTTTCAATAATTACCATCATTTTTTTTTTGAATTCTTTTTCTTTTTTGAAGTCTATTATTTTTTTTTTTCTGGAAGCTTGGTGCACGATTTTAACCTAGTGCACGTCAGAAAATAAGAACGAAGAACAAAGAACAGAAACGGAACAAGATAGGAAGATAACAGGAAACAAAAGAAAAAAAAGGATAGAAAACTGATTTTAGAACCTGAGCTCTGATACCAAATGATGCGAACCTCAACAGACTCGCTTTGAGACCCAACAAACAATATTGGAATATTGCCCCAGAAAGCTAAAATTCAGATTTGATAGAAACCCTGACCCAACGTTTATAAGAGAAACGCGAACCAAAGGTATAAATAAAAGAACCTTGACCCTATGATTATAAAGGAATCACGAACCAAAGGTATAAGTTTGAACGCCACAAGGAAGAATCCTTGATAAGTTCACAGTTCTTGAAGAACCAAAGAGAAGAGCAAAGCCTCACCTTTTCTGATTTTTATTCAATATTCTATCCAAAAAACGTTTACAGACTTAGGGGCCTATTTGAGGGCTCCATAAAACTTGACAGACAAGAAAATATATTCTAAAATAACTCCTAATTGATACCTAACCATATCAGGAATCAAATTTGACCTAAAAAGCATTAAATGCACCTAAAAACAAGGAAATAAATCACCTAAACCTAAAATAACGTTTTTTACATAAAAATACCA
>JAWTZU010000015.1:926151-931151 GCA_033629205.1 Lithocarpus polystachyus | reverse complement strand
TTCTTCCCTTGGAATGATGGTATCTTCATTTTTATGTTTCCTAGGCTCCTGTCAGTCCCATCTTGCCATCTTGGATCTCTTCGGAATCCTCTACCACGCCTTTCGCCCCTTCGCGCAAACCTGCCCTCATTGTTCCACGAAACTTGATCCTCCTCATCTTCAAACTCATCCTCATTGTAGTCATCAGAATCATACACGCGCGCATGCCTTTCTTGCCTTCTTGTATTAGGACCTCTTTGGGGGTGCTCTTCACGCAAGTTAGCAATAACAGTATCTTGCTTGTCCAACCGATCCCGAATCTCATTAAATACAACGTTCATGCGCTCAAATTGTTGTTGCATAGCCTGCAACATGATAGATGACTCCTCTCCTCCTTCCTTACTTGATGTTTCACCCCTGCAAGACATACTTTTAAAAACTTCAGAAAAAAAAATTGTTAGAAAAAAAATTCCTCACAACACTTCCTCACGTGTTTGCACTCAGATTATGTCACTCCCACTCGTGTTTCACTCTTAAATAGGCTTTTTCCCGATATTAATCTCACACTCTCTTGCCTTTTTCCACTCGTAGCTTCCCCTTTTCAGTTCTGCAATAAACTAATAAACCTGATCAAGAAATTCAACTTGTAGTATTGAAACAAATACCAATGGCAAGAAAATATGGCAGAGAAACAAATCAAAGAAAAAAAGGACATAAGAAAACAATATTTTGGTCTGGGAGAACTGAAACTAAAATAAACTTTTTTTTTTTTTTTTTTTGCAGTGTTTTTTTTTTTTCTCTCTTTTCTGCAGATTTTTTTTTTTTTTTTTCACGTTTTTTTTTTTTTTTTTTTTTTTTTTTTTTTTTTTTTTTGGAACTCAGTGCACAGTTTTAACCTTGTGCACCTCACAGAATAAGAACGAAGAACAAAGAACAGAAACGAAACAAGATAACTGGAAACAAAAGAAAAAAAGTATAGAAAACTGATTTTAGAACCTGAGCTCTGATACCAAATGATGCGAACCTCAACAGACTCGCTTTGAGACCCAACAAACAATATTGGAATATTGCCCAAGGAAAGCTAAAATTCAGATTTGATGGAAACCCTGACCCAACGTTTATAAGAGAAACGCGAACCAAAGGTATAAGTAACAGACCCTTGACCCAATGATTATAAAGGAATCACGAACCAAAGGTATAAAGTTTGAACGCCACAAGGAAGAATCCTTGATAAGTTCACAGTTCTTGAAGAACCAAAGAGAAGAGCAAAGCCTCACCTTTTCTGATTTTTATTCAATAATTCCTCCCATTACAAGGAGTGCATGCTATTTATAAGGCATGGCTGAATGAAGAAAACCTAATCCTTCTATTACAAGGAGTGGCTGAATGTAGAAAACCTAATCCTTCTATTACAAGGAGTGGCTGAATGTAGAAAACCTAAAAAACGTGCTAAATAATAAAACCCTAAATAAAACCTGATTTGGTCTGAAAATAGCAGATCCAAAATAGGAAAAACCCTAAAAAACGTTCTAAATAATAAAAGCCTAAAATTAAGGAAGATCTGGTCCAAAATTAGAAGATCTAAATTAGGAAAAGTATCTATTAACTGATTTAGAGCTGGAAAGTCAATCAGTCATAAATCTTTGCCATAAATAACGCCCAATTACGTCAGATCAGCCCTCAATAGCTTGGATTAAATTTATTAGGCCTTCACCTTCTTTTGGGCCCAGCTTGGAATGTGAATTAGCCCAAATCCCTTGAATCAGCCCATTTAGTGCTTCTTTGATCTTCTTGGATCTTGCTCTTGTAATTGGCCCAACTGGAACTTGCAATGGATCCTTGAAAGCTTGTTGATTCTCATCAGCTGCAACTCCACCACATTGGCAATGTCCCGATTCAGCCCATTCAGAAACCTTGCCATGGTAGCTTCTCTATCCTCCTCTACATTAGCTCGAATCATGGCAATCTCCATCTCCTTGTGGTAGTCATCCACACTCCTATAGCCTTGTGTAAGAGTCTGTAATTTTTGATACAAGTCCCTATAGTAGTGACTAGGAATAAATCGCCTCCTCATGGTGGCCTTCATTTGCTCCCATGTCTCAATAGGCCTCTCATGGTTTCTCCTTCTGTTCATCACAAGTTGATCCCACCATATAATAGCATAGTCAGTAAATTCAATCACAGCTAGTTTTACCTTTTTCTCCTCGGAGTAATTGTGGCACTCAAAGATGAACTCCACCTTCTTCTCCCACTCCAAGTATGCTTCAGGATCATTCTTCCCTTGGAATGATGGTATCTTCATTTTTATGTTTCCTAGGCTTCTGTCAGTCTCATCTTGCCATCTTGGATCTCTTCGAAATCCTCTACCACGCCTTTCGCCCCTTCGCGCAAACCTGCTCTCATTGTTCCACGAAACTTGATCCTCTTCATCTTCAAACTCATCCTCATGGTAGTCATCAGAATCATACACGCGCGCATGTCTTTCTTGCCTTCTAGCATTAGGGCCTCTTTGGGGACTGATGAGAATCAACAAGCTTTCAGGGATCCATTGCAAGTTCCAGTTGGGCCAATTACAAGAGCAAGATCCAAGAAGATCAAAAAAGCACTTAATAGGCTGATTCAAGGGATTTGGGCTGATTCACATTCCAGGTGGGGCCCAAAGGAAGATAAAGGCATAATAAATTTAATCCAAGCTATTGAGGGCTGATCTGACTTAATTGGGCGCTATTTATGGCATGGAATTATGACTGATTGACTTTCCAGCTCTAAATCAGTTAACAGATACTTTTCCTTATTTAGATCTTCTAATTTTGGACCAGATCTTCCTTAATTTTAGGCTTTTATTATTTAGAACGTTTTTTAGGGTTTTTCCTATTTTGGATCTGCTATTTTCAGACCAAATCAGTTTTTAATTAGGGTTTTATTATTTAGTACGTTTTTTAGGTCAAATTTGATTCCTAATATGGTTAGGTATCAATTATGAGTTATTTTAGAATATATTTTCTTGTCTGTCAAGTTTTATGGAGCCCTTAAATAGGCCCCTAAGTCTGTAAACGTTTTTTGGATGAATTATTGAATAAAAATCAGAAAAGGTGAGGCTTTGCTCTTCTCTTTGGTTCTTCAAGAACTGTGAACTTATCAAGGATTCTTTCTTGTGGCGTTCAAACTTATACCTTTGGTTCGTGATTCCTTTATAATCATTGGGTCAAGGTCTGTTACTTATATACCTTTGGTTCGTGATTCTTTATAATCATTGGGTCAAGGTCCGTTACTTATACCTTTGGTTCGCGTTTCTCTTATAAACGTTGGGTCAGGGTTTCTATCAAAAATCTGAATTTTAGCTTTCTTGGGCAATATTCCAATATTGTTTGTTGGGTCTCAAAGCGAGTCTATTGAGGTTCGCATCATTGGGTCAAGGTCTGTTACTTATACCTTAGGTTCGCGTTTCTCTTATAAACGTTGGGTCTGGGTTTTCTATCAAATCTGAATTTTAGCTTTCTTGGGTAATATTCCAATATTGTTTGTTGGGTCTCAAAGCGAGTCTATTGAGGTTCGCATCATTTGGTATCAGAGCTCAGGTTCTAAAATCAGTTTTCTATCCTTTTTTCTTTTGTTTCCAGTTATCTTGTTTCGTTTCTGTTCTTTGTTCTTCGTTCTTATTCTGTGAGGTGCACTAGGTTAAATCTGTGCACTGAGTTCCAAAAAAAAAAAAAAAAAAAAAAAAAAACGTGAAAAAAAAAAAAAAAAAATCTGCAGAAAAGAGAGAAAAAAAAAAAGACTGCAAAAAAAAAAAAAAAAAAAAGTTTATTTTAGTTTCAGTTCTCCCAGACCAAAATATTGTTTTCTTTTGTCCTTTTTTCTTTGATTTGTCTCTGCCATATTTTCTTGCCATTGGTATTTGTTTCAATACTACAAGTTGAATTTCTTGATCAGGTTTATTAGTTTGTTGCAGAACTGAAAAGGGGAATCTACGAGTGGAAAAAGGCAAGAGAGTGTGAGACTAATATCGGGAAAAAGCCAATTTAAGAGTGAAACGCGAGTGGGAGTGACATAATCTGAGTGCAAACACGTGAGGGAGTGCTGTGAGGAATTATTTCTAACCTTTCTTTGTAGTTTTTAAAATATGTCTTGCAAGGGTGAAACATCAAATAAGGAAGGAGGGGAGGAGTCATCATCTATCATGTTGCAGGCTATGCAACAACAATTTGAACGCATGAACGTGGTGTTTAATGAGATTCGAGATCGGTTGGACAGGCAAGATACTGATATTGCTAATTTGCGTGAGGAGCGTCCCCAAAGAGGCCCTAATGCTAGAAGGCAAGAAACGCATGCGCGCGTGGATGATTCTGATTACTACCACGAGGATGAGCTTGAAGATGAAGAGGATCATGTTTCATGGAACAATGGGGGCAGGTTTGCGCGAAGGGGCGAAAGGCGTGGTGGAGGATTTCGAAGAGATCCAAGATGGGAAGATGGGACTGACAGAAGCCTAGGAAACATAAAAATGAAGATACCATCATTCCAAGGGAAAAATGATCCAGAAGCGTACTTGGAGTGGGAGAAGAAGGTGGAATTCATCTTTGAGTGCCACAATTACTCCGAGAAGAAAAAGGTAAAACTAGCTGTGATTGAGTTTACTGACTATGCTATTATATGGTGGGATCAACTTGTGATGAACAGAAGGAGAAACCATGAGAGGTCTATTGAGACGTGGGAGCAAATGAAGGCCACCATGAGGAGGCGATTTATCCCTAGTCACTACTATAGAGACCTGTATCAAAAATTACAGAGTCTTACTCAAGGCTATAGGAGCGTGGATGACTACCACAAGGAGATGGAGATTGCCATGATTCGAGCTAATGTAGAGGAGGATAGAGAAGCTACCATGGCAAGGTTTCTGAATGGGCTGAATCGGGACATTGCCAATGTGGTGGAGTTGCAGCACTACGTGGAGTTGGAGGACATGGTGCATATGGCAATAAAGGTGGAACGACAGCTTAAAAGGAAAGGAACTCGGTCAT
>JAWTZU010000015.1:916151-921151 GCA_033629205.1 Lithocarpus polystachyus | reverse complement strand
TCCACGACCATATTGTACACGCCGCCTCAAAAACCCATTGAATGACTAAAACTACTGAATTTGCCAATATGTACCTTTGAAATACATTATATAGATCAAATAATTATTCCAAAGACATTAAAAAGGCCAAAGTGCCATTGAAAATGAAACAGATTTCACAAATACCCCTCCAAATTCATTAGAATCCGCAAAACACCGACGAAAAATCAGTAATTACACAAAAAAACAGCTAAAACCTCGGTAAAAACGCAAAAATTGTAAAATCGCCGAGCTAAAATGACAGATATTGCAAAAATACATATAAAAAGCAATTAAAATTCTAAAATAACTCCAAAAAACAGTTATCAATTGGATAAATACCCCCAAAAAATCAATGTAACGACTAATTGTCCAATAAAACAAACAAAATTGCAAAAACCTAGCTTCGAAATTCATCAATATTGCCAAAGTACGACCGAATATCCAAGAAATTCAAAGAGTAGCCATCCCAAAACAATTGAAATAAAAAAGGTGACCCAAAAATAGACATTTAAAAAGCTAGAATGACTGGAATATTTCACTCAAATGGCTAAACTGCTTGGTAAAAACGTATTAAGTTGCATAAATACTTCTCCACAAGCATATAAATGTACACGTCGCCATAAAAACCCATTGAATGACTGGAATATTTCCCTAAAACTGTTGAATTTGCCAATATGTACCTTTGAAATACATTATATAGATTAAATAATTATTCCAAAGACGTTAAAAAGGCCAAAGTGCAAATTGAAAATGAAACAAATTTCAAAAATACACCTCCAAATTCATTAGAATCCGCAAAACACCGATAAAGAAATTGTAATAACACAAAAAAACAGCTAAAACCTCGGAAAAAAACGCAAAAATTTTAAAATGGCCGTGCTAAAATGACAGATATTGCAAAATTTCCAATAAAAAGCAATTAAAATTCTAAAATGTCTCCAATAAACAGTTATCAACTGGATAAATACCCCCAAAAAATCAATGTAACGACTAATTGTAATGTAAAACGAACAAAATTACAAAAGGCTAGCTTCGAAATTCATCAATATTGCCAAAGTACGAACAAATATCCAAGAAATTGAAAGAGTAGCCTTTCCAAAACAATTGAAATAGACAAGATGACACAAAAATAGTCATTTAAAAAGCTAGAATGACTGGAATATATCACTCAAATGGCCAAAATGTTACGTAAAAACGCATTAAGTTGCATAAATACTTCTCCACGACCATATAAACGTACACGCCGCCTCAAAAACCCATTGAATGACTAAAGCTATTGAATTTCCCAATATGTACCTTTGAAATACATTATATAGATCAAATAATTATTCCAAAGACATTAAAAAGGCCAAAGTGCCATTGAAAACGAAACAGACTTCAAAAATACCCCTCCAAATTCATTAGAATCAGCAAAACACCGACGAAAAATCTGTAATTACACAAAAAAACAGCTAAAACCTCGTTAAAAACGCAAAAATTGTAAAATCGCCGAGTTAAAATAAAAGATATTGCAAAAATACATATAAAAAGCAATTAAAATTCTAAAATAACACCAAAAAACAGTTCTCAATTGGATAAATACGCCCAAAAAATCAATGTAACGACAAATTGTGCAATAAAACAAACAAAATTGCAAAAACCTAGCTTCGAAATTCATCAATATTGCCAAAGTACGACCGAATATCCAAGAAATTGAAAGAGTAGCCATCCCTAAACAATTGAAATAAAAAAGATGACCCAAAAATAGACATTTAAAAAGCTAGAATGACTGGAATATTTCACCCAAATGGCCAAACTGCTTGGTAAAAACGCATTAAGTTGCATAAATACTTCTCCTCAACAGACTCGCTTTGAGACCCAACAAACAATATTGGAATATTGCCCCAGAAAGCAAAAATTCAGATTTGATAGAAACCCTGACCCAACGTTTATAAGAGAAACGCGAACCAAAGGTATAAGTAAAAGAACCTTGACCTAATGATTATAAAGGAATCACGAACCAAAGGTATAAGTTTGAACGCCACAAGGAAGAATCCTTGATAAGTTCACAGTTCTTGAAGAACCAAAGAGAAGAGCAAAGCCTCACCTTTTCTGATTTTTATTCAATAATTCATCAAAAACGTTTACAGACTTAGGGGCCTATTTAAGGGCTCCATAAAACTTGACAGACAAGAAAATATATTCTAAAATAACTCCTAATTGATATACCTAACCATATCAGGAATCAAATTTGACCTAAAAAACGTACTAAACAATAAAACCCTAATTAAAAACTGATTTGGTCTGAAAATAGCAGATCCAAAATAGGAAAAACCCTAAAAAAACGTTATAAATAATAAAAGCCTAAAATTAAGGAAGATCTGGTCCAAAATTAGAAGATCTAAATAAGGAAAAGTATCTGTTAACTGATTTAGAGCTGAAAAGTCAATCAGCCATAAATCTTTGCCATAAATAATGCCCAATTACGTCAGATCAGCCCTCAATAGTTTTGATTAAATTTATTAGGCCTTCATCTTCTTTTGGGCCCAGCTTGGAATGTGAATCAGCCCAAATCCCTTGAATCAGCCCATTAAGTGCTTCTTTGATCTTCTTGGATCTTGCTCTTGTAATTGGCCCAACTGGAACTTGCAATAGATCCTTGAAAGCTTGTTGATTCTCATCAAATATAGATCAAATAATTATTCCAAAGACGTTAGAAAGGCCAAAGTGCAATTGAAAATGAAACAAATTTCAAAAATACCCCTCCAAATTCATTACAATCTGCAAAACACCGATGAAGAAATTGTAATAACAAAAAAAAAAAAAAGCTAAAACCTCGGTAAAGACGCAAAAATTATAAAATGGCCGTGCTAAAATGACAGATATTGCAAAAATACCTATAAAAAGCAATTAAAATTCTAAAATTTCTCCAATAAACAGTTATCAACTGGATAAATACCCCCAAAAAATCAATGTGACGACTAATTGTAATGTAAAACGAACAAAATTACAAAAGGCTAGCTTCGAAATTCATCAATATTGCCAAAGTACGAACAAATATCCAAGAAATTGAAAGAGTAGCCTTTTCCAAAACAATTGAAATAGACAAGATGACCCAAAAATAGTCATTTAAAAAGCTAGAATGACATATATCACTCAAATGGCCAAAATGTTACATAAAAACGCATTAAGTTGCCTAAATACTTCTCCACGACCACATAAACGTACACGCCGCCTCAAAAACCCATTGAATGACTAAAGCTATGGAATTTGCCAATATGTACCTTTGAAATACATTATATAGATCAAATAATTATTCCAAAGACATTAAAAAGGCCAAAGTGCCATTGAAAATGAAACAGACTTCGAAAATACCCCTCCAAATTCATTAGAATCAGCAAAACACCGACGAAAAATCAGTAATTACACAAAAAAACAGCTAAAACCTCGGTAAAAACGCAAAAATTGTAAAATCGCCGAGCTAAAATGAAAAATATTGCAAAAATACATATAAAAAGCAATTAAAATTCAAAAATAACTCCAAAAAACAATTATCAATTGGATAAATACCCCCAAAAAATCAATGTAACGACTAATTGTGCAATAAAACAAACAAAATTGCAAAAACCTAGCTTCGAAATTCATCAATATTGCCAAAGTACGACCGAATATCCAAGAAATATAAAGAGTAGCCATCCCAAAACAATTGAAATAAAAAAGATGACCCAAAAATAGACATTTAAAAAGCTAGAATGACTGGAATATTTCACTCAAATGGCTAAACTGCTTGGTAAAAACGCAGTAAGTTGCATAAATACTTCTCCACAAGCATATAAATGTACACGCCCCCATAAAAACCCATTGAATGACTGGAATATTTCCCTAAAACTACTGAATTTGCCAATATGTACCTTTGATAATACATTATATAGATCAAATAATTATTCCAAAGTCGTTAGAAAGGCCAAAGTGCAATTGAAAATGATGCGAACCTCAACAGACTCGCTTTGAGACCCAACAAACAATATTGGAATATTGCCCCAGAAAGCTAAAATTCAGATTTGGTAGAAACCCTGACCCAACGTTTATAAGAGAAACGCGAACCAAAGGTATAAGTGAAAGAACCTTGACCCAATGATTATAAAGGAATCACGAACCAAAGGTATAAAGTTTGAACGCCAAAAGGAAGAATCCTTGATAAGTTCACAGTTCTTGAAGAACCAAAAAGAAGAGCAAAGACTCACCTTTTCTGATTTTTATACAATAATCCATCCAAAAACGTTTACAGACTTAGGGGCCTAATTAAAAACTGATTTGGTCTGAAAATAGCAGATCCAAAATAGGAAAAACCCTAAAAAACGTTCTAAATAATAAAAGCCTAAAATTAAGGAAGATCTGGTCCAAAATTAGAAGATCTAAATTTGGAAAAGTATCTATTAACTGATTTGGAGCTAGAAAGTCAATCAGCCATAATTCCATGCCATAAATAGCGCCCAATTAAGTCAGATCAGCCCTCAATAGCTTGGATTAAATTTATTATGCCTTTATCTTCCTTTGGGCCCCACTTGAAAATGTCCTGCGATCGAATCAGCCCAAATATCTTGAATCAGCCCATTAAGTGCTTCTTTGATCTTCTTGGATCTTGCTCTAGTAATAGGTCCAACAGGAACTTGCAATTGATCCTTGAAAGCTTGTTGATTCTCTTCAAATAATTATTCCAAAGACGTTAAAAAGGCCAATGTGCAATTGAAAATGAAACAAATTTCAAAAATACCCCATCCAAATTCATTAGAATCCGCAAAACACCGATGAAGAAATTGTAATAACACAAAAAAAAACAGCTAAAACCTCGGTAAAAACGCAAAAATTATAAAATGGCCGTGCTAAAATGACAGATATTGCAAAAATACCTATAAAAAGCAACTAAAATTCAAAAATGACTCCAATAAACAGTTATCAACTGGATAAATACCGCCAAAAAATCAATGTAACGACTAATT
>JAWTZU010000015.1:908651-911151 GCA_033629205.1 Lithocarpus polystachyus | reverse complement strand
CTCGCGTGAAGAGCACCCCCAAAGAGGTCCTAATACAAGAAGGCAAGAAAGGCATGCGCGCGTGTATGATTCTGATGACTACAATGAGGATGAGTTTGAAGATGAAGAGGATCATGTTTCATGGAACAATGGGGGCAGGTTTGCGCGAAGGGGCGAAAGGCGTGGTAGAGGATTTCGAAGAGATCCAAGATGGCAAGATGAGACTGACAAAAGCCTAGGAAACA
The DNA here is from genome assembly GCA_033629205.1 of Lithocarpus polystachyus. Lineage (NCBI taxonomy): Eukaryota > Viridiplantae > Streptophyta > Magnoliopsida > Fagales > Fagaceae > Lithocarpus > Lithocarpus polystachyus. Next base: position 910,927 of record JAWTZU010000015.1, on the reverse strand, counting down.
TAAAAATGAAGATACCATCATTCCAAGGGAAGAATGATCCTGAAGCATACTTGGCGTGGGAGAAGAAGGTGGAGTTCATCTTTGAGTGCCACAATTACTCCGAGGAGAAAAAGGTAAAACTAGCTGTGATTGAGTTTACTGACTATGCTATTATATGGTGGGATCAACTTGTGATGAACAGAAGGAGAAACCATGAGAGGCCTATTGAGACGTGGGAGCAAATGAAGGCCACCATGAGGAGGCGATTTATCCCTAGTCACTACTATAGGGACTTGTATCAAAAATTACAGAGTCTTACTCAAGGCTATAGGAGCGTGGATGACTACCACAAGGAGATGGAGATTGCCATGATTCGAGCTAATGTAGAGGAGGATAGAGAAGCTACCATGGCAAGGTTTCTGAATGGGCTGAATCGAGACATTGCCAATGTGGTGGAGTTGCAGCACTACGTGGAGTTGGAGGACATGGTGCATATGGAAATAAAGGTGGAACGACAGCTCAAAAGGAAAGGAACTCGGTCATTCCAAAATCCGGGCTCCTCTGCTTCATGGAGATCAAATGGGAGGAAAGATGAAGGGGCTGTTTTCAAGTCCAAAACCGAACTACCAAAAAGGAGAGATGAAGGTCCCAGTGTCAACAGAGGTAAAAATGAATCCCAAACTCGTAATCGTGATATTAAGTGTTTTCGTTGTTTGGGAGTAGGTCATATTGCTTCACAGTGCCCAAATAAGAGGACCATGATTGCACGTATTGATGGAGAGGTGGAAACTGAAAGTGAGGGAGATGATGACCTGATTCCATCACTTGAGGATGCTTGTGACAATGATGTGGAGTATCCAGTGGAGGGTGAGGCACTTGTGGCTAGGCGTGCTTTAAGTGCCCAAGTCAAAGGGGATGATATGGAACAACAAAGGGAGAACATATTTCATACTAGATGCCACGTCAACAGCAAGGTATGTAGTATGATTATTGATGGGGGGAGCTGTACTAATGTGGCTAGTACTACTTTAGTTGAAAAATTAAATTTACCTACCATAAAACACCCTAGACCATATAAGTTGCAGTGGTTGAATGATTGTGGGGAGGTTAAGGTAAATAGGCAAGTACTGGTTTCTTTTTCAATTGGGAGGTACAAGGATGAAGTACTTTGTGATGTTGTTCCAATGCATGCGGGTCACATTTTATTGGGAAGGCCATGGCAATTTGACAGAAAGGTCAATCATGATGGGTTCAAGAATAGGTATTCTTTTGTAAAAGACAATAAACCCATTACTCTTGTACCGTTGACTCCAAGTCAAGTCTATGAGGATCAAATGAAACTGAAAAGAGAGAATGACTTGAAAAAAAATTGTGAGATTGAGAGTTTAAAAAAAGATGATGAGAAGGAGAGTGAAAGAAAAAAAGAGAGTGAGCAGAAAAAAGAGAGTGAGCAAAAAAAAAAAAAGTGAAAAAAAAGAGATGGTAATTATCGAGAACATTGTTGAAGATTCAATTGAGGTCAAATATGAGGATGAGTCCACAACTCACAATCCTCAAGTCTCAGTTGATTTGTTGAAGATGACAATACAATATGTTGATTTTCTTGGAGTAGAAAATTTTAATTTTATTATCAACCCTTTGTTGATTGATGTTGCAAATAAATTGAAAGTAGATGAGAAGAAATTTTATGCTACACTTTATGAAGGATTCAAGCTTCAGAACCGTATCAAGTTATTAAAGCATTCGAAGTATTTGTTTATTTGGAGCAGAAGATTTCAGATTTCAAAGATCAACTCGAGGACGAGTTTGTTTCAAGAGGAGGGGTCTGATGTAGGACACAATTTACTATTTAATTATTGTAATTTTTTATTTTTGGTATTTTTATGTAAAAACGTTATTTTGGGTCTAGGTGATTTTTTTAGGTGCATTTAATGCTTTTTAGGTCAAATTTGATTCCTGATATGGTTAGGTATCAATTAAGAGTTATTTTAGAATATATTTTCTTGTCTGTCAAGTTTTATGGAGCCCTTAAATAGGCCCCTAAGTCTGTAAACGTTTTTCAGAGAATTATTGAATAAAAAAATCAGAAAAGGTGAAGCTTTGCTCTTCTCTTTGGTTCTTCAAGAACTGTGAACTTATCAAAGGATTCTTCCTTGTGGCGTTCAAACTTATACCTTTGGTTCGTGATTCATTTATAATCATTGGGTCAAGGTCTGTTACTTATACCTTTGGTTCGCGTTTCTCTTATAAACGTTGGGTCAGGGTTTCTATCAAATCTGAATTTTAGCTTTCTTGGG
>JAWTZU010000015.1:868651-883651 GCA_033629205.1 Lithocarpus polystachyus | reverse complement strand
TGGCAATCTCCATCTCCTTGTGGTAGTCATCCACACTCCTATAGCCTTGTGTAAGAGTCTGTAATTTTTGATACAAGTCCCTATAGTAGTGACTAGGGATAAATCGCCTCCTCATGGTGGCCTTCATTTGCTCCCATGTCTCAATAGGCCTCTCATGGTTTCTCCTTCTGTTCATCACAAGTTGATCCCACCATATAATAGCATAGTCAGTAAACTCAATCACAGCTAGTTTTACCTTTTTCTCCTCGGAATAATTGTGGCACTCAAAGATGAACTCCACCTTCTTCTCCCACTCCAAGTACGCTTCTGGATCATTCTTCCCTTGGAATGATGGTATCTTCATTTTTATGTTTCCTAGGCTTCTGTCAGTCCCATCTTGCCATCTTGGATCTCTTCGGAATCCTCTACCACGCCTTTCGCCCCTTCGCGCAAACCTGCCCTCATTGTTCCACGAAACTTGATCCTCCTCATCTTCAAACTCATCCTCATGGTAGTCATCAGAATCATACACGCGCGCATGTCTTTCTTGCCTTCTAGCATTAGGGCCTCTTTGGGGATGTTCTTCACGCAAGGTAGCAATAACAGTATCTTGCCTGTCCAACCGATCCCGAATATCATTAAATACAACGTTCATGCGTTCAAATTGTTGTTGCATAGCCTGCAGCATGATGGATGACTCCTCTCCTCCTTCCTTATTTGATGTTTCACCCCTGCAAGACATATTTTTAAAACTACAGAAAAATGTTAGAAGAAAAAAAAAATTCCTCACAACACTTCCTCACGTGTTTGCACTCAGATTATGTCACTCCCACTCGTGTTTCACTCTTAAATTGGCTTTTTCCCGATATTAGTCTCACACGCTCTTGCCTTTTTCCACTCGTAGCTTCTCCTTTTCAGTTCTGCAATACACTAATAAACCTGATCAAGAAATTCAACTTGTAGTATTGAAACAAATACCAATGGCAAGAAAATATGGCAGAGACACAAATCAAAAAAAAATAGGACGTTAAATATTGGTCTGAGAGAACTGACACACAAGAAAAACAATTTTTTTTTTTTTTTTTCACGTTTTTTTTTTTTCTTTTTTTTTTTTTTTGCAGTCCTTTTTTTTTTTTTTTTTTTTTTCTGCAGCACTTTTTTTTTTTTTTTTTCACGTTTTTTTTTTTTTTTTTTTTTTTTTTTTTTTTTTTTTTTTTGAGCTCAGTGCACAGTTTTAACCTAGCGCACCTCACAGAATAAGAACGAAGAACAAAGAACAGAAACGAAACAAGATAACTGGAAACAAAAGAAAAAAAAGGATAGAAAACTGATTTTAGAACCTGAGCTCTGATACCAAATGATGCGAACCTCAATAGACTCGCTTTGAGACCCAACAAACAATATTGGAATATTGCCCAAGAAAGCTAAAATTCAGATTTTTGATAGAAACCCTGACCCAACGTTTATAAGAGAAACGCGAACCAAAGGTATAAGTAACAGACCTTGACCCAATGATTATAAAGAATCACGAACCAAAGGTATAAGTTTGAACGCCACAAGGAAGAATCCTTGATAAGTTCACAGTTCTTGAAGAACCAAAGAGAAGAGCAAAGCCTCACCTTTTCTGATTTTTATTCAATAATTCATCCCATTACAAGGAGTGCATGCTATTTATAAGGCTTGGCTGAATGAAGAAAACCTAATCCTTCTATTACAAGGAGTGGCTGAATGTAGAAAACCTAATCCTTCTATTACAAGGAGTGGCTGAATGTAGAAAACCTAAAAAAACGTGCTAAATAATAAAACCCTAAATAAAACCTGATTTGGTCTGAAAATAGCAGATCCAAAATAGGAAAAACCCTAAAAAACGTTCTAAATAATAAAAGCCTAAAATTAAGGAAAATCTGGTCCAAAATTAGAAGATCTAAATTAGGAAAAATATCTATTAACTGATTTAGATCTGGAAAGTCAATCAGCCATAAATCTTTGCCAAAAATAACGCCCAATCACATCAGATCAGCCCTCAATAGCTTGGATTAAATTTATTAAGCCTTCATCTTCTTTTGGGCCCAGCTTGGAATGTGAATCAGCCCAAATCTCTTGAATCAGCCCATTAAGTGCTTCTTTGATCTTCTTGGATCTTGCTCTAGTAATAGGCCCAACTGGAACTTGCAATGGATCCTCGAATGCATGTTGATTCTCATCACTTTCTTTAATTTCAATAAATGCACGATCTTGCTCACTACCCCATATAAAAACCTACAGATTTTTTAACAATTTCAGTGAGTGGTGCAGCTAGTGTACTGAAATCTTTGACAAATCGACGATAAAAACTAGCCAAACCATGAAAACTTCTTACCTAAGTGATTGACTTAGGTGTGGGCCATTCCTTAATAGCCTTCACCTTTTCCACATCCACCTCAATTCCTTTCTCACTAACAACATAGCCAAGAAATACAACTTTGTCCATGCAAAAAGAACATTTCTTTAAATTGGCATATAGTTTTTCTTTTCTCAAAACAGTAAGCACACAATGCAGATGTTTGACATGCTCATCTAAGTTCTTGCTATACACCAAAATATCATCAACCTCATGAACGTACTTGGTGCATTAGTTAGACCAAAAGGCATTACCAACCACTCATACAATCCATATTTAGTTTTAAATGCAGTTTTCCATTGATCACCCTCTTTCATCCTAATTTGATAATACCCACTTTTCAAATCAATTTTTGTAAACACACATGATCCATGCAATTCATCCAACATGTCATCTAGCCTAGGGATGGGATGTCTATACTTTACCGTAATATTGTTGATTGCCCTGCAATCAACACACATCCTCCAAGTTCAATCCTTCTTAGGCACAAGCAGCACCGGCACCGCGCATGGACTCATGCTTTCTCTCACATGTCCTTTGGTCAGCAACTCCTCAACTTGCCTTTGAAGTTCCTTTGTCTCCTCCGGATTACTCCTATAGGCTGGTCGATTAGGAATTGTTGCACCTGGCACAAAATCAATTTGATGCTCTATTCCTCTAATAGGTGGCAATCCACTAGGTACATCATTAGGAAACACATCCTCATATTCCTGCAACAATGAAACAACAACACTAGGCAAAGATTCGTCAAGTTCGTTAGTATTAAAACAAACATCTTTGTACAAGAGTACAAATATAGGCTGGTTTGTATAAAAAGCACTCTTGGCATCACTCGCCTTAGCATAAAAACTCCCTTGTTTTCTTGTTTTTCTCTCATTTTTTTCACTCTCTATTTTCTTTTCAATCTCTCTTTTGTTTTCACTCTCTTTTTTCTGCTCACTCTCTTTTTTTCTTTCACTCTCCTTCTCATCATCTTTTTTTAAACTCTCAATCTCACAATTTTTTTTCAAGTCATTCTCTCTTTTCAGTTTCATTTGATCCTCATAGACTTGACTTGGAGTCAACGGTACAAGAGTAATGGGTTTATTGTCTTTTACAAAAGAATACCTATTCTTGAACCCATCACGATTGACCTTTCTGTCAAATTGCCATGGCCTTCCCAATAAAATGTGACCCGCATGCATTGAAACAACATCACAAAGTACTTCATCTTTGTATCTCCCAATTGAAAAAGAAACCAGTACTTGCCTATTTACCTTAACCTCCCCACAATCATTCAACCACTGCAACTTATATGGTCTAGGGTGTTTTATGGTACGTAAATTCAATTTTTCAACTAAAGTAGTACTAGCCACATTAGTACAGCTCCCCCCATCAATAATCATACTACTACATACCTTGCTGTTGACGTGGCATCTAGTATGAAAAATGTTCTCCCTTTGTTGTTCCATATCATCCTCTTTAATTTGGGCACTTAAAGCACGCCTAGCCACAAGTGCCTCACCCTCCACTGTGATGGAATCAGGTCATCATCTCCCTCACTTTCAGTTTCCACCTCTCCATCAATACGTGCAATCATGGTCCTCTTATTTGGGCACTGTGAAGCAATATGACCAGTCCAAACAACGAAAACACTTAATATCACGATTACGAGTTTGGGATTCATTTTTACCTCTGTTGACACTGGGACCTTCATCTCTCCTTTTTGGTGGTTCGGTTTTGGACTTGAAAACAGCCCCTTCATCTTTCCTCCCATTTGGTTTCCATGAAGCAGAGGAGCCCGGATTTTGAAATGACCGAGTTCCTTTCCTTTTGAGCTGTCTTTCCACCTTTATTGCCATATGCACCATGTCTTCCAACTCTACGTAGTGCTGCAACTCCACCACATTGGCAATGTCCCGATTCAGCCCATTCAGAAACCTTGCCATGGTAGCTTCTCTATCATGGCAATCTCCATCTCCTTGTGGTAGTCATCCACACTCCTATAGCCTTGAGTAAGACTCTGTAATTTTTGATACAAGTCCCTATAGTAGTGACTAGGGATAAATCGCCTCCTCATGGTGGCCTTCATTTGCTCCCACGTCTCAATAGGCCTCTCATGGTTTCTCCTTCTGTTCATCACAAGTTGATCCCACCATATAATAGCATAGTCAGTAAACTCAATCACAGCTAGTTTTACCTTTTTCTCCTCGGAGTAATTGTGGCACTCAAAGATGAACTCCACCTTCTTCTCCCACTCCAAGTACGCTTCTGGATCATTCTTCCCTTGGAATGATGGTATCTTCATTTTTATGTTTCCTAGGCTTCTGTCAGTCCCATCTTGCCATCTTGGATCTCTTCGGAATCCTCTACCACGCCTTTCGCCCCTTCGCGCAAACCTGCCCTCGTTGTTCCACGAAACTTGATCCTCCTCATCTTCAAACTCATCCTCATGGTAGTCATCAGAATCATACACGCGCGCATGTCTTTCTTGCCTTCTAGCATTAGGGCCTCTTTGGGGACGCTCTTCACGCAAGTTAGCAATAGCCGTATCTTGCCTGTCCATCCGATCCCGAATCTCATTAAACACAACGTTCATGCCTTAAACAAACCTCTTTGTACAAGAGTACAAATATAGGCTGGTTTGTATAAAAAGCACTCTTGACATCACTCGCCTTAGCATAAAAACTCCCTTTTGTTTTCTTGTTTTTCTCTCATTTTTTTCACTCTCTATTTTCTTTTCAATCTCTCTTTTGTTTTCACTCTCTTTTTTCTGCTCACTCTCTTTTTTCTGCTCACTCTCTTTTTTTCTTTCACTCTCCTTCTCATCATCTTTTTTTAAACTCTCAATCTCACAATTTATTGTCTTTTACAAAAGAATACCTATTCTTGAACCCATCATGATTGACCTTTCTGTCAAATTGCCATGGCCTTCCCAATAAAATGTGACCTGCATGCATTGGAACAACATCACAAAGTACTTCATCTTTGTATCTCCCAATTGAAAAAGAAACCAGTACTTGCCTATTTACCTTAACCTCCCCACAATCATTCAACCACTGCAACTTATATGGTCTAGGGTGTTTTATGGTAGGTAAATTCAATTTTTCAACTAAAGTAGTACTAGCCACATCAGTACAGCTTCCCCCATCAATAATCATACTACATACCTTGCTGTTGACGTGGCATCTAGTATGAAAAATGTTCTCCCTTTGTTGTTCCATATCATCCTCTTTAACTTGGGCACTTAAAGCACGCCTAGCCACAAGTGCCTCACCCTCCACTGGATACTCCACATCATCGTCACAAGCATCCTCATGTGATGGAATCAGATCATCCACGCGCGCATGCCTTTCTTGCCTTCTAGCATTAGGGCCTCTTTGGGGACGCTCCTCACGCAAATTAGCAATAACAGATCCTGTCCAACCGATCCCGAATCTCATTAAATACAACGTTCATGCGTTCAAATTGTTGTTGCATAGCCTGCAACATGATAGATGACTCCTCCCCTCCTTCCTTATTTGATGTTTCGCCCCTGCAAGACATGTTAAAACTACAAAGAAAGGTTAGAAATAATTCCTCACACACACTCCCTCACGTGTTTGCACTCAGATTATGTCACTCCCACTCGTGTTTCACTCTTAAATTGGTTTTTTCCCGATATTAGTCTCACACTCTCTTTGCCTTTTTCCACTCGTTGCTTCCCCTTTTCAGTTCTGCAATAAACTAATAAACCTAATCAAGAAATTCAACTTGTAGTATTGAAACAAATACCAATGGCAAGAAAATAGGGCAGAGACTTTTCAAAGAAAAAAAAAAAGGACAAAAGAAAGCAATATTTTGGTCTGGGAGAACTGAAAACTAAAAATAAACTTTTTTTTTTTTTTTTTTTGCAGTCTTTTTTTTTTTTTTCTCTCTCTCTCTCTTTTCCGCAGATTTTTTTTTTCAAGTTTTTTTTTTTTTTTTTTTTTTTTTTTTTTTTTTTTTTTTTTTTTTTTTTTTTTTTTGGAACTCAGTGCACAGTTTTAACCTAGTGCACCTCACAGAATAAGAACGAAGAACAAAGAATCATCTACATCCAGAAAGCCGTATGCTTTGGAAAGAAGCTTGTACAGTTTGGGAAGAGGTTTTTATTGATCAAAAAGAAGTACTTCAACCGATATGCCCTTAGGCACGGCCATACATAACATAGAAATCACACTTGGAAAGGGTGGACAATTAGCTAGAGCAGCAGGTGCTGTAGCGAAACTGATTGCAAAAGAGGGGAAATCGGCCACATTAAAATTACCTTCTGGGGAGGTCCGTTTGATATCCAAAAACTGCTCAGCAACAGTCGGACAAGTGGGTAATGTTGGGGTGAACCAGAAAAGTTTGGGTAGAGCCGGATCTAAATGTTGGCTAGGTGAACAGAAACAAAACAAGATAACTGGAAACAAAAGAAAAAAGGATAGAAAACTGATTTTAGAACCTGAGCTCTGATACCAAATGATGCGAACCTCAATAGACTCGCTTTGAGACCCAACAAACAATATTGGAATATTCCCCAAGAAAGCTAAAATTCAGATTTTTGATAGAAACCCTGACCCAACGTTTATAAGAGAAACGCGAACCAAAGGTATAAGTAACAGACCCTTGACCCAATGATTATAAAGGAATCACGAACCAAAGGTATAAGTTTGAACGCCACAAGGAAGAATCCTTGATAAGTCCACAGTTCTTGAAGAACCAAAGAGAAGAGCAAAGCCTCACCTTTTCTGATTTTTATTCAATAATTCATCCCATTACAAGGAGTGCATGCTATTTATAAGGCATGGCTGAATGAAGAAAACCTAATCCTTCTATTACAAGAAGTGGCTGAATGTAGAAAACCTAAAATTAAGGAAGATCTGGTCCAAAATTAGAAGATCTAAATTAGGAAAAGTATCTATTAACTGATTTAGAGCTGGAAAGTCAATCAGTCATAAATCTTTGCCATAAATAACGCTCAATTACGTCAGATCAGCCCTCAATAGCTTGGATTAAATTTATTAGGCCTTCATCTTCTTTTGGGCCCAGCTTGGAATGTGAATCAGCCCAAATCCCTTGAATCAGCCCATTTAGTGCTTCTTTGATCTTCTTGGATCTTGCTCTTGTAATTGGCCCAACTGGAACTTGCAATGGATCCTTGAAAGCTTGTTGATTCTCATCATTCCCCCTCTCTTCAAAAGGATTCGTCCTCGAATCGTCACCTACATCAAAAGGAGAAAGATCAGAAACATTAAATGTAGCACTAATGTTATACTCACCTGGAAGATCCAACTTGTAGGCATTATCATTGATTCTCTCAAGAACTGTGAACTTATCAAGGATTCTTCCTTGTGGCGTTCAAACTTATACCTTTGGTTCGTGATTCCTTTATAATCATTAGGTCAAGGTTCTTTTACTTATACCTTAGGTTCGCGTTTCTCTTATAAACGTTGGGTCAGGGTTTCTATCAAATCTGAATTTTAGCTTTCTGGGGCAATATTCCAATATTGTTTGTTGGGTCTCAAAGCAAGTCTGTTGAGGTTCGCATCATTTGGTATCAGAGCTCAGGTTCTAAAATCAGTTTTCTATCCTTTTTTCTTTTGTTTCCAGTTATCTTGTTTTGTTTCTGTTCTTTGTTCTTCGTTCTTCGTTCTTATTCTGTGAGGTGCACTAGGTTAAAACTGTGCACTGAGTTCCAAAAAAAAAAAAAAAAAACTTGAAAAAAAAAAAAAAATCTGCGGAAAAGAGAGAAAAAAAAAAAAATGTTTATTTTGGTTTTCAGTTCTCCCAGACCAAAATATTGCTTTCTTTTGTCCTTTTTTTTTTCTTTGATTTGTTTCTCTGCCATATTTTCTTGCCATTGGTATTTGTTTCAATACTACAAGTTGAATTCTTGATCAGGTTTATTAGTTTATTGCAGAACTGAAAAGGGGAAGCTACGAGTGGAAAAAGGCAAGAGAGTGTGAGGGAGTGTTGTGAGGAATTTTTTTTCTTCTAACATTTTTCTGTAGTTTTAAAAATATGTCTTGCAGGGGTGAAACATCAAATAAGGAAGGAGGAGAGGAGTCATCCATCACGCTGCAGGCTATGCAACAACAATTTGAACGCATGAACGTTGTGTTTAATGAGATTCGGGATCGGATGGACAGGCAAGATACTGCTATTGCTAACTTGCGTGAAGAGCGTCCCCAAAGAGGCCCTAATGCTAGAAGGCAAGAAAGACATGCGCGCGTGTATGATTCTGATGACAACCATGAGGAGGAATTTGAAGATGAAGAGGATCAAGTTCCATGGAACAATGAGGGCAGGTTTGCGCGAAGGGGCGAAAGGCGTGGTAGAGGATTTCGAAGAGATCCAAGATGGCAAGATGAGACTGACAGAAGCCTAGGAAACATAAAAATGAAGATACCATCATTCCAAGGGAAGAATGATTGATGAGAATCAACAAGCATTCAAGGATCCATTACTTGTTCCAGTTGGGCCAATTACAAGAGCAAGATCCAAGAAGATCAAAGAAGCACTTAATGGGCTAATTCAAGGGATTTGGGCTGATTCAAAAGAAGATGAAGGCTTAATAAATTTAATCCAAGCTATTGAGGGCTGATCTGACGTGATTGGGCGTTATTTTTGGACCAGATCTTCCTTAATTTTAGGCTTTTATTATTTAGAACGTTTTTTAGGGTTTTCTACATTCAGCCATGCACTCCTTGTAATAGATGGATTAGAAATGTAGCACTCCTTGTAATAGATGGATTAGGTTTTCTACATTCAGCCATGCACTCCTTGTAATAGATGGATTAGGAATGTAGCACTCCTTGTAATAGAAGGATTAGGTTTTCTACATTCAGCCATGCACTCCTTGTAATAGATGGATTAGGAATGTAGCACTCCTTGTAATAGATGGATTAGGTTTTCTACATTCAGCCATGCCTTATAAATAGCATGCACTGCTTGTAATAGGGAGATGAATTGAATTGAATAAAAATCAGAAAAGGTGAGGCTTTGCTCTTCTCTTTGGTTCTTCAAGAACTGTGAACTTATCAAGGATTCTTCCTTGTGGCGTTCAAACTTATACCTTTGGTTCGTGATTCCTTTATAATCATTGGGTCAAGGTCTGTAACTTATACCTTTGGTTCGTGATTCCTTTATAATCATTGGGTCAAGGTCTGTTACTTATACCATTGGTTCGTGATTCCTTTGTAATCATTGGGTCAAGGTCTGTTACTTATACCTTTGGTTCGCGTTTCTCTTATAAACGTTGGGTCAAGGTTTCTATCAAATCTGAATTTTAGCTTTCTTGGGCAATATTCCAATATTGTTTGTTGGGTCTCAAAGCGAGTCTGTTGAGGTTCGCATCAATGATCCTGAAGCATACTTGGAGTGGGAGAAGAAGGTGGAGTTCATCTTTGAGTGCCATAATTACTCCGAGGAGAAAAAGGTAAAACTAGCTGTGATTGAGTTTACTGACTATGCTATTATATGGTGGGATCAACTTGTGATGAACAGAAGGAGAAACCATGAGAGGCCTATTGAGACGTGGGAGCAAATGAAGGCCACTATAGGGACTTGTATCAAAAATTACAGAGTCTTACTCAAGGCTATAGAAGCGTGGATGACTACCCCAAGGAGATGGAGATTGCCATGATTCGAACTAATGTAGAGGAGGATAGAGAAGCTACCATGGCAAGGTTTCTGAATGGGCTGAATCGGGACATTGCAAATGTGGTGGAGTTGCAGCACTACGTAGAGTTGGAGGACATGGTGCATATGGCAATAAAGGTGGAACGACAGCTCAAAAGGAAAGGAACTCGGTCATTTCAAAATCCGGGCTCGTCTGCTTCATGGAGATCAAATGGGAGGAAAGATGAAGGGGCTGTTTTCAAGTCCAAAACCGAACCACCAAAAAGGAGAGATGAAAGGTCCCAGTGTCAACAGAGGTAAAAATGAATCCCAAACTCGTAATCGTGATATTAAGTGTTTTCGTTGTTTGGGAGTGGGTCATTTTGCTTCACAATGCCCAAATAAGAGGACCATGATTTGCACGTATTGATTGAGAGGTGGAAACTGAAAGTGAGGGAGATGATGATCTGATTCCATCACATGAGGATGCTTGTGACGATGATGTGGAGTATCCAGTGGAGGGTGAGGCACTTGTGGCTAGGCATGCTTTAAGTGCCCAAGTTAAAGAGGATGATATGGAACAACAAAGGGAGACATTTTTCATACTAGATGCCACGTCAACAGCAAGGTATGTAGTATGATTATTGATGGGGGAAGCTGTACTAATGTGGCTAGTACTACTTTAGTTGAAAAATTAAATTTACCTACCATAAAACACCCTAGACCATATAAGTTGCAGTGGTTGAATGATTGTGGGAAGGTTAAGGTAAATAGGCAAGTACTGGTTTCTTTTTCAATTGGGAGATACAAAGATGAAGTACTTTGTGATGTTGTTCCAATGCATGCGGGTCACATTTTATTGCGAAGGCCATGGTAATTTGACAGAAAGGTCAATCATGATGGGTTCAAGAATAGGTATTCTTTTGTAAAAGACAATAAACCCATTACTCTTGTACCGTTGACTCCAAGTCAAGTCTATGAGGATCAAATGAAACTGAAAAGAGAGAATGACTTGAAAAAAAATTGTGAGATTGAGAGTTTAAAAAAAGATGATGAGAAGGAGAGTGAAAGAAAAAAAGAGAGTGAGTAGAAAAAAGAGAGTGAGAATCAACAGGCATTCAAGGATCCATTGCTTGTTCCAGTTGGGCCAATTACAAGAGCAAGATCCAAGAAGTTCAAAGAAGCACTTAATGGGCTGATTCAAGGGATTTGGGCTGATTCACATTCCAAGCTGGGCCCAAAAGAAGATGAAAGCCTAATAAATTTAATCCAAGCTATTGAGGGCTGATCTGACGTAATTGGGCGTTATTTATGGCAAAGATTTATGGCTGATTGACTTTCCAGCTCTAAATCAGTTAACAGATACTTTTCCTTATTTAGATCTTCTAATTTTGGACCAGATCTTCCTTAATTTTAAGGCTTTTATTATTTAGAACGTTTTTTAGGGTTTTTCCTATTTTTGATCTGCTATTTTCAGACCAAATCAGTTTTTAATTAGGGTTTTATTATTTAGTACGTTTTTTAGGTCAAATTTGATTTCTAATATGGTTAGGTATCAATTAGGAGTTATTTTAGAATATATTTTCTTGTCTGCCAAGTTTTATGGAGCCCTTAAATAGGCCCCTAAGTCTGTAAACGTTTTTTGGATGAATTATTGGAAAAAAAATCAGAAAAGGTGAGGCTTTGCTCTTCTCTTTGGTTCTTCAAGAACTGTGAACTTATCAAGGATTCTTCCTTGTGGCGTTCAAACTTATACTTTTGGTTCGTGATTCCTTTATAATCATTGGGTCAAGGGTCTGTTACTTATACCTTTGGTTCGCGTTTCTCTTATAAACGTTGGGTCAGGGTTTCTATCAAAAATCTGAATTTTAGCTTTCTTGGGCAATATTCCAATATTGTTTGTTGGGTCTCAAAGCGAGTCTATTGAGGTTCGCATCAGGAACTTGCAATGGATCCTTGAAAGCTTGTTGATTCTCATCAGGTTCATGATTCCTTTATAATCATTGGGTCAAGGTTCTTTTACTTATACCTTTGGTTCGCGTCTCTCTTATAAACGTTGGGTCAGGGTTTCTATCAAATCTGAATTTTAGCTTTCTGGGACAATATTCCAATATTGTTTGTTGGGTCTCAAAGCGAGTCTGTTGAGGTTCGCATCATCATCTTTTTTATTTCAATTGTTTTGGGATGGATACTCTTTCAATTTCTTGGATATTCGGTCGTACTTTGGCAATATTGTTGAATTTCGAAGCTAGGTTTTTGCAGTTTTGTTTGTTTTATTGGACAATTAGCCGTTACATTGATTTTTTGGGGGTATTTATTTATCCAATTGATAACTGTTTTTTGGAGTCATTTTAGAATTTTAATTGCTTTTTATATATATTTTTGCAATTTCTGTCATTTTAGCTCGGCGATTTTAAAATTTTTGCATTTTTACCGAGGTTTTAGCTGTTTTTTTGTGTAATTTCAGAGTTTTCGTCGGAGTTTTGCGGATTCTGAAGAATTTGGAGGAGTATTTTTGAAATCTGTTTCATTTTCAATGGCACTTTGGCCTTTTTAATGTCTTTGGAATAATTATTTGATCTATATAATGTATTTCAAAGGTACATATTGGCAAATTCAATAGTTTTAGGAAAATATACCAGTCATTCAGTGGGTTTTTGAGGCGGCGTGTACATTTTATATGGTCGTGGAGAAGTATTTATGCAACTTAATGCGTTTTTACGTAACATTTTGGCCATTTGAGTGATATATTCCAGTCATTCTAGCTTTTTAAATGACTATTTTTGGGTCATCTTGTCTATTTCAATTGTTTTGGAAAAGCTACTCTTTCAATTTCTTGGATATTTGTTCGTACTTTTGCAATATTGATGAATTTCGAAGCTAGCCTTTTGTAATTTTGTTCGTTTTACATTACAATTAGTCGTTACATTGATTTTTTGGGGGTACTTATCCAGTTGATAACTGTTTATTGGAGTGATTTTAGAATTTTAACTGCTTTTTATAGGTATTTTTGCAATATTTGTCATTTTAGCACGGCCAAAATTTCTGCGATTTAACCGAGGTTTTAGCCGTTTTTTTGTATTATTACAATTTCTTCTTCGGTGTTTTGCGGATTCTAATGAATTTGGAGGGGTTTTTTTGAAATTTGTTTCATTTTCAATTGCACTTTGGCCTTTTTAACGTATTTGGAATAATTATTTGATCTATATAATGTATTTTAAAGGTACATATTGGCAAATTCAGTAGTTTTAGGGGAAATATTCCAGTCGTTCAATGGGTTTTTATGGCGGCGTGTACATTTATATGCTTGTGGAGAAATATTTTTGCAATTTAATGCGTTTTTACCAAGCAGTTTGGCCATTTGAGTGAAATATTCCAGTCAATCTAGCTTTTTAAATGTCGATTTTTGGGTCATCTTTTTTATTTCAATTGTTTTGAGATGGCTACTCTTTCAATTTCTTGGATATTCGGTCGGACTTTGGCAATATTGATGAATTCGAAGCTACGTTTTTGCAATTTTGTTTGTTTTATTGGACAATTATTCGTTACATTGATTTTTTGGGGGTATTTATCCAATTGATTACTGTTTTTTTGGAGTTATTTTAGAATTTTAATTGCTTTTCATATGTATTTTTGCAATATCTGTCATTTTAGCTCGGCGATTTTACAATTTTTGCGTTTTTACCGAGGTTTTAGCTGTTTTTTTGTGTAATTACTGATTTTTCGTCGGTGTTTTGCGGATTCTAATGAATTTGGAGTGGTATTTGTGAAATCTGTTTCATTTTCAATGGCACTTTGGCCTTCTTAATGTCTTTGGAATAATTATTTGATCTATATAATGTATTTCAAAAGGTACATATTGACAAATTCAATAGTTTTAGGAAAATATACCAGTCATTCAATGGGTTTTTGAGGCGGCGTGTACAATTTATATGGTCGTGGAGATGTATTTATGCAACTTAATGCGTTTTTACGTAGCATTTTGGCCATTTGAGTGATATATTCCAGTCATTCTAGCTTTTTAAATGACTATTTTTGGGTCATCTTGCCTATTTCAATTGTTTTGGAAAGGCTACTCTTTCAATTTCTTGGATATTTGTTCGTACTTTGGCAATATTGATGAATTTCGAAGTTAGCCTTTTGTAATTTTGTTCGTTTTACATTACAATTAGTCGTTACATTGATTTTTTGGGGGTATTTACCCAGCTGATAACTGTTTATTGGAGACATTTTAGAATTTTAATTGCTTTTTATAGGTATTTTTGCAATATCTGTCATTTTAGCACGGCCATTTTATAATTTTTGCGTTTTAACCGAGGTTTTAGCTGTTTTTTTTGTGTTATTACAATTTCTTCTTCGGTGTTTTGCGGATTCTAATGAATTTGGAGGGGTTTTTTTGAAATTTGTTTCTTTTTCAATTGCACTTTGGCCTTTTTAACGTCTTTGGAATAATTATTTGATCTATATAATGTATTTTCAAAGGTACATATTGGCAAATTCAGTAGTTTTAGGGAAATATTCCAGTCGTTCAATGGGTTTTTATGGCGGCGTGTACATTTATATGCTTGTGGAGAAATATTTTTGCAACTTAATGTGTTTTTACCAAGCAGTTTGGCCATTTGAGTGAAATATTCCAGTCAATCTAGCTTTTTAAATGTCGATTTTTGGGTCATCTTTTTTATTTCCATTGTTTTGAGATGGCTACTCTTTCAATTTCTTGGATATTCGGTCGTACTTTTGGCAATATTGATGAATTTCGAAGCTAGGTTTTTGCAGTTTTGTTTGTTTTATTGGACAATTAGTCGTTACTTTGATTTTTTGGGGGTATTTATATGTATTTTTGCAATATCTGTCATTTTAGCTCGGCGATTTTACAATTTTTGCGTTTTTACCCGGTTTTAGCTGTTTTTTTGTGTAATTACTGATTTTTCGTCGGTGTTTTGCGCATTCTAATGAATTTGGAGGGGTATTTTTGAAATCTGTTTCATTTTCAATGTACCAGTCATTTGAGTGATATATTCCAGTCATTCAGTGGG
>JAWTZU010000015.1:863651-866151 GCA_033629205.1 Lithocarpus polystachyus | reverse complement strand
ATTTCAATAAATGCACGATCTTGCTCACTACCCATTTAAAACCAACAGATTTTTTAACAATTTCAGTGAGTGGTGCAGCTAGTGTACTGAAATCTTTGACAAATCGGCGATAAAAACTAGCCAAACCATGAAAACTTCTTACCTCAGTGATTGACTTAGGTGTGGGCCATTCCTTAATAGCCTTCACCTTTTCCTCATCCACCTGAATTCCTTTCCCACTAACAACATAGCTAAGAAACACAACTTTTTCCATGCAAAAGGAACATTTCTTTAAATTAGCATATAGTTTTTCTTTTCTGATGCGAACCTCAATAGACTTGCTTTGAGACCCAACAAACAATATTGGAATATTGCCCAAGAAAGCTAAAATTCAGATTTTTGATAGAAACCCTGACCCAACGTTTATAAGAGAAACGCGAACCAAAGGTATATAAGTAACAGACCTTGACCCAATGATTATAAAGGAATCACGAACCAAAGGTATAAGTTTGAACGCCACAAGGAAGAATCCTTGATAAGTTCACAGTTCTTGAAGAACCAAAGAGAAGAGCAAAGCCTCACCTTTTCTGATTTTTATTCAATAATTCATCCAAAAACGTTTACAGACTTAGGGGCCTATTTAAGGGCTCCATAAAACTTGACAGACAAGAAAATATATTTTAAAATAACTCCTAATTGATACCTAAGCATATCAGGAATCGAATTTGACCTAAAAAAACATTAAATGCACCTAAAAACAAGGAAATAAATCACCTAAACCTAAAATAACGTTTTTTACATAAAAATACCAAAAATAATAAATTCCAGTAATTAAATAGTAAATTGTGTCCTGCATCAGACCCCTCCACTTGAAACAAACTCGTCCTCGAGTTGATCTTTGAAATCTGAAATCTTCCGCTCCAAATAAACAAATACTTCGAATGCTTTAATAACTTGATCCGGTTCTCAAACTTGAATCCTTCATAAAGTGTAGTATAAAATTTCTTTTCACCTACTTTCAATTTATTTGCAACATCAATCAACAAAGGGTTGATAATAAAATTAAAATTTTCTACTCCAAGAAAATCAACATATTGTATTGTCATCTTCAACAAATCATCTGAGACTTGAGGATTGTGAGTTGTGGACTCATCCTCATATTTGACCTCAATTGAATCTTCCACAATGTTCTCAATAATTACCATCTCTGTTTTTTTCACTTTTTTTTTTTTTGGGAACTCAGTGCACAATTTTAACCTAGTGCACGTCACAAAACAAGAACGAAGAACAAAGAACAGAAACAGAACAAGAAAAGGAAGATAACAGGAAACAAAAGATAAAAGGATAGAAAACTGATTTTAGAACCTGAGCTCTGATACCAAATGATGCGAACCTCAATAGACTTGCTTTGAGACCCAACAAACAATATTGGAATATTGCCCAAGAAAGCTAAAATTCAGATTTTTGATAGAAACCCTGACCCAACGTTTATAAGAGAAACGCGAACCAAAGGTATATAAGTAACAGACCTTGACCCAATGATTATAAAGGAATCACGAACCAAAGGTATAAGTTTGAACGCCACAAGGAAGAATCCTTGATAAGTTCACAGTTCTTGAAGAACCAAAGAGAAGAGCAAAGCCTCACCTTTTCTGATTTTTATTCAATAATTCATCCAAAAACGTTTACAGACTTAGGGGCCTATTTAAGGGCTCCATAAAACTTGACAGACAAGAAAATATATTTTAAAATAACTCCTAATTGATACCTAAGCATATCAGGAATCGAATTTGACCTAAAAAAACATTAAATGCACCTAAAAACAAGGAAATAAATCACCTAAACCTAAAATAACGTTTTTTACATAAAAATACCAAAAATAATAAATTCCAGTAATTAAATAGTAAATTGTGTCCTGCATCATTTTCTCAAAACAGCAAGCACACAATACAGATGTTTGACATGCTCATCTAAGTTCTTGCTATACACCAAAATATCATCAAAATAGACCACAACAAATCTGCCTATAAACTCACGCAATGCATGGTTCATTAACCTCATGAACGTACTTGGTGCATTAGTTAGACCAAAAGGCATTACCAACCACTCATACAATCCATATTTAGTTTTAAAGGCAGTTTTCCATTCATCACCCTCTTTCATCCTAATTTGATGATACCTACTTTTCAAATCAATTTTTGTAAACACACATGATCCATGCAATTCATCCAACATGTCATCTAGCCTAGGGATGGGATGTCTATACTTTACCGTAATGTTGTTGATAGCCCTGCAATCAACACACATCCTCCAAGTTCCATCCTTCTTAGGCACAAGCAGCACCGGCACCGCGCATGGGCTCATGCTTTCTCTCACATGTCCTTTGGTCAGCAACTCCTCAACTTGCCTTTGAAGTTCCTTTGTCTCCTCCGGTCGGTTAGGAATTGTTGCACCTGGAACAAAATCAATTTGATGCTCTATTCCTCTAATAGGTGGCAATCCACTAGGTACATCATTAGGA
>JAWTZU010000015.1:853651-856151 GCA_033629205.1 Lithocarpus polystachyus | reverse complement strand
GGCAATATTGATGAATTTCGAAGCTAGGTTTTTGCAATTTTGTTTGTTTTATTGGACAATTAGCCGTTACATTGATTTTTTGGGGGTATTTATCCAGTTGATAACTGTTTATTGGAGTCATTTTAGAATTTTAACTGCTTTTTATAGGTATTTTTGCAATATCTGTCATTTTAGCACGGCCATTTTATAATTTCTGCGTTTTAACCGAGGTTTTAGCTGTTTTTTTGTGTTATTATTTCTTCTTCGGTGTTTTGCGGATTCTAATGAATTTGGAGGGGTTTTTTTGAAATTTGTTTCATTTTCAATTGCACTTTGGCCTTTTTTAACGTCTTTGGAATAATTATTTGATCTATATAATGTATTTCAAAGGTACATATTGGCAAATTCAGTAGTTTTAGGGAAATATTCCCGTCGTTGAATGGGTTTTTATGGCGGCGTGTACATTTATATGCTTGTGGAGATATTTTTGCAACTTAATGCGTTTTTACCAAGCAGTTTGGCCATTTGAGTGAAATATTCCAGTCAATCTAGCTTTTTAAATGTCGATTTTTGGGTCATCTTTTTTTTATTTCAATTGTTTTGGGATGGCTACTCTTTCAATTTCTTGGATATTCGGTCGTACTTTGGCAATATTGATGAATTTCGAAGCTAGGTTTTTGCAATTTTGTTTGTTTTATTGGACAATTATTCGTTACATTGATTTTTTGGGGGTATTTATCCAATTGATTACTGTTTTTTTGGAGTTATTTTAGAATTTTAATTGCTTTTTATATGTATTTTTGCAATATCTGTCATTTTAGATCGGCGATTTTACAATTTTTGCGTTTTTACCGAGGTTTTAGCTGTTTTTTTTGTGTAATTACTGATTTTTCGTCGGTGTTTTGCGGATTCTAATGAATTTGGAGGTGTATTTGTGAAATCTGTTTCATTTTCAATGGCACTTTGGCCTTTTTAATGTCTTTGGAATAATTATTTGATCTATATAATGTATTTCAAAGGTAAATTCAATAGTTTTAGGAAAATATACCAGTCATTCAATGGGTTTTTGAGGCAGCGTGTACATTTATATGGTCGTGGAGATATACTTATGCAACTTAATGCGTTTTTACGTAGCATTTTGGCCATTTGAGTGATATATTCTAGTCATTCTAGCTTTTTAAATGACTATTTTTGGGTCATCTTGCCTATTTCAATTGTTCGTACTTTGGCAATATTGATGAATTTCGAAGCTAGCCTTTTGTAATTTTGTTCGTTTTACATTACAATTAGTCATTACATTGATTTTTTGGGGGTATTTATCCAGTTGATAACTGTTTATTGGAGTCATTTTAGAATTTTAACTGCTTTTTATAGGTATTTTTGCAATATTTGTCATTTTAGCACTGCCATTTTATAATTTTTGCGTTTTAACCGAGGTTTTAGCTGTTTTTTTGTGTTATTACAATTTCTTCTTCGGTGTTTTGCGGATTCTAATGAATTTGGAGGGGTTTTTTTGAAATTTGTTTCATTTTCAATTGCACTTTGGCCTTTTTAACGTCTTTGGAATAATTATTTGATCTATATAATGTATTTTCAAAGGTACATATTGGCAAATTCAGTAGTTTTAGGGAAATATTCCAGTCCTTCAATGGGTTTTTATGGCGGCGTGTACATTTATATGCTTGTGGAGAAGTATTTATGCAACTTAACGCATTTTTACCAAGCAGTTTGGCCATTTGAGTGAAATATTGATGAGAATCAACAAGCTTTCAAGCATCATTGCAAGTTCCAGTTGGGCCTATTACTAGAGTAAGATCTAAGAAGATGGCTGAAGCACTTAATGGGCTGATTGAAGGGATTTGGGCTGATTCACATTCCAGGTTGGGTCCAAAGGAAGATAAAGGCATAATAAATTTAATCCAAGCTATTGAGGGCTGATCTGACTTAATTGGACGCTATTTATAGCATGGAATTATTGCTGATTGACTTTCCAGCTCTAAATCAGTTGACAGATACTTTTCCTTATTTAATCTTCTAATTTTGGACCAGATCATCCTTAATTTTAGGCTTTTATTATTTAGAACGTTTTTTAGGGTTTTTCCTATTTTGGATCTGCTATTTTCAGACCAAATCAGTTTTTTGTTAGGGTTTTATTATTTAGTACGTTTTTTAAGTCAAATTTGATTCCTGATATGGTTAGGTATCAATTAGGAGTTATTTTAGAATATATTTTCTTGTCTGTCAAGTTTTATGGAGCCCTTAAATAGGCCCCTAAGTCTGTAAACGTTTTTGATGCATTATTGAATAAAAATCAGAAAAAGGTGAGGCTTTACTCTTCTCTTTGGTTCTTCAAGAACTGTGAACTTATCAAGAATTCTTCCTTGTGGCGTTCAAACTTATACCTTTGGTTCGTGATTCCTTTATAATCATTGGGTCAAGGTCTCTGTTACTATACCTGAGTTTTCTATCAAATATGAATTTTAGCTTTTTTGGGCAATATATTCCAATATTGTTTGTTGGG
>JAWTZU010000015.1:823651-831151 GCA_033629205.1 Lithocarpus polystachyus | reverse complement strand
CCTCCTCTTGAAACAAACTCGTCCTCGAGTTGATCTTTGAAATCTGAAATCTTCCGCTCCAAATAAACAAATACTTTGAATGCTTTAATAACTTGATACGGTTCTGAAGCTTGAATCCTTTATAAAGTGTAGCATAAAATTTCTTCTCATCTACTTTCAATTTATTTGCAACATGAATCAACAAAGGGTTGATAATAAAATTAAAATTTTCTACTCCAAGAAAATCAATATATTGTATTGTCATCTTCAACAAATCAACTGAGACTTGAGGATTGTGAGTTGTGGACTCATTCTCATATTTGACCTCAATTGAATCTTCCACAATGTTTTCAATAATTACCATCTTTTTTTTTTTTTTTTTTTTTTTTTTTTTTTTTTTTTTTTGAAACTCAGTGCACAGTTTTAACCTAGTGCACCTCACAGAATAAGAACGAAGAACAAAGAAAAGAAACGAAACAAGATAACTGGAAACAAAAGAAAAAAGGATAGAAAACTGATTTTAGAACCTGAGCTCTGATACCAAATGATGCCAACCTCAACAGACTCGCTTTGAGACCCAACAAACAATATTGGAATATTGCCCAAGAAAGCTAAAATTCAGATTTGATAGAAACCTTAACCCAACGTTTATAAGAGAAACGCGAACCAAAGGTATAAGTAACAGACCTTGACCCAATGATTACAAAGGAATCACGAACCAATGGTATATAAGTAACAGACCTTGACCCAATGATTATAAAGGAATCACGAACCAAAGGTATAAGTTACAGACCCTGACCCAATGATTATAAAGGAATCACGAACCAAAGGTATAAGTTTGAACGCCACAAGGAAGAATCCTTGATAAGTTCACAGTTCTTGAAGAACCAAAGAGAAGAGCAAAGCCTCACCTTTTCTGATTTTTATTCAATTTCATATTCCCTCTATTACAAGCAGTGCATGCTATTTATAAGGTATGGCTGAATGAAGAAAACCTAATCCTTCTATTACAAGGAGTGGCTGAATGTAGAAAACCTAATCCTTCTATTACAAGGAGTGCTACATTCCTAATCCATCTATTACA
Organism: Lithocarpus polystachyus; assembly: GCA_033629205.1. Lineage (NCBI taxonomy): Eukaryota > Viridiplantae > Streptophyta > Magnoliopsida > Fagales > Fagaceae > Lithocarpus > Lithocarpus polystachyus. Next base: position 830,088 of record JAWTZU010000015.1, on the reverse strand, counting down.
AGGAATGCATGGCTGAATGTAGAAAACCCTAAAAAACGTTCTAAATAATAAAAGCCTAAAATTAAGGAAGATCTGGTCCAAAAATAACGCCCAATCACATCAGATCAGCCCTCAATAGCTTGGATTAAATTTATTAAGCCTTCATCTTCTTTTGAATCAGCCCAAATCCCTTGAATTAGCCCATTAAGTGCTTCTTTGATCTTCTTGGATCTTGCTCTTGTAATTGGCTGATGCGAACCTCAACAGACTCGCTTTGAGACCCAACAAACAATATTGGAATATTGCCCAAGAAAGCTAAAATTCAGATTTGATAGAAACCTTGACCCAACGTTTATAAGAGAAACGCGAACCAAAGGTATAACTAACAGACCTTGACCCAATGATTACAAAGGAATCACGAACCAATGGTATAAGTAACAGACCTTGACCCAATGATTATAAAGGAATCACGAACCAAAGGTATAAGTTACAGACCTTGACCCAATGATTATAAAGGAATCACGAACCAAAGGTATAAGTTTGAACGCCACAAGGAAGAATCCTTGATAAGTTCACAGTTCTTGAAGAACCAAAGAGAAGAAGAGCAAAGCCTCACCTTTTCAGATTTTTATTCAATTCAATATTCCCTCTATTACAAGCAGTGCATGCTATTTATAAGGCATGGCTGAATGTAGAAAACCTAATCCATCTATTACAAGGAGTGCTACATTCCTAATCCATCTATTACAAGGAGTGCATGGCTGAATGTAGAAAACCCTAAAAAACGTTCTAAATGATAAAAGCCTAAAATTAAGGAAGATCTGGTCCAAAAATAACACCCAATCACATCAAATCAGCCCTCAATAGCTTGGATTAAATTTATTAAGCCTTCATCTTCTTTTGAATCAGCCCAAATCCCTTGAATTAGCCCATTAAGTGCTCCTTTGATCTTCTTGGATCTTGCTCTTGTAATTGGCCCAACGGGAACAAGTAATGGATCCTTGAATGCTTGTTGATTCTCATCATTCCCCCTCTCTTCAAAAGGATTCGTCCTCGAATCGTCACATCAGACCCCTCCTCTTGAGACAAACTCGTCCTCGAGTTGATCTTTGAAATCTGAAATCTTCCGCTCCAAATAAACAAATACTTCGAATGCTTTAATAACTTGATACGGTTCTGAAGCTTGAATCCTTTATAAAGTGTAGCATAAAATTTCTTCTCATCTACTTTCAATTTATTTGCAACATCAATCAACAAAGGGTTGATAATAAAATTAAAATTTTCTACTCCAAGAAAATCAATATATTGTATTGTCATCTTCAACAAATCAACTGAGACTTGAGGATTGTGAGTTGTGGACTCATTCTCATATTTGACCTCAATTGAATCTTCCACAATGTTTTCAATAATTACCATCTTTTTTTTTTTTTTTTTTTTTTTTTTTTTTTTTTTTTTGAAACTCAGTGCACAGTTTTAACCTAGTGCACCTCACAGAATAAGAACGAAGAACAAAGAACAGAAACGAAACAAGATAACTGGAAACAAAAGAAAAAAAGGATAGAAAACTGATTTTAGAACCTGAGCTCTGATACCAAATGATGCGAACCTCAACAGACTCGCTTTGAGACCCAACAAACAATATTGGAATATTGCCCAAGAAAGCTAAAATTCAGATTTGATAGAAACCTTGACCCAACGTTTATAAGAGAAACGCGAACCAAAGGTATAAGTAACAGACCTTGACCCAATGATTACAAAGGAATCACGAACCAATGGTATATAAGTAACAGACCTTGACCCAATGATTATAAAGGAATCACGAACCAAAGGTATAAGTTACAGACCTTGACCCAATTATAAAGGAATCACGAACCAAAGGTATGAACGCCACAAGGAAGAATCCTTGATAAGTTCACAGTTCTTGAAGAACCAAAGAGAAGAAGAGCAAAGCCTCACCTTTTCAGATTTTTATTCAATTCAATATTCCCTCTATTACAAGCAGTGCATGCTATTTATAAGGCATGGCTGAATGTAGAAAACCTAATCCATCTATTACAAGGAGTGCTACATTCCTAATCAATCTATTACAAGGAGTGCTACATTCCTAATCTACAAGGAGTGCATGGCTGAATGTAGAAAACCCTAAAAAACGTTCTAAATGATAAAAGCCTAAAATTAAGGAAGATCTGGTCCAAAAATAACACCCAATCACATCAGATCAGCCCTCAATAGCTTGGATTAAATTTATTAAGCCTTCATCTTCTTTTGAATCAGCCCAAATCCCTTGAATTAGCCCATTAAGTGCTTCTTTGATCTTCTTGGATCTTGCTCTTGTAATTGGCCCAACTGGAACAAGTAATGGATCCTTGAATGCTTGTTGATTCTCATCATTCCCCCTCTCTTCAAAAGGATTCGTCCTCGAATCGTCACATCAGACCCCTCCTCTTGAGACAAACTCGTCCTCGAGTTGATCTTTGAAATCTGAAATCTTCCGCTCCTAATAAACAAATACTTCGAATGCTTTAATAACTTGATACGGTTCTGAAGCTTGAATCCTTTATAAAGTGTAGCATAAAATTTCTTCTCATCTACTTTCAATTTATTTGCAACATCAATCAACAAAGGGTTGATAATAAAATTAAAATTTTCTACTCCACGAAAATCAATATATTGCATTGTCATCTTCAACAAATCAACTGAGACTTGAGGATTGTGAGTTGTGGACTCATTCTCATATTTGACCTCAATTGAATCTTCCACAATGTTTTCAATAATTACCATCTTTTTTTTTTTTTTTTTTTTTTTTGAAACTCGGTGCACCGTTTTAACCTAGTGCACCTCACAGAATAAGAACGAAGAACAAAGAACAGAAACGAAACAAGATAACTGGAAACAAAAGAAAAAAAGGATAGAAAACTGATTTTAGAACCTGAGCTCTGATACCAAATGATGCGAACCTCAACAGACTCGCTTTGAAACCCAACAAACAATATTGGAATATTGCCCAAGAAAGCTAAAATTCAGATTTGATAGAAACCTTGACCCAACGTTTATAAGAGAAACGCGAACCAAAGGTATAAGTAACAGACCTTGACCCAATGATTACAAAGGAATCACGAACCAATGGTATAAGTAACAGACCTTGACCCAATGATTATAAAGGAATCACGAACCAAAGGTATAAGTTACAGACCTTGACCCAATGATTATAAAGGAATCACGAACCAAAGGTATAAGTTTGAACGCCACAAGGAAGAATCCTTGATAAGTTCACAGTTCTTGAAGAACCAAAGAGAAGAAGAGCAAAGCCTCACCTTTTCAGATTTTTATTCAATTCAATATTCCCTCTATTACAAGCAGTGCATGCTATTTATAAGGCATGGCTGAATGTAGAAAACCTAATCCATCTATTACAAGGAGTGCTACATTCCTAATCCATCTATTACAAGGAGTGCTACATTCCTAATCTATCTATTACAAGGAGTGCATGGCTGAATGTAGAAAACCCTAAAAAACGTTCTAAATGATAAAAGCCTAAAATTAAGGAAGATCTGGTCCAAAAATAACACCCAATCACATCAGATCAGCCCTCAATAGCTTGGATTAAATTTATTAAGCCTTCATCTTCTTTTGAATCAGCCCAAATCCCTTGAATTAGCCCATTAAGTGCTTCTTTGATCTTCTTGGATCTTGCTCTTGTAATTGGCCCAACTGGAACAAGTAATGGATCCTTGAATGCTTGTTGATTCTCATCATTGGCCCAACTGGAACAAGTAATGGATCCTTGAATGCTTGTTGATTCTCATCATTCCCCCTCTCTTCAAAAGGATTCGTCCTCGAATCGTCACATCATTGGGTCAAGGTCTGTTACTTATACCATTGGTTCGTGATTCCTTTGTAATCATTGGGTCAAGGTCTGTTACTTATACCTTTGGTTCGCGTTTCTCTTATAAACGTTGGGTCAAGGTTTCTATCAAATCTGAATTTTAGCTTTCGTGGGCAATATTCCAAAATTGTTTGTTGGGTCTCAAAGCGAGTCTGTTGAGGTTCGCATCAATTGGTATCAAAGCTCAGGTTCTACAATCAGCTTTCTATCCTTTTTTTTCTTTTGTTTCCAGTTATCTTGTTTCGTTTCTGTTCTTTGTTCTTCGTTCTTATTCTGTGAGGTGCACTAGGTTAAAACTGTGCACTGAGTTTCAAAAAAAAAAAAAAAAAAAAAAAGATGGTAATTATTGAAAACATTGTGGAAGATTCAATTGAGGTCAAATATGAGAATGAGTCCACAACTCACAATCCTCAAGTCTCAGTTGATTTGTTGAAGATAACAAAACAATATATTGATTTTCTTGGAGTAGAAAATTTTAATTTTATTATCAACCCTTTGTTGATTGATGTTGCAAATAAATTGAAAGTAGATGAGAAGAAATTTTATGCTACACTTTATAAAGGATTCAAGCTTCAGAACCGTATCAAGTTATTAAAGCATTCGAAGTATTTGTTTATTTGGAGCGGAAGATTTCAGATTTCAAAGATCAACTCGAGGACGAGTTTGTTTCAAGAGGAGGGGTCTGATGTGACGATTCGAGGACGAATCCTTTTGAAGAGAGGGGGAATGATGAGAATCAACAAGCATTCAAGGATCCATTACTTGTTCCAGTTGGGCCAATTACAAGATCAAGATCCAAGAAGATCAAAGAAGCACTTAATGGGCTAATTCAAGGGATTTGGGCTGATTCAAAAGAAGATGAAGGCTTAATAAATTTAATTCAAGCTATTGAGGGCTGATCTGATGTGATTGGGCGTTATTTTTGGACCAGATCTTCCTTAATTTTAGGCTTTTATTATTTAGAACGTTTTTTAGGGTTTTCTACATTCAGCCATGCACTCCTTGTAATAGATGGATTAGGAATGTAGCACTCCTTGTAATAGATGGATTAGGTTTTCTACATTCAGCCATGCACTCCTTGTAATAGATGGATTAGGTTTTCTACATTCAGCCATGCCTTATAAATAGCATGCACTGCTTGTAATAGAGGGAATATTGAATTGAATAAAAATCAGGAAAGGTGAGGCTTTGCTCTTCTCTTTGGTTCTTCAAGAACTGTGAACTTATCAAGGATTCTTCCTTGTGGCGTTCAAACTTATACCTTTGGTTCGTGATTCCTTTATAATCATTGGGTCAAGGTCTGTAACTTATACCTTTGGTTCGTGATTCCTTTATAATCATTGGGTCAAGGTCTGTTACTTATACCATTGGTTCGTGATTCCTTTGTAATCATTGGGTCAAGGTCTGTTACTATACCTTTGGTTCGCGTTTCTCTTATAAACGTTGGGTCAAGGTTTCTATCAAATCTGAATTTTAGCTTTCTTGGGCAATATTCCAAAATTGTTTGTTGGGTCTCAAAGCGAGTCTGTTGAGGTTCGCATCAGACCTTCATCTCTCCTTTTTGGTGGTTCGGTTTTGGACTTGAAAACAGCCCCTTCATCTTTCCTCCCATTTGATCTCCATGAAGCAGAGAAGCCCGGATTTTGAAATGACCGAGTTCCTTTCCTTTTGAGCTGTCGTTCCACCTTTATTGCCATATGCACGATGTCCTCCAACTCCACGTAGTGCTGCAACTCCACCACATTGGCAATGTCCCGATTCAGCCCATTCAGAAACCTTGCCATGGTAGCTTCTCTATCCTCCTCTACATTAGCTCGAATCATGGCAATCTCCATCTCCTTGTGGTAGTCATCCACACTCCTTTTGCCTTGACTAAGACTCTGTAATTTTTGATACAAGTCCCTATAGTAGTGACCAGGGATAAATCGCCTCCTCATGGTGGCCTTCATTTGCTCCCACATCTCAATAGGCCTCTCATGGTTTCTCCTTCTGTTCATCACAAGTTGATCCCACCATATAATAGCATAGTCAGTAAACTCAATCACAGCTAGTTTTACCTTTTTCACCTCGGAGTATTTGTGGCACTCAAAGATGAACTCCACCTTCTTCTCCCACTCCAAGTACGCTTCTGGATCATTTTTCCCATGAAATGATGGTATCTTCATTTTTATGTTTCCTAAACTTCTTTCAGTCCCATCTTGCCATATTGGATCTCTTCGAAATCCTCCACCACGCCTTTCGCCCCTTCGCGCAAACCTGCCCCCATTGTTCCATGAAACATGATCCTCTTCATCTTCAAACTCATCCTCATGGTGGTCATCAGAATCATACACGCGCGCATGCCTTTCTTGCCTTCTAGCATTAGGACCTCTTTGGGGACGCTCCTCACGCAAATTAGCAATATCGGTATCCTGCCTGTCCAACCGATCCCGAATCTCATTAAATACAACGTTCATGCGTTCAAATTGTTGTTGCATAGCCTGCAACATGATAGATGACTCCTCCCCTCCTTCCTTATTTGTGGTGTTTCGCCCCTGCAAGACATTTTAAAAACTACAAAGAAAGGTTAGAA
>JAWTZU010000015.1:798651-816151 GCA_033629205.1 Lithocarpus polystachyus | reverse complement strand
GTTTTAACCTAGTGCACCTCACAGAATAGGAACGAAGAACGAAGAACAAAGAACAGAAACAAAACAAGATAACTGGAAACAAAAGAAAAAAAAGGATAGAAAACTGATTTTAGAACCTGAGCTCTGATACCAAATGATGCGAACCTCAACAGACTCGCTTTGAAACCCAACAAACAATATTGGAATATTGCCCAAGAAAGCTAAAATTCAGATTTGATAGAAACCCTGACCCAACGTCTATAAGAGAAACGCGAACCAAAGGTATAAAGTAACGGACCTTGACCCAATGATTATAAAGGAATCACGAACCAAAGGTATAAGTTTGAACGCCACTGATGCGAACCCCAATCGACACAGATCAGCCCTCAATAGCTTGGATTAAATTTATTAAGCCTTCATCTTCTTTTGGGCCCAGCTTGGAATGTGAATCAGCCCAAATCCCTTGGATCAGCCCATTAAGTGCTTCTTTGATCTTCTTGGATCTTGCTCTAGTAATAGGCCCAACTGGAACTTGCAATGGATCCTCGAATGCATGTTGATTCTCATCAGGACATGTGAGAGAAAGCATGAGTCCGTGCGCGGTGCCGGTGCTGCTTGTGCCTAAGAAGGATGGAACTTGGAGGATGTGTGTTGATTGCAGGGCTATCAACAACATTACGGTAAAGTATAGACATCCCATCCCTAGGCTAGATGACATGTTGGATGAATTGCATGGATCATGTGTCTTTACTAAAATTGATTTGAAAAGTGGGTATCATCAAATTAGGATGAAAGAGGGTGATGAATGGAAAACTGCCTTTAAAACTAAATATGGATTGTATGAGTGGTTGGTAATGCCTTTTGGTCTAACTAATGCACCAAGTACATTCATGAGGTTAATGAACCATGCATTGCGTGAGTTTATAGGCAGATTTGTTGAGGTCTATTTTGATGATATTTTGGTGTATAGCAAGAACTTAGATGAGCATGTCAAACATCTGCATTGTGTGCTTACTGTTTTGAGAAAAGAAAAACTATATGCCAATTTAAAGAAATGTTCCTTTTGCATGAACAAAGTTGTGTTTCTTGGTTATGTTGTTAGCGCAAAAGGAGTTGAGGTGGATGAGGAAAAGGTGAAGGCCTATCAAAGAATGGCCCACACCTAAGTCAATCACTGAGGTAAGAAGTTTTCATGGTTTGGCTAGTTTTTATCGCAGATTTGTCAAGGATTTCAGTACACTAGCTGCACCACTCACTGAAATTGTTAAAAAATCTGTTGGTTTTAAATGGGGTAGTGAGCAAGATCGTGCATTTATTGAATTTAAAGAAAGGTTATGTGGTGCTCCTTTATTAGCATTACCTGATTTTTCTAAAACTTTTGAGATTGAGTGTGATGCCTCAGGAATAGGTTTGGAGCTGTTTTGATGCAGGAGAAGCGGCCAATAGCCTATTTTAGTGAAAAGCTAAATGGGGCAGCTTTGAACTACCCAACATATGACAAAGAACTTTATGCCAAGTGGGTGGAATTCGTCATACATACTGACCATGAGTCCTTGAAGGGACAAGGTAAGTTGAATAGAAGACATGCCAAGTGGGTGGAATTCATCGAGACCTTCCCTTATGTAATCAGATACAAACAAGGTAAGGAAAATATTGTGGCTGATGCATTATCAAGAAGTTAATGAAATGACTAGTTTGGATGGTCAAAAGAAGGCTGAGATGGTGAAGAAGCTCCATGAAAGTGTACGGCAACAAATAGAAAAGAAAAATAAGGAATATGCGACCAAAGCCAACAAGGGCCGTAGACAAGTTCTCTTTGAACCAGGTGATTGGGTTTTGGGTGCATATGAGAAAAGAAAGATTTCCAGCCCGTAGGCGATCCAAGTTACATCCTAGAGGGGATGGTCCTTTTCAAGTCCTTGAGAGAATCAACGATAATGCATACAAGTTAGATCTTCCAGGTGAGTATAACATTAGTGCTACATTTAATGTTTCTGATCTTTCTCCTTTTGATGTAGGTGACGATTCGAGGACGAATTCTTTTGAAGAGAGGGGGAATGATGAGAATCAACAAGCTTTCAAAGATCCATTGCAAGTTCCAGTTGGGCCAATTACAAGAGCAAGATCCAAGAAGATCAACGAAGCACTTAATGGGCTGATTCAAGGGATTTGGACAGATTCACATTCCAAGCTGGGCCCAAAAGAAGATGAAGGCCTAATAAATTTAATCCAAGCTATTGAGGGCTGATCTGACGTAATTGGGCGTTATTTATGGCAAAGATTTATGGCTGATTGACTTTCCAGTTCTAAATCTGTTAACAGATACTTTTCCTTATTTAGATCTTCTAATTTTGGTCCAGATCTTCCTTAATTTTATAGGCTTTTATTATTTAGAACGTTTTTTAGGCTTTTTCCTTGCTCTTGTAATTGGCCCAACTGGAACTTGCAAATCCTTGAAAGCTTGTTGATTCTCATCATCAATATTGCCAAAGTACGAACAAATGTCCAAGAAATTGTAAGAGTAGCCTTTCCAAAGCAATTGAAATAGACAAGATGACCCAAAAATAGACTTTTAAAAAGCTAGAATGACTGGAATATATCACTCAAATGGCAAAAATGCAACGTAAAAACGCATTAAGTTGCATAAATACTTCTCCACGACCATATAAATGTACACGCCGCCTCAAAAACCCATTGAATGACGGGTATATTTTCCTAAAACTATTGAATTTGCCAATATATGTACCTTTGAAATACATTATATAAATCAAATAATTATTCCAAGGACTAAAAAGGCAAAAGTGCCATTGAAAATGAAACAGATTTCAAAAATAACCCTCCAAATTCATTAGAATCCGCAAAACACCGAAGAAAAATCTGTAATTACACAAAAAAACAGCTAAAACCTCGGTAAAAACGCAAAAATTGTAAAATCGCCGAGCTAAAATGACAGATATTGCAAAAATACTGATGAGAATCAACAAGCTTTCAAGGATCCATTACAAGTTCCAGTTGGGCCAATTACAAGAGCAAGATCCAAGAAGATCAAAGAAGCACTTAATGGGCTGATTCAAGGGATTTGGGCTGATTCACATTCCAAGCTGGGCCCAAAAGAAGATGAAGGCTTAATAAATTTAATCCAAGCTATTGAGGGCTGATCTGACGTAATTGGGCGTTATTTATGGCAAAGATTTATGACTGATTGACTTTCCAACTCTAAATCAGTTAATAGATACTTTTCCTAATTTAGATCTTCTAATTTTGGACCAGATCTTCCTTAATTTTAGGCTTTTATTATTTAGAACGTTTTTTATGGTTTTTCCTATTTTGGATCTGCTATTTTCAGACCAAATCAGGTTTTATTTAGGGTTTTGTTATTTAGCACGTTTTTTAGGTTTTCTACATTCAGCCACTCCTTGTAATAGAAGGATTAGGTTTTCTACATTCAGCCATGCCTTATAAATAGCTTTGCTCTTCTCTTTGGTTCTTCAAGAACTGTGAACTTATCAAGGATTCTTCCTTGTGGCGTTCAAAATTATACCTTTGGTTCGTGATTCCTTTATAATCATTGGGTCAAGGGTCTGTTACTTATACCTTTGGTTCGCGTTTCTCTTATAAACGTTGGGTCAGGGTTTCTATCAAAAATCTGAATTTTAGCTTTCTTGGGCAATATTCCAATATTGTTTGTTGGGTCTCAAAGCGAGTCTATTGAGGTTCGCATCAAATACATATAAAAAGCAATTAAAATTCTAAAATGACTCCAAAAAACAGTTATCAACTGGATAAATACCCCCAAAAAATCAATGTAACGACTAATTGTCCTATAAAATAACCAAAATTGCGAAAGACTAGCTTCGAAATTCATCAATATTGCCAAAGTACAACCGAATATTTAAGAAATTGAAAGCGTAGCCATCCCAAAACAATTGAAATAAAAAAGATGACCCAAAAATAGACATTTAAAAAGCTAGAATGACTGGAATATTTCACTCAAATGGCCAAACTGCTAGGTAAAAACGCATTAAGTTGAATACTTCTCCACAACCATATAAATGTACACGCCGCCATAAAAACCCATTGAATGACTGGAATATTTCCCTAAAACTACTGAATTTGCCAATATGTACCTTTGAAATACATTATATAGATCAAATAATTATTCCAAAGACCTTAAAAAGGCCAAAGTGCCATTGAAAATGAAATAAATTTCAAAAATACCCCACCAAATTCTAAGAATCTGCAAAACACGGACGAAAAATGATGAGAATCAACAAGCTTTCAAGGATCCATTGCAAGTTCCAGTTGGGCCAATTACAAGAGCAAGATCCAAGAAGATCAAAGAAGCACTAAATGGGCTGATTCAAGGGATTTGGGCTGATTCACATTCCAAACTGGGCCCAAAAGAAGATGAAGGCCTAATAAATTTAATCCAAGCTATTGAGGGCTGATCTGACGTAATTGGGCGTTATTTATGGCAAAGATTTATGACTGATTGACTTTCCAGCTCTAAATCAGTTAATAGATACTTTTCCTAATTTAGATCTTCTAATTTTGGACGATTCGAGGACGAATCTTTTTGAAGAGAGGGGAAATGATGAGACTCCATGAAAGTGTACGGCAACATATTGAAAAGAAAAATGAGCAATATGCCACCAAAGCCAACAAGGGCCGTAGACAACTTCTCTTTGAACCAGGTGATTGGGTTTGGGTGCATATGAGAAAAGAAAGATTTCCAGCCCGTAGGCGATCCAAGCTACATCCAAGAGGGGATGGACCGTTTCAAGTCCTTGAGAGAATCAATGATAATGCCTACAAGTTGGATCTTCCAGGTGAGTATAACATTAGTGCTACATTTAATGTTTCTGATCTTTCTCCTTTTGATGTAGGTGACGATTCGAGGACGAATCCTTTTGAAGAGAGGGGGAATGATGAGAATCAACAAGCTTTCAAGGATCCATTGCAAGTTCCAGTTGGGCCAATTACAAGAGCAAGATCCAAGAAGATCAAAGAAGCACTAAATGGGCTGATTCAAGGGATTTGGGCTGATTCACATTCCAAACTGGGCCCAAAAGAAGATGAAGGCCTAATAAATTTAATCCAAGCTATTGAGGGCTGATCTGACGTAATTGGGCGTTATTTATGGCAAAGATTTATGACTGATTGACTTTCCAGCTCTAAATCAGTTAATAGATACTTTTCCTAATTTAGATCTTCTAATTTTGGACCAGATCTTCCTTAATTTTAGGCTTTTATTATTTAGAACGTTTTTTAGGGTTTTTCCTATTTTGGATCTGCTAATTTCAGACCAAATCAGGTTTTATTTAGGGTTTTATTATTTAGCACGTTTTTTAGGTTTTCTACATTCAGCCACTCCTTGTAATAGAAGGATTAGGTTTTCTTCATTCAGCCATGCCTTATAAATAGCATGCACTCCTTGTAATAGAGGGATTATTGAATAAAAATCAGAAAAGGTGAGGCTTTCTGGGGCAATATTCCTTGTGGCGTTCAAACTTTATACCTCTGGTTCGTGATTCCTTTATAATCATTGGGTCAAGGTTCTTTTACTTATACCTTTGGTTCGCGTTTCTCTTATAAACGTTGGGTCAGGGTTTCTATCAAAAATCCGAATTTTAGCTTTCTGGGGCAATATTCCAATATTTTTTGTTGGGTCTCCAAGCGAGTCTGTTGAGGTTCGCATCAAAAAATCTGTAATTACACAAAAGAACAGCTAAAACCTCGGTAAAAGCGCAAAAATTGTAAAATCGCCAAGCTAAAATGACAAATATTGCAAAAATACATAAAAAAAAGCAATTAAAATTCTAAAATGACTGCAAAAAACAGTTATCAACTAGATAAATACCCCCAAAAAATCAATGTAACGACTAATTGTCCTATAAAACAAACAAAATACCGAAAGACTAGTTTCGAAATTCATCAATATTGCCAAAGTACAACCGAATATCCAAGAAATAGAAAGAGCAGCCATCCCAAAACAATTGAAATAAAAAAAAGATGACCCAAAAATAGACATTTAAAAAGCCAGAATGCCTGGAATATTTGACTCAAATGGCCAAACTGCTAGGTAAAAACGCATTAAGTTGAATAAATACTTCTCCACAACCATATAAACATGTACAAGCCGCCATGAAAACCCATTGAATGACTGGAATATTTCCCTAAAACTACTGAATTTGCCAATATGTACCTTTGAAATACATTATATAGATCAAATAATTATTCCAAAGACGTTAAAAATGAAGAAAATGAAACACAAAAAAAACAGCTAAAACCTCGGTAAAAACGCAAAATGACAGATATTGCAAAAATACCTATAAAAAGCAATTAAAATTCTAAAATGACTCCAATAAACAGTTATCAACTGGAAAAATACCGCCAAAAAATCAATGTAACGACTAATTGTAATGTTGATGCGAACCTCAATAGACTCGCTTTGAGACCCAACAAACAATATTGGAATATTGCCCAAGAAAGCTAAAATTCAGATTTTTGATAGAAACCCTGACCCAACGTTTATAAGAGAAACGCGAACCAAAGGTATAAGTAACAGACCTTGACCCAATAATTACAAAGGAATCACGAACCAATGGTATAAGTAACAGACCTTGACCCAATGATTATAAAGGAATCACGAACCAAAGGTATAAGTTACAGACCTTGACCCAATGATTATAAAGGAATCATGAACCAAAGGTATAAGTTTGAACGCCACAAGGAAGAATCCTTGATAAGTTCACAGTTCTTGACGAACCAAAGAGAAGAGCAAAGCCTCACCTTTTCTGATTTTTATTCAATTCAATATTCCCTCTATTACAAGCAGTGCATGCTATTTATAAGACATGGCTGAATGTAGAAAACCTAATCCATCTATTACAAGGAGTGCATGGCTGAATGTAGAAAACCTAATCCATCTATTACAAGGAGTGCTACATTCCTAATCCATCTATTACAAGGAGTGTATGGCTGAATGTAGAAAACCCTAAAAAAACGTTCTAAATAATAAAAGCCTAAAATTAAGGAAGATCTGGTCCAAAAATAACGCCCAATCACATCAGATCAGCCCTCAATAGCTTGGATTAAATTTATTAAGCCTTCATCTTCTTTTGAATCAGCCCAAATCCCTTGAATTAGCCCATTAAGTGCTTCTTTGATCTTCTTGGATCTTGCTCTTGTAATTGGCCCAACTGGAACAAGTAATGGATCCTTGAATGCTTGTTGATTCTCATCAAATGTAAAACGAACAAAATTACAAAAGGCTAGCTTCGAAATTCATCAACATTGCCAAAGTACGAACAAATATCCAAGAAATTGAAAGAGTAGCCTTTCCAAAACAATTGAAATAGACAAGATGACCCAAGAATAGTCATTTAAAAAGCTAGAATGGCTGGAATATATTACTCAAATGGCCAAAATGCAACGTAAAAATGCATTAAGTTGCATAAATACTTCTCCATGACCATATAAATGTAAACGCCGCCTCAAAAACCCATTGAATGACGGGTATATTTTCATAAAACTATTGAATTTGCCTATATGTACCTTCGAAATACATTATATAGATCAAATAATTATTCCAAAGACATTAAAAAGGCCAAAGTGCCATTGAAAATGAAACAGATTTCAAAAATAACCCTCCAAATTCATTAGAATCCGCAAAACACCGAAGAAAAATCTGTAATTACACAAAAAAAACAGCTAAAACCTCGGCAAAAACGTAAAAATTGTAAAATCGCCGAGCTAAAATGACAGATATTGCAAAAATACATATAAAAAGCAATTAAAATTCTAAAATGACTCCAAAAAAAAGTTATCAACTGGATAAATACCTCCAAAAAATCAATGTAACGACTAATTGTCCAATAAAACAACCAAAATTGCGAAAGACTAGCTTCGAAATTCATCAATATTGCCAAAGTACGACCGAATATCCAAGAAATTGAAAGAGTAGCCATCCCATAACAATTGAAATAAAAAAGATGACCCAAAAATAGATATTTAAAAAGCTAGAATGTCTGGAATATTTGACTCAAATGGCCAAACTGCTAGGTAAAAACGCATTAAGTTGAATGAATACTTCTCCACAACCATATAAATGTACACGCCACCATAAAAACCCATTGAATGACTGGAATATTTTCCTAAAACTACTGAATTTGCCAATATGTACCTTTGAAATACATTTATATAGATCAAATAATTATTCCAAAGACCTTAAAAAGGCCAAAGTGCCATTGAAAATGAAACAAATTTCAAAAATACACCTCCAAATTCATTAGAATCCGCAAAACACGGACGAAAAATCTGTAATTACACAAAAAAACAGCTAAAACCTCGGTAAAAGCGCAAAAATTGTAAAATCGCCAAGCTAAAATGACATATATTGCAAAAATACATTAAAAAAAAAAAAGCAATTAAAATTCTAAAATTACTCCAAAAAACAGTTATCAACTAGATAAATAACCCCAAAAAATCAATGTAACGACTAATTGTCCTTTAAAACAAACAAAATTGCGAAAGACTAGCTTCGAAATTCATCAATATTGCCAAAGTACGACCGAATATCCAAGAAATTGAAAGTGTAGCCATTCCAAAACAATTGAAATAAAAAAGATGACCCAAAAATAGACATTTAAAAAGCAAGAATGACTGGAATATTTGACTCAAATGGCCAAACTGCTAAGTAAAAACGCATTAAGTTGAATAAATACTTCTCCGCAACCATATAAATATGTAAACGCCGCCACGAAAACTCATTGAATGACTGGAATATTTCCCTAAAACTACAGAATTTGCCAATATGTACCTTTGAAATACATTATATAGATCAAATAATTATTCCAATGACGTTAAAAAGGCCAATGTGCAATTGAAAATGAAACAAATTTCAAAAATACCCCTCCAAATTCATTAGAATCCGCAAAACACCGACGAAGAAATTGTAATAAAACAAAAAAAACAGCTAAAACCTCGGTAAAAATGCAAAAATTATAAAATGGTCGTGCTAAAATGACAGATATTTCAAAAATACCTATAAAAAGCAATTAAAATTCTAAAATGACTCCAATAAACAGTTATCAACTGGATAAATACCGCCAAAAAATATTGACGACTAATTGTAATGTAAAACGACCAAAATTACAAAAGGCTAGCTTCGAAATTCATCAATATTGCCAAAGTACGAACAAATGTCCAAGAAATTGAAAGAGTAGCCTTTCCAAAACAATTAAAATAGACAAGATGAACCAAAAATAGACTTTTAAAAAGCTAGAATGACTGGAATATATCACTCAAATGGCCAAAATGCAACGTAAAAACGCATTAAGTTGAATAAATACTTCTCCACAACCATATAAACATGTACAAGCCGCCATGAAAACCCATTGAATGACTGGAATATTTCCCTAAAACTACTGAATTTGCCAATATTTACCTTTGAAATACATTATATAGATCAAATAATTATTCCAAAGACCTTAAAAAGGCCAAAGTGCCATTGAAAATGAAACAAATTTCAAAAATACCCCTCCAAATTCATCAGAATCCGCAAAACACAGACGAAAAATCTGTAATTACACAAAAAAACAGCTAAAACCTCGGTAAAAGCGCAAAATATTGTAAAATCGCCAAGCTAAAATGACATATATTGCAAAAATACGTAAAAAAAAAAAGCAATTAAAATTCTAAAATTACTCCAAAAAACAGTTATCAACTAGAAAAATACCCCCAAAAAATCAATGTAATGACTAATTGTCCTATAAAACAAACAAAATTGCGAAAGACTAGTTTCGAAATTCATCAATATTGCCAAAGTACGACCGAATATCCAAGAAATTGAAAGAGCAGCCATCCCAAAACAATTGAAATAAAAAAAATGACCCAAAAATAGACATTTAAAAAGCTAGAATGACTGGAATATTTGACTCAAATGGCCAAACTGCTAGGCAAAAATGCATTAAGTTGAATAAATACTTCTCCACAGCCATATAAATATGTACACGCCGCCATGAAAACCCATTGAATGACTGGAATATTTCCCTAAAACTACTGAATTTGCCAATAATGTACCTTTGAAATACATTATATAGATCAAATAATTATTCCAAAGACGTTAAAAAGGCCAATGTGCAATTGAAAATGAAACAAATTTCAAAAATACCTCTCCAAATTCATTAGAATCCGCAAAACACCGACGAAGAAATTGTAATAACACAAAAAAAACAGCTAAAACCTCGGTAAAAATGCAAAAATTATAAAATGGCCGTGCTAAAATGACAGATATTGCAAAAATTCCTATAAAAAGCAATTAAAATTCAAAAATAACTCCAATAAACAGTTATCAACTGGATAAATACCGCCAAAAAATCAATGTAACGACTAATTGTAATGTAAAACGAACAAAATTACAAAAGGCTAGCTTCGAAATTCATCAATATTGCCAAAGTACGAACAAATATCCAAGAAATTGAAAGAGTAGCCTTTCCAAAACAATTGAAATAGACAAGATGACCCAAAAATAGTCTTTTAAAAAGCTAGAATGACTGGAATATATCACTCAAATGGCCAAAATGCAACGTAAAAAAGTATTAAGTTGCATAAATACTTCTCCACGACCATATAAATGTACACGCCGCCTCAAAAACCCATTGAATGACGGGTATATTTTCCTAAAACTATTGAATTTGCCAATATGTACCTTTGAAATTCATTATATAGATCAAATAATTATTCCAAAGACATTAAAAAGGCCAAAGTGCCATTGAAAATGAAACAGATTTCAAAAATAACTCTCCAAATTCATTAGAATCCGCAAAACACCGAAGAAAAATCTGTAATTACACAAAAAAACAGCTAAAACCTCGGTAAAAACACAAAAATTGTAAAATCGCCGAGCTAAAATGACAAATATTGCAAAAATACATATAAAAAGCAATTAAAATTCTAAAATGACTCCAAAAAACAGTTATCAAATGGATAAATACCCCCAAAAAATCAATGTAATGACTAATTGTCCTATAAAACATCCAAAATTGCGAAAGACTGGCTTCGAAATTCATCAATATTGCTAAAGTACAACCGAATATCCAAGAAATTGAAAGAGTAGCCATCCCAAAACAATTGAAATAAAAAAGATGACCCAAAAATAGACATTTAAAAAGCTAGAATGACTGGAATATTTCACTCAAATGGCCAAACTGCTAGGTAAAAACACATTAAGTTGAATGAATACTTCTCCACAACCATATAAATGTACACGCCGTGATGCGAACCCCAATCGACACGCTTTGAGACCCAACAAACAATATTGGAATTGATGCGAACCTCAATCGACACGCTTTGAGACCCAACAAACAATATTGGAATATTGCCCAAGAAAGCAAAAATTCAGATTTTTGATAGAAACCTTGACCCAACGTTTATAAGAGAAACGCGAACCAAAGGTATATAAGTAAAGGCCTTGACCCAATGATTATAAAAGAATCACGAACCAAAGGTATAAGTTTGAACGCCACACGGAAGAATCCTTGATAAGTTCACAGTTCTTGAAGAACTAAAGAGAAGAGCAAAGCCTCACTTTTTGTGATTTTTATTCAATAATTCTATCAAAAAACGTTTACAGACTTAGGGGCCTATTTAAGGGCTCCATAAAACTTGACAGACAAGAAAATATATTCTAAAATAACTCCTAATTGATACCTAACCATATCAGGAATCAAATTTGACTTAAAAACGTACTAAATAATAAAACCCTAATTAAAAACTGATTTGGTCTGAAAATAGCAGATCCAAAATAGGAAAAACCCTAAAAAAACGTTCTAAATAATAAAAGCCTAAAATTAAGGAAGATCTGGACAAAAATTAGAAGATCTAAATAAGGAAAAGTATCTGTTAACAGATTTAGGGAAAGTCAATCAGCCATAAATCTTTGCCATAAATAACGCACAATTACGTCAGATCAGCCCTCAATAGCTTGGATTAAATTTATTAGGCCTTCATCTTCTTTTGGTCCCAGCTTGGAATGTGAATCTGCCCAAATCCCTTGAATCAGCCCATTAAGTGCTTCGTTGATCTTCTTGGATCTTGCTCTTGTAATTGGCCCAACTGGAACTTGCAATGGATCCTTGAAAGCTTGTTGATTCTCATCACTACACTTTCAATTTCTTGGATATTCGATCGTACTTTGGCAATATTGATGAATTTCGAAACTAGTCTTTTGCAATTTTGTTTGTTTTATAGGACAATTAGTCGTTACATTGATTTTTTGGGGGTATTTATCTAGTCGATAACTGTTTTTTGCAGTCATTTTAGAATTTTAATTGTTTTTTTTATGTATTTTTGCAATATTTGTCATTTTAGCTTGGCGATTTTACAATTTTTGAAAGAGTAGCCATCCCAAAACAATTGAAATAAAAAAGATGACCCAAAAATAGACATTTAAAAAGCTAGAATGACTGGAATATTACACTCAAATGGCCAAACTGCTAGGTAAAACAGCATTAAGTTGAATAAATACTTCTCCACAACCATATAAATATGTACACGCCGCCATGAAAACCCATTGAATGACTGGAATATTTCCCCAAAACTACTGAATTTGCCAATATGTACCTTTGAAATACATTATATAGATCAAATAATTATTACAAAGACGTTAAAAAGGCCAATGTGCAATTGAAAATGAAACAAATTTCAAAAATACCCCAATAAATTCATTAGAATCCGCAAAACACGGACGAAAAATCTGTAATTACACAAAAAAACAGCTAAAACCTCGGTAAAAACGCAAAAATTGTAAAATCGCCAAGTTAAAATGACAAATATTGCAAAAATACATATAAAAAGCAATTAAAATTCTAAAATGACTCAAAAAAACAGTTACCATGATGAGAATCAACAAGCTTTCAAGGATCCATTGCAAGTTCCAGTTGGGCCAATTACAAGAGCAAGATCCAAGAAGATCAAAGAAGCACTTAATGGGCTGATTCAAGGGATTTGGGTTGATTCACATTCCAAGCTGGGCCCAAAAGAAGATGATGGCCTAATAAATTTAATCCAAGCTATTGAGGGCTGATCTGACGTAATTGGGCGTTATTTATGGCAAAGATTTATGGCTGATTGACTTTCCAGCTCTAAATCAGTTAACAGATACTTTTCCTTATTTAGATCTTCTAATTTTGGACCAGATCTTCCTTAATTTTAGGCTTTTATTATTTAGAACGTTTTTTAGGGTTTTTCCTATTTTGGATCTGCTACTTTCAGACCAAATCAGGTTTTATTTAGGGTTTTATTATTTAGCACGTTTTTTAGGTTTTCTACATTCAGCCACTCCTAGTAATAGAAGGATTAAGTTTTCTTCATTCAGCCATGCCTTATAAATAGCATGCACTCCTTGTAATAGAGGGGTTACGGAATAAAAATCAGAAAAGGTGAGGCTTTGCTCTTCTCTTTGGTTCTTCAAGAACTGTGAACTTATCAAGGATTCTTCCTTGTGGCGTTCAAACTTATACCTTTGGTTCGTGATTCCTTTATAATCATTGGGTCAAGGGTCTGTTACTTATACCTTTGGTTCGCGTTTCTCTTATAAACGTTGGGTCAGGGTTTCTATCAAAAA
Source organism: Lithocarpus polystachyus (assembly GCA_033629205.1). Classification (NCBI taxonomy): domain Eukaryota; kingdom Viridiplantae; phylum Streptophyta; class Magnoliopsida; order Fagales; family Fagaceae; genus Lithocarpus; species Lithocarpus polystachyus. The sequence continues at coordinate 802,545 of JAWTZU010000015.1, read as the reverse complement.
TCTGAATTTTAGCTTTCTTGGGCAATATTCCAATATTGTTTTGTTGGGTCTCAAAGCGAGTCTATTGAGGTTCGCATCATTTGGTATCAGAGCTCAGGTTCTAAAATCAGTTTTCTATCCTTTTTTTCTTTTGTTTCCAGTTATCTTGTTTCGTTTCTGTTCTTTGTTCTTCGTTCTTATTCTGTGAGGTGCACTAGGTTAAACCTGTGCACTGAGTTCCAAAAAAAAAAAAAAAAAAAAAAAAAAAAAAAAAAAACGTGAAAAAAAAAAAAAAAAAAATCTGCAGAAAAGAGAGAAAAAAAAAAAGACTGCAAAAAAAAAAAAAAAAACTTTATTTTAGTTTCAGTTCTCCCAAACCAAAATATTGTTTTCTTTTGTCCTTTTTTCTTTGATTTGTTTCTCTGCCATATTTTCTTGCCATTGGTATTTGTTTCAATACTACAAGTTGAATTTCTTGATCAAGTTTATTAGTTTATTGCAGAACTGAAAAGGGGAAGCTACGAGTGGAAAAAGGCAAGAGAGTGTGAGATTAATATCGGGAAAAAGCCTATTTAAGAGTGAAACAAGAGTGGGAGTGACATAATCTGAGTGCAAACACGTGAGGGAGTGTTGTGAGGAATTTTTTTTTTCTTCTAACATTTTTCTGTAGTTTTAAAAGTATGTCTTGCAGGGGTGAAACATCAAATAAGGAAGGAGGAGAGGAGTCATCCATCATGTTGCAGGCTATGCAACAACAATTTGAACGCATGAACGTTGTGTTTAATGAGATTCGGGATCGGATGGACAGGCAAGATACTGTTATTGCTAACTTGCGTGAAGAGCATCCCCAAAGAGGTCCTAATGCAAGAAGGCAAGAAAGGCATGCGCGCGTGGATGATTCTGATTACTACCATGAGGATGAGCTTGAAGATGAAGAGGATCAAGTTTCGTGGAACAATGAGGGCAGGTTTGCGCGAAGGGGCGAAAGGCGTGGTAGAGGATTTCGAAGAGATCCAAGATGGCAAGATGAGACTGACAGAAGCCTTGGAAACATAAAAATGAAGATACCATCATTCCAAGGGAAGAATGATCCTGAAGCATACTTGGAGTGGGAGAAGAAGGTGGAGTTCATCTTTGAGTGCCACAATTACTCCGAGGAGAAAAAGGTAAAACTAGCTGTGATTGAGTTTACTGACTATGCTATTATATGGTGGGATCAACTTGTGATGAACAGAAGGAGAAACCATGAGAGGCCTATTGAGACGTGGGAGCAAATGAAGGCCACCATGAGGAGGCGATTTATCCCTAGTCACTACTATAGGGACTTGTTTCAAAAATTACAGAGTCTTACTCAAGGCTATAGGAGCGTGGATGACTACCACAAGGAGATGGAGATTGCCATGATTCGTGCTAATGTAGAGGAGGATAGAGAAGCTACCATGGCAAGGTTTCTGAATGGGCTGAATCGGGACATTGCCAATGTGGTGGAGTTGCAGCACTACGTGGAGTTGGAGGACATGGTGCATATGGCAATAAAGGTGAAACGACAGCTCAAAAGGAAAGGAACTCGGTCATTTCAAAATCCGGGCTCCTCTGCTTCATGGAGATCAAATGGGAGGAAAGATGAAGGGGCTGTTTTCAAGTCCAAAACCGAACCACCAAAAAGGAGAGATGAAGGTCCCAGTTTCAACAGAGGTAAAAATGAATCCAAACACGTAATCGTGATATTAAATGATGAGAATCAACAAGCTTTCAAGGATCCATTGCAAGTTCCAGTTGGACCAATGATGCGAACCTCAACAGACTCGCTTTGAGACCCAACAACAATATTGGAATATTGCCCAAGGAAAGCTAAAATTCAGATTTGATAGAAAACCCTGACCCAACGTTTATAAGAGTAACGCGAACCAAAGGTATAAGTAACAGACCTTGACCCAATGATTACAAAGGAATCACGAACCAATGGTATAAGTAACAGACCTTGACCCAATGATTATAAAGGAATCACGAACCAAAGGTATAAGTTACAGACCTTGACCCAATGATTATAAAGGAATCACGAACCAAAGGTATAAGTTTGAACGCCACAAGGAAGAATCCTTGATAAGTTCACAGTTCTTGAAGAACCAAAGAGAAGAGCAAAGCCTCACCTTTTCTGATTTTTATTCAATTCAATATTCCCTCTATTACAAGCAGTGCATGCTATGATGAGAATCAACATGCATTCGAGGATCCATTGCAAGTTCCAGTTGGGCCTATTACTAGAGCAAGATCCAAGAAGATCAAGGAAGCACTTAATGGGCTGATTCAAGGGATTTGGGCTGATTCACATTCCAAGCTGGGCCCAAAAGAAGATGAAGGCTTAATAAATTTAATCCAAGCTATTGAGGGCTGATCTGATGTGATTGGGCGTTATTTTTGGACCAGATCTTCCTTAATTTTAGGCTTTTATTATTTAGAACGTTTTTTAGGGTTTTTCCTATTTTGGATCTGCTATTTTCAGACCAAATCAGGTTTTATTTAGGGTTTTATTATTTAGCACGTTTTTTTAGGTTTTCTACATTCAGCCACTCCTTGTAATAGAAGGATTAGGTTTTCTACATTCAGCCACTCCTTGTAAAAGAAGGATTAGGTTTTCTTCATTCAGCCATGCCTTATAAATAGCATGCACTCCTTGTAATGAGATGGATTATTGAATAAAAATCAGAAAAGGTGAGGCTTTGCTCTTCTCTTTGGTTCTTCAAGAACTGTGAACTTATCAAGGATTCTTCCTTGTGGCGTTCAAACTTTATACCTCTGGTTCGTGATTCCTTTATAATCATTGGGTCAAGGTTCTTTTACTTATACCTTTGGTTCGCGTTTCTCTTATAAACGTTGGGTCAGGGTTTCTATCAAATCTGAATTTTAGCTTTCTGGGGCGATATTCCAATATTGTTTGTTGGGTCTCAAAGCGAGTCTATTGAGGTTCGCATCATTTGGTATCAGAGCCAGGTTCTAAAATCAGTTTTCTATCCTTTTTTTTTTTTCTTTTGTTTCCAGTTACCTTGTTTTGTTTTCTGTGCTTTGTTCTTCGTTCTTCGTTCTTATTCTGTGAAGTGCACTAGGTTAAAACTGTGCACTGAGTTCCAAAAAAAAAAAAAAAAAAAAAAAAAAAAAAAAAAAAAAAAACGTGAAAAAAAAAAAAAAAAAAAAAAATCTGCAGAAAAGAGAGAAAAAAAAAAAAGACTGAAAAAAAAAAAAAAAAAAAAACGTGAAAAAAAAAAAAAATTGTTTCTTTATTGTGTGTCAGTTCTCTCAGACATTGATATTGTTTTCTTTTGTCCTATTTTTCTTTGATTTCTGTTTCTGTCTAACTTTCTAGCCGTTGGTATTTGTTTAAATACTACAAGTTGAATTCCTTGATCAAGCTTATTAGTTTATTGCAGAACTGAAAAGAGGAAGCTGCGAGTGGAAAAAGGCAAGAGAGTGTGAGACTAATATCGGGAAAAAGCCAATTTAAGAGTGAAACACGAGTGGGAGTGACATAATCTGAGTGCAAACACGTGAGGGAGTGTTGTGAGGAATTTTTTTTTTCTAACAATTTTTTTTCTGTAAGTTTTTAAAAGTATGTCTTGCAGGGGTGAAACATCAAATAAGGAAGGAGGGGAGGAGTCATCCATCATGTTGAAGGCTATGCAACAACAATTTGAACGCATGAACGTGGTGTTTAATGATATTCGTGATCGGCTGGACAAGCAAGATACTGCTATTGCTAATTTGCGTGAGGAGCGTCCCCAAAGAACTCCTAATGCTAGAAGGCAAGAAAGGCATGCACGCGTGGATGATTCTGATTACTACCACGAGGATGAGCTTGAAGATGAAGAGGATCAAGTTTTTTGGAACAATGGGGGCAGGTTTGCTCGAAGGGGCGAAAGG